>JAGPOW010003316.1:187260288-187326702 GCA_030014935.1 Caiman crocodilus
CGCATCCATGGATTTGGTCACCTGGTCGTAGAAGGCGACCAGGTTGGTCTGACAGGACCTGCCCTTAACAAACCTGTGCTGGTTGCCCTTCAGCATAAATTCCCTGCCGGTCCCTCACAGATGTGGGACTTGAGAAATTTCTCAAAGATCTTTCCCAGAACCGAGGTGAGACTGACAGGCCTGTGGTTCTCCGGGTCCTCCTTCCTCCCCTTCTTAAAGATAGGGACCACATTGACCACCTTCCAGTCCTTCAGCACTTGTCCAGAGCTCCAAGACAGCGCATATAACTGAGCCAAGGGGGTCAGCAATCACCCCCGCCAGCTCCCTCAACACCCTTGGGTGCAGGTCATCCGGACCCGCCGACTTAAAGACGTCTAGCCCTTCCAGAAGCCCCTCCACCAGGTCAACCCTCACCCACGGCCCAGTAATCCAATCCCAATAATCCTTTTACTGCTATTCCACTTTGTGCCGGTGGGTCTGAAATAACTAACAGATAGTAAGGGTGCTGTTACAGGTTTTCCATTTAAACTATTCCAACTCTGCAATGTTAGGTGCTGTTCAAGTTTGCACAGTTTCAGAGCAGTCTCAGGGTAAAGCTTGCAATCTCTGACCTGCACAGCTGTGATTTGCCCTAAATGGCCTGGTGAGCAGGGGCACGCCGAGGAGCCATGTTTCCTCTGGGAGTGGCATGCCAGGGGGTTAAGTGTGAGGTGAGGGCATGGCACCTGGGGCAGCATATCTCCCTGGGCTCCACGTTCTCACTGACAGGTGGCTCCGTTTCTTGCATGGAGCTGCTGGGAGTTAACTGCAGCTGCAGCCTGGACCCTGAAGAAGCATGCCTCCCCAGGCTCCACGCTCAGTGCTCGGCAGCCCTTTCCCCCCTCTCCCTCTCTAGGATCACAGGAGGCTGGAGAAGGCAGCACATCATCTCCTTTCTCCCAATTCTCCTGGCTAGGGGCTAGCTGCTTGCAGGTAGGGCAAAGGCTTAGCCCTCTGAGAGGAGGGCTGTGTACCTGGCCCCCAGCTCAGAGGTGCGGATTGGGTCTTCTGAGGTCTTTGGACCCAACAGTGTGGTGCCATGTGTGCTGAGAGCATACCCATTGGGGGCAGGTAGAGGTATTGACTTGAGGCCAGTATCATTCACTGGGGAATAGAGCTTAGGAGAGTCAGAAGTTTGTCAGGAGCTGAGGGCCTGTGGACAATGCATTCTGGGATGCTGGGTGACTGTCAGTTGGTTGCTTTATCTCTGTGATGTAGACTAGCAGTACTCTAGCTTGAGGTAGGTAGAGCAGCTCAGCATAACTGAGTGGCATAACTTTACAACTCTTAGTACTTAGCACAGTGCGTTATCCACTCTAATGCACAGAGAGGATAGAGAGTTGGAGAACTGTTGACACAGAAATGCTGAAACATCGAGAGAGAGAGTGCTGAGCCCAGTGTTAAAGTAATCCAACTCCTAATTCTATACATCAGCCTCCAGATTTCCCCATGATTTTGGTAGCACTTAAATCATGCTAGACTTGAATATATACCAAAAGTACTTTGATGAAATGAAAAGTACCATTCGTCCTCATCAGAATGGCTAATTGTGGATCTTTTGTTATCTCCAAGTTCAGAATATATGTGTGCACATGTGGGCATGTGTGAATAATTAAGGTCTTTGGTATATGAAGTGTTAGTAGGTAGGCTTTTATTTTTGACATGTGAGTAGATATTTAGTTTGGGGCTTTTTTTTTATAGCTTGGGAAATGGTTTTGGTTCTGGTAGGGGGAGCTGTGTGAGCAGTGGCAGAATTTACTTTTCTAACTTTGTCTCTGATGAAAGTCCATTCTTGTGGCAGGGCCGTTTCCTAGGGCAATTGTAGATGAAATGAGGGGCATCTGTGCACAACACTTTAAAGTGGGTTAAATGCACCTCTTTAACAGTGTTTGCATGCGTAGGTGGCGTATTGCACTGTAAGTCTAGCTGCTGTAGCAAATTCAGCTGTGTAATGCACCTTAAATAACTTGGGGCGCAGCAAACTAAAACGCCTCTGAGTTTTAGTTTGCTGTCCTACAGCCACAGAGCAAAGCACTAGGCTCTGTGTAGCTCAGGGACCACTCTGCCCGCTGGCAGCTTGCCCTCCCCTCCCCGCCACTGGAGAGGCAGGTAAGTTTGGGTGTGTGCATGACACGGGGGTTTAAAGGGCCCTACATTGAAGCGGTGTTTTTAAAAACCTACTGCTTCAACTTAGAGCCCCTGTTTTGTCTACACATGCCCTAGGAAGCCAGCATGGGTGTTGGGCTGAGACCCCTGAGATACTTGATAATGCTGGTGTATATACATGTGTACACATAAGATACCTTTGAATCAAGTTATCAAGACATCTTTGAATCAAGGAATCTAGATTAGCTTCCACAGAAGATCTCTTCTCCTCATTTGGGAGGTTGACCTGCCAGGCTCTGGGCGATTGCTATTGCTCAGCAGTGTTGTACGAGTCAAAATGAGAATCTGATGTGAAATATGGAGCTGCTATCCATCTCTTGCAAACATGCAATATACTCAAAGTCACTGGGTACCATGAGACTACTAGTAATAGTGTCTGCAGGAATGCAGTGCAAATATTTAACTTTGCTCAGTTTTATACCTGACCAATGATTGATCTTTGAGGATTGCCCTATAATTGTCACGGATAGCAACAAAATGTGTTTTGTGTTTGAAACACAATATATCAAAGTATTGTATGGAAAAATACTTAATTTGAATGTTTCTAGGTGTGTGTGTGTGTGTGTGTGTGTATATATCATGTAGAAACACTCTCAGCATCTTGCATAGCTGGTGTGTAGCTCCAGATATACATGTAATAACCCATTTGAAACATTGCAAAATTTACAGCACAGAAAATGAAAGAACCTCTTGAAGAATATGTTATATGGGTGCAATATAAAGAGTTCAGGTTAAAGTATTTATTTTGAAGTATTAATATTCTGTATTTTTATAGCTCTGGCAATTGAAGGCAGAATAGAAAACAAATTCACAGATGGAATAAATGGAGCTATAAAGATTTTGTGATAGCAGTAGACTTAAGGACAGACTTTTATGGTGGATTATTAATGATTGATAGTTATTTTTCTTTTAGAAAGTAACATCCCCTTGCTTTAAATTTTAATGCTTTCCCTAATATAACTGGCAGTGTCTAAGCTCTCTGCTCTCTTCCACCTGATACATTTTTTTTGCTTTGTGAGCTAGTTACACTCAAGGCACTTCAGAATGAAAACAAATTGTTCTTAATGGGCCACAGCCTAGGTCCTATCTTAGAAATTATTCCAGTGTCTTATAAATTAATACAATATATGGTGATATCTCTTAAGAAGACCGATTGGTTTGAGACTGTTCTTCCATTCATATTTAGATGCTGTGCTGTGTTATAGGGTACGCGCAGGTGAAGGAATTATAGGTCAATAGCTGATAATAAAGAAAATGTTTATAGCAATTTCTCTTAACAAATTGAGTCACATATTTTTATAACTCAGGTCATGAATTGTTGTTCTATGTTTCCACATTTCTTTGCTCATCTGGAAGTAGACACTACCACCCAGATATACAAAGGGACATAAGAACGGGTAAGCTCAGGCTCATCAAGACTCAATTTCTGTGTGTCTACCTCCAGCAATGTAATTCCCAAAGTATAGCTAGTTGCCTGATTTCTCTGTATAGTAAATCGGGAGAGTTGACACACACAAGTGATGTAGGGCAGATGAGATCCTGTACTTGGAGGTGTGAAAGTCTGAGAAATAGTGTGGTATCTGTAATCCCACCTGTCTTCTGCAGTCAGGCATTGATCCATACCTCTGAGTGATGTGGCTATGTGACGCTGAGATACACAGCCTGAAAGCAGGGGGTGGAGTGGATGAGACTCCAAGGTTATGGTCCTCACTCCTTGGTCTGCTTCTGTATTTTGAATTAAAGAGTCAATGCATAAAATACAGAAACAATAGACCCTTCTTAGGAATCTGCTCATAGGCAAGTGCCCTCATTATCAGGTGTGTGGTCAGACTCCTTCGTGCTGGCTTGTGCTCTTTTTCTTATCTGTGTTTCTTCATAGTCCTGTGGAAAGAGGAGTAATGGAAAGCCTCTCCTTCCCTTACAGCCTGGTGGCTTGGGTTCTCCCTTAGACAGTGGAAGTTTTGGGTTAACTTTGCCAGGTGGAGGGGGGTATAGAAGCCAGGCCTCTTGTTCCCTGGGTGAGAGCTCTAACCTCTCAGATGATGTGTAATCAGCTGGCATCATTCCTACCCTGTGTTTTTGAGAGAAAATGGTAATTGTTTTGTGCCTATTTAAGTGTTGCCGGATACTTGCTAGATATTTGCTAGATATAATCTGAGCATGCCTGTCTACTAAGGGACTTACATGCAGGGATACAGTCATAGGGTTGGAAAGGACCTCAGGAGGTCATCTCGTCCAACCCTCTGCTCAAAGCAGGACCTGCCCCAACTAGATGATTCCAGGCAAGGTTTTGTGTAGCTGGATCTTAAAAACCTCCAAGGATGGAGAGTCCACAACCTCTCTGGGTAACCTATTCCAGTTTTTCACTACTCTCCTCATGAGAATTTTTTCCCTAATATCTAACCTAAACTTTCTTTGCTGCAAGTTGGCACCATTGCTCCTTGTTTTGTCATCTGTCACCACTGAGACCAATGTTGCTTCATCCTTCTTGCAACCACCCTTCAGGTAGTTGAAGGCTGCTATTAAATCCCCCCCTCAGTCTTCTCTTCTCCATGTACGGGAATCATAGGTGGGCTTGGGTGTGGGACGGGTACTGAGATGTTTGGGTGAGCCAAGGTGGTGGTGATACTTGGCATGTATGGTACCACAGGTTTTGGCACCTGTTTTCTGCAATAATGTTAATTAAGCATCTGAAGATAAGTATCTTCAGGCACATAAGCAGTTGGGTGGAGTTTTTGTGGAGCACTTATCTGGATTTAGGTGCCTGAAGGGCAATTTAAGTGGAAATTAGTCACCTAATTGTTTCCTTGAATATGATTCAAAGGTATTTCTGTTTTGGACGGGGGAAAAGTCTTCGGAGACCACCAAAACTTCTTAAAAGGCTTGACTTAGTTGACTAGTTAAAGAACCAAATATGAGTTGCTGAATTACAGACTGAGGGAAGATCATTGTTGTAGCACGCCTGCGTGCATTACAAATGATTACTAAGGAAAATAATAAATGATTAAAAGAAGCACTAGGCTGCATCACTAGAAAAGGAAGCAAAATCAAGACAATCTCAGGAAAATCTTTCAAATAGGAAGATCTATTTAACTGAGCAATAGCTTTCTAAGAAGAGTGTTTGGGGTTGCACATCATTTATAAAGATCTTAGCACATAATCCATGTCATTGCTCATTTTTCAACATCTAATTTCTGGATCAGTCTTGTGCATTTTGACATCTCCTTTATGAATATAGACTATAGTGCTAAATGAGAAATCGAAAGATGGCTGCTGCTGCTTCAGTTCAGTCTCCTGGTTTTCTTTTGACTTTGAAATGATCTTCTGGGTCTGTTCTCCATCTCATATTAGAAAGCCAAGTGTCAATGACTGGCAGCAAGAAGAAACCCAGACTTGTTCCATGTCTAAATGTAATTTGGCTATTGGATGACATATTGCATCTCCATTTCCTTTTGTAAACTAATTTGCTTGCCGAATCATCTGATTATAGAAACAGGATTGCTGTTCTGAGCAGATAAGCAGCTGATCCGAAAGAAGTCACATTTAGTTGATTGAGTTTGCTTGCATGGGTGTTAGCACAACAGTAAGAGCTATTCTAAGAGTCTGAGTAAAGCGTGCGTTGTCTCCTCTCCTGCGGTTCCACTGCCAGGGCATCTCTTAGGGACAAAACAGAGTCAGGTGGCAGGGACCGGTCTGAAATGTCCAAGCAGCCTTTATAACAGGTTACGTTGCATGACTCTTGGGCTGCCTGTTGCATCTTTTTTCTGATTTTGGAGTGTTCACATTTTTATTTGGACACAGGGGGCGCATCATTCATAGAGAGACTCATAGAGTGTAAGGCCCGAAGGGAGCTTGGAAGATCATCGGGTCCGGCCCCCTGCACCAAGCAGGAAAGACAACTGGGCGTCAGGCGACCCCAGCAAGGTGACTGCTACTCTCCTCTTGAAGGTTTTTTCCAGGGTAGGTGATTGTACCACCTCTGGAGGAAGCCTATATTCCACAGTCTGGACATCCTGACTGTGGAGACGTTTTTCCTAATGTTGAGCCTGAGTCAATCTTCCAGGAGTTGTGGCCATTACTACTGGTTTTCCCCTCGGGTGTCCTGGTGAACTGTTGCTCACCGAGCTCCTGATGTGCTCCCCTAGTGCAGCGGTAAGCTGCTACCAGGTCCTCTCTCAGCCTTGCCCTCAGGCTGAAGAGTCCCAGATCCCTCAGCCTTTCCTTGCATGGCTTGCTGTGTAAGACTCTGATCATACGGGTGGCTCTTCTTTGGACTCTCTCAAGCTCGTACCTTTTGGAAGTACTAAAAGATGGCACAGCAACAACTGGTACTGCATCCTGTGCGCCATGCACAGTTATTCTTAGGCACTACATCACCATAGCAATGTGCTAGGAGGGCAGAATGCGTTGCTACGGCGATGTAGCATCACGTGCATGTGCACCCAGGGAGAACAAAACAAACCCTACATTTTGAGAAAAGCAGAAATTTGTTTTTTTCGGGAGGGGGGGAACAAGAAAAGAAAAATACAGGGTTCAGTAAAAAAATATTGACAATTTTTGACCAACTCACTCTGTTCTGTATAGCCCCCATAATGGTTTCTAAGAGACTTCTCTCTTATTTTTTTGTAGGTGTGGGTAGAAGTGTGGTGCTGTTGATTATTGTAGTAACAGGAGAGAAAAACAGACTTTGTCACTCCTGTTTTGCTTTCTAGGGGAGTTTTATTTAATAGGATCCTTGTTGAGATTAGATTTCCAGATAGGAAAGCAGTCAGGGACAGATCTGGGGGGGAGGATTGCACTGGTGGACTTGGAGCACCCCTTTCCTCTTTGATTCCTGCTCCACACAAAGCTTAAAGCCAATTGCCTGGCAGCTGTAGGAGCATTTCTAATCCGGCAGTGCTGAGGAACTCACTTGACGTCATGGCTTATTATCATCTACCTGATCCCTTCTAAACTCTTCATTACACAGGTGTTAACGACCCTCTTTTTTTTGTAGGGATCTCAATGTTCCACCAGTCCAGCTAGCCTTCGCTCTGTCATTCTGCTCTCTGTTAGCTGCTCTTGGGAATGAAGCTCCTATTTCACGTCCCAGAAGATTGTTTTCAGTTCATTTCAATTAAGTTATATTTTGCATCAATCTTAAATGGAATAATACATCCTTAGGCCCCTAGCATAATACAGCTCCTAGTTTGTTTTTAGCTGCAGAGAAATCTGTTGTTTTGGTACGTGATGATGCACCTCACCATCTGCACCCCTCTTTTCAAAATTCTGGATCTGCCTATGAAGTGGAGGAATATATGCAAAAAAAGTTGTGCTGACTTTTCATGTAGGAATGTGATGGACTCCAGTCAAGTTTTGCTCGCGTAAGAAATGAGAAGGGTGGAATTAAAGTTGCGAGGGCTGCTAAGCATGGGTGGGAGGCTACACGCACGGTGTTCTCGAGATAAGCTGAAATGCCATATCCAAAATAACAGTATTTTCTCTTTAAGCAGCTGTGTGTGGTGGTTGGAGGTGGTGGAACTATTTAATCATCCTTTGTTTCCATAATAAACCCACAAGGTTTTTCCAGCCTTTTCACTTTCCTCCTGTTAACCGAATTCTTAATCCAAATTTTTATTCACTTCCCTATTGTGTATGCACACATGAGCATGTCAGGTTGTCCTGATTTTAAAAAAAAAAAACTGCAAACACATGACAGTATCCCTTACAGTGAGTGGCCAATTTATCCCTTGTGAATTTGGGCCTAACTTTGCCATGCTTTGAAATGGCAGCCTTTCTGTGCACAGCCTGGTTGTCTCCCACACTTCAGATGCATGGCCTGCTCATTTGTATGCAGCAGCTATAATTGTGATTTTCTCCAGACTTTTGCATGAGCTTTGTCCTCCCCATTCATGGGTTTCATAGCCTGTATCTTTCCCCACTGTTGCCTCCACCCTTCCTCTCTCAACGTTGCATGGGATCTGCAACTCTGTCAGAGTCATGCTCATTTGAACCCCGCTAGCACGGGGAAGCTTCTTGTATACATTCGCTTCATATAATTTCTTACGTTCTTAAAACCAGGAGACTGTTGAGATCCTTCAATCTGACAACCCTCTGTAGAACACAGGCCATAAAATTTCATCCAGGGATTTCTACCTCAAACACGAGTATTAGTTGTTCAGGAGATGCTGTACTTTAGGGGAAGAGGGTGGAAAACTTCTAGGCTTGATTTAAATAGAGTAGGAGAGAACTTGCATATATCTCTTTGCAACAGTAGCTGCACTATTACAAAAAAAAAAAAAAGTACGACACCATTTTGTATCTGAACTTGGTTGAATTCAACCAGCAATAATGAAGCCAACAGTGCTACTAGATGATACTAGATTGGATACCCATTAAATAAATTTACATGGATCATATAATTTTTTCTTAATTTTCCAGGAAAAATAAGCTAATGAGTATAGTCCCCTTAGATTAAAGTCACCACGGGTGTATCCTTTAATTTTCTTGCCTCATGGCATATAAGAACAAAATTAATCAGCCTACCCCAAGGGAGTTGTTACATATTACAATTCATATGTGCTAAATCTGTGCAGTGTCATGCAGTATTAAAGTTAGTATGAGACACGAGCACTCACACGGCAAGGTTTACAATGAGCTCTGATGATTTCTGACCTGAAGAACTAGATAGCCACTGAGCATGTGTTCCAGCTATAATTTTGGGCTCAGTCTTGCCACCGAATACATTTCCCGAGCGCCTCTACTGCTCTTTCTGGCCAGGCTGTCAATCAGGAGCCCCCTGCTCAAGGGTATCCACCCTTGTTACAGCATCTTCAACCCCCTGCTTCCAGTGTCTGGGCAATTAATTGAGCTCCACAAACACATGGGGACTGTGTAGCAGAGCAGACTAGGAAGGAGGAGCATGCAGAGGCAAATGTTGTTGGGTCTCCTCCAGCCGTGCCTGCCTGTGCTACCAGCTTGCCTCTGCAGATGCTTTGCCAAGTGCATGCATTTGCATTGGGTCTTGCACTGGGTTCTTGGGCTGAGGGGCAGTCTGAGCAGGTAGCAGGACTGACATATCAATAGAGGCTTCAGAGCCCTGAGATGTATGATGCACATACATGGACACATACACATAAACTGCACAGCCCCACCACTGGGATGCTGCCCCCTGACACCCGGCTGGTCCTCACCGCTCCAGCCCAGTTCCAGGCTCAGACTTCCAGCAGCTACCTGGTCAGCACATCGCCTTGCTGTGCCTCCCTGGGGAGTTCTCCACACTACTTCTCCACCCGACCACTGTGTCACCTACCCTACCACTTCCCTGGGCAGTAGAGTTCTGGTAGGTGGATAGAGCATCCACGAGAATTAGGGGGCTGGGAGCAGTGCACCCTGGGATACTGGATTACAAGATGTTGCTTGTATTGTCTCCATGGAGTGGTCAGATGATAACGCAGATTACTTAACACTATCTTAGAATACTCCTTGCATGAAAAGATGTACCTTTACAATGGTACCAATATACCTGGCTCATGTTTCCCTACTTGAATGCATGGATGCTTGGATTTTAATTGTGTTTAACATGTGCAAAGTTTAACATGTCACAAGGCTTGAAGAGATTTACAGATGGTGCCTTTAAAAATATGATGTTTTGATATTTCTGTTGGGTGTTATTTTGAGCCACCTGGCTTGTTTGGAGCCACAGCTCCACTTTGGCAAATGCTAGGTTGATTCACATCCTTTTCTGAACATACAAAGGGGGATTTCAGGTTTCTTTTAGTAAGAGATTCCTTTTGGGTCACTGAAATTGCTCAAATTCCAATCCTGTGGGTTTCTATGTGATACGTTATTCCTTTTTCTCTCCAAGCTAATTATTCTAGGTTTTAAAAGACCCTTTAATAATTGGAAAGATCTTGCTACAACTGACGCCTCAGTAGCATATTTTATGAAGCTTATTCTTTTGCTATACTCCACAGGTTCATCCTCTGTATTACGCAGTCCTTTATATTTACTGCTTATGATTGAGCAGTAATAAGAAAGCACTAGACCTAGGTCAAATTACCTTATGATAATGCTACTTTCTTAAAATAAATAGCTTACCCAGAGAAGAAAGAGTATTTTACCCTGTGCTAATTAATTTGAGCTAGGTACTTACCATCTGAATTTTAGGCACAGCGGCTAAAGGCAGAGCTTTCTAATGGGCGTCACAACTAAAACAAATTGCCTGGCTTGGCTAATTTTCATTTTGTATTTGCTACCTGGGTTGCAAACATTGGGATGTTGTTTCAGAAAGCTTGACTGTGCTATGCTGCCCTGTTTCTTTATGTTGCATTGCATGCATCTTAGCACAATATGGAAGAACTAACCATGATGTCAATAACACTGCTAATTAATTTGTACCATGAATATCAAATTGGAATGTGTTTTATATAATCACTGGTTAGGTTATTCTCAGAAAAGAAACCCATTCTGACTGAATTTCCTTCCCAAAAGTCAAGCATTGGTCATAGTAAATAACATTGTTTTTCTAATTGAACACCGGAACAAAGGTAGTTCAAGGTACAGGAATGAGTTTGGGATGACTCTTTTTGCATTTAGCATTCTCTGTATGTAAAGATATAGCTTACATGTAACAAAGTAGTGACAACATGGGGGCAAAAGAGCATTGTGCCCAGTTCTGTTGTTCTCACCAGGCAAAACTAGTGAAGGAACAGCTGAAAATTCTTGCAGGCAAACTAAGGAAGTACGGGCTGAATGAATGGACTGTAAGGCGGATAGAAAACTGGCTGGAGCATTGGGCTTAGAGGTTGGTAATCAATAGCTTGATGTCTAGTTGGCAGCTGGTATCAAGTGGAGTGCCCCAGGGATTGATTCTGTGGCTGGTTTTGTTCAATGTCTTCATCAAGGATCTGGAAGATGGCATAGTGTTCACACTCAGCAAGTTTGCAGATGACACCAAGCTGGCAGAAGTAGTAGATATGCTGAAGGGTAGGGCTAGGATTCAGAGTGACCTTGACAAATTGGAGGATTAGGCCAAAAGAAATCTCCTGAGGTTCAACAAGGACAAGTACAAAGTCTTATATTAAGGAAGGAACAATGCCATGCACTGGAACAGGCTGGGTGCTGAGTGGCTGGGCAGCAGCTTTGCAGAAAAGGACTTGGGGGTTACAGTGGGCAATAAGGTAAGTATGAGCCAACAGTTTGCCCTTGATATAAAGAAGGCTAATGGCTGCATCAGTAAGAGTGCTGCCAGCAAGCCAAAAGAAGTGATTATTCCCCTCTATTCAGCACTCGTGAGGCCACATTTGGAGTAGTGTCCAGTTTTGGGGACTACAGAAAGGATGTGGACAAATTGGAGAGACTTCAGCAGAAAGCAACAAAAATGGTGAGGCGGCCAGGACACATGACTTTAGGAGAGGCTGAGGGAACTAGGCTTATTTTGTTTGGAGAAGAGAAGACTGTGATGGGATTTAATAGCAGCCTTCAACTACCTGAAGGGTGGTTTGAAAGAGGATGGAGCTGGAGAGTTCTCAGTGGTGGCAGATGACAGAACAAGGAGTAATGGTGTCAAGTTGCAGCAAGGGAGGTTTAGGTTATCTATTAGGAAGAATTTCTCTCGGGGAGGGTAGTAAAACACTGGAACAGGTTACCCAGAGAGGTGGTGGAAGCTCCATCCTTGGGTGTTTTCAAGACCTGGCTAGACAAAGCTTTGACTGGGATGATGTAGTTGTGGTTGGACTAGATGATCTCCAGAGGTCCTTTCCAACCCTTATTTTCTATGATTCTATGATTCTAAAATGAGGCCTCATAATCAAGAGTATTAATGGATCCCAAGTTTGGCGGCTTGTTTAAACTAAGTCTGGAACATTCAGAATTTGGAAAAATGGTGTGCACTGTTATTTTTTCTATAAGAGCAGTAGCATGTAGTAATTAAGTTGTTGGGGAGGAGACTGGACATCTTTTAATGCATATAATTAGAGTGATTATTGCCATGAGATCCTTGATTCTTTACCGGCATCAAACTATTTACTCCATGTGCATTGTATTTGCAGACTTCTCACTTTTTTTCCCAAAATCCAGGCCAAGATGTTCAGGAAGTCAGAGCAGTTTCATGGTTATGCCCATTTCAGCAGAGTTTTCTGTTGCATGAAGAAATTCATTGTCTCTTATGGATCACATTGTTGTAACAAATATTATTTACACGTGTTGATAGCTGAAAAACTGTGCCAGTAGTACCTATCTGCTAAAGCTATCTGAAAAACCATTAACTTTTACTTTCAGAGACTGCCTGCTATTACTTATTAAAGAGACTGGTTTTGCAATTATTTTAATTTGAGTTTTCATTTGACTGGAATCCATTCAGTTAATGCATCATTCATAGTAACATAATTAAAATGTAAAGTTGTAATAATTCTATTGGAAGCTTTTTTATCATTACAGTACTTGAAAGAAAACCTTTATACTCCTGGAGGCACAAAATGAATGACAACTGTTTGAATCTTACAGTAGGCTGTGTCTATAATAGATGAGTGATTATATGGCATGCAACATTGCTAGAGGAACTAGTTATTACATTCTTTTAAAATTCTACTGTCAGTTTAATAAAGCATCACAAGTGAAACAGAACAATTTTAAAATTTTCTTAATTAAAAGAGAAAATGTTCTTAGGCAGAGCAGGGTTGTTCAACCCCTGGCCTGTGAAGCCATGTCATCCAGCCTGTGGGATTCTCCATAAGTCTGGAAATTTGGCATCAGGGGAAGGATGGCAATTAACACTGCCCCCACTCCCCTGTCACCAAATTTCCAAGTACCACACAGGTGGCTTGGTCTGGGCCAAGCAGGCTCTGTACAGAAGGTTTGGGCCCTGGCCAAGCTGGCCCAGTGCAAAGGAATTGGGTCCAAAAATTGAGTCCAGTCTGCAAGCTGACCTGGTACCACTCATCTGGAGTGAAAAGGTTGAGCCCTGCTGTTGTAGAGTACCATCAGCAGAATGCCCTGAAAGCTCACTGTTGAAAATCTCTTTGTCAGTTGTTGCTATATTTGCTTCTTAAGTATAGGAAGTGGGAAAGAAATCATATTTCCTACTGATGTGGAATTATAGTTATCAGCTAATGTAGGTTTCTTAATAGGAAGTAGAGTATCTGGTTGTGAGATATTAAGTTATCACAAATAATTGTAGCTATATTTGAAACACTACCTGTGGCTCAGAGATTTGCCCCTGTTAGTTAGTGAAAGTCAGTAGCTATGCTAATGGAGAGGCATAGCAAGCCACCTACTTCCCATAGTCTAGTTATAGTAGGAATACTCAAGATAAGCATCTGGCCGAGGAGGGTAGGGGAAGGGGAGCATCTATCCGTGCATGTTGCGCACCATTGATCAAGCTAAAAATACAGTAGAACTAATACAGGGTCATTGTACAGAAACAATTTGGTACATGGGCAACTGGTTCCTCCTGAGTCGGGGGGGCACTTGCTCCCCCAGAAGCCAGTCGGCGACTGGGTGGGGTCTTCTGCAGCCAATCGTGCCAACTGCGGGGGGTCCCCCACAGCTGATTGCACGGGCCTGGTATACCACTGGCACTTCTGAGCCTGTGCAGTCAGCCACAGGAGAACGCCCCCTCCCCAGTGAGCATGATCAGCTGTGGGGGGACCATGGGGATTGCTTCTCCTGGTGTCCCCACTCCCTGGCCGGCATCCTTGTGGGGGGGGCACCAGTGCTCTCACCTGCCCCCATTGCCCATCACCTAAGCAGGGAACACTGGCTGTCAGGGGTGCACCGGCGCTCTCAGGTGCTGTACGTGCACCCCTGTGTACTCTCTGTGTGTTGCCACTGATTCGGTATAACCAGGAAACCAAGCAACTCAGAAGCGCATGTCACTTTTTCTCCTTTTGCAGTTCCGCCTTCCCTCCAATTTTTAAAAGACTCGGAGGAAAAGATGATTTGAAGAAAATCATAGTTGGCTTATTTTGGATAAGGAGTAAGGAAGTAAACTCTGGAACTGTAGAATCCTGGTAGAAAACCCATGGCTAGCAGCCCCTGGGCTGGCCGTACGGCTGGCATTTCCCTCGGCCCTCTGAATGCTTCCCTTCACGTGCACGGTCTTGTGGCTGTATCGGTTCTGTCAGGGTATCGCGTCGTTCTCTCACACCTGGGCAAGACCTTGGACAGCTCTACTTTCCTACGTCATCTGACCGGACTCTACCCACTTTCCTTCTCTTCCAAAGTTTGAACAGTAGGCAAAAAACTTGATTAAAATGAAAGATTTTCATTTTCAACAGTAAAAACAATGAAGAAAAAGAGGGTTTTGCATACATCTGTCATTGTACATGCATCATACACTGCTGTCTTGTCTAAAGGTTAGGCAAGTCTAACTTCTGTGACAAGAGAATAAAGTTAGGATGCCTGCCAAGACACCCTGTGGGTGGAAGACTTACCTAATGGCCGAGTCCTTGGTTATTGGCTTTCCTAACTTTATGCTCCCTAACCCAATGAAGTTTTCTTTGCTTCGCACCTTTGAATTTTGCGGTTGTGAAGAAGGAACAAGCACCCAGGCAAAGTGATCTCTTTTTTTCAGTTTTTTGAGAGCAGAGTCTTTTGAATTCCTCCACCCACTCCCTTTGCTGCCAACCACACCTGGCAAAAGGGTTACAGCACAGCTATAGTATTTTCTGCCGTAAACAGAATGATCTGAGAATGAAAACTTTGCTTCTCATCCTCCACACAGTGAAACTATTATTTTCACATATACTTTTAACATCCCCAAAAGAGAACAGAGCTGGACTCCGTGAGCTACAGTGAGCTTTGCTATTGCCAAACTAAGTAACATGGAGAATAGAGTACAAAGCCAGAATGCAGGTGACCTGGGAGAAAGACTGAATGGAGCAGTCTTGCATTGGTAGGGGAGGGACTAAAGGTCAAATAGACTATTGGTTTCTGTAATTTGTAGGCTTGCAGCATTTTAATTCTGGACAAATTTAAGCATATAACTAGAATATGCTCTGTCTCCCCCGAGGGAGTGTACTGTATTTATACACTATCCACAGGCTTTTCTGACCTGGAGTTCACACGATCACATGCAGGGATGTCCCCGACTGGCAAGGAAATGCGTTAGATTATCTTTTAATCACTAAATTCTATATTCTGTGATATATACGGACAGGAAACTGATACATTTAATGAAGCATTTTGCACCACAGACCAGCTTGATTTGACATGATTGACTTTGACTTAATCATTCTCATTAGAGCTTTCTTTTTTTAGCCATCAACACAACTATCCTCCATTTCTCTTATAGTGTTTGGATTTCTAAATTGTTGTCATTATGTTTAGCCTTAGGGCATGTAGCCAGTTCTCTGCTAATGGGCACATATATGTTGTGCTTCCTGCAGCTTTTGGTCTTCATAGAAATCAACAGAAGTGCCCTGAAAGCCAAATGACCTTGAGCAGCAGGGAGATGTTGCATGCATTTTCTGCATTCATGAAATTGTTCTGTGCCACTGTTTTCTGTATGACACCTTCAAAACCAGGGGCTTGTTACCTTTGAGAGGTCACAAAGGATTCTGTGATTTACAGGAAATGCAAAGGTCTCTTATGAAGACCTTTAACAAAACTTCTGGGTTGTCTGTCCAAGCCATAAAATCTGTCAACCGGAATGGTTTTTGGCCACACTAGAGTAGTCAGTCTAGTGTTTTTCTGCACCTCCTTTTTTCCGATGCACACATAGGGAGGCTGGATTAGAACCCCAATCCTGCACCAAAACCATAGGTTTTCACTTGTACTTTGAGGTCTCTAGCTTAAAGGAAATGAAGACCTAAAGAGATCAAATGATTTCCCCAAGCACCTGGAAAATGTTTGGCAGAGCAAAGATTTGGGCCTGGATTATTGGCCCCTTAGTCCAATGCTCATTTACAAATCAGCCTTGTGGTCGCTTTTTGCATTTTGGACAGTCGTATTATGAACTTCTTTTGCTTTAGAAAAAACCACATTTGTAGGAGGGTACCAGGAGGGGAGTGTAATTGGCTGACTGACTTGGTGTCATCCTAATTACTTCTCTTGTTGTTCCTTCTGGCAAAATATTTTTAGAAGCTGCAGAACCAAAAACAAAACAAAAAAATGCTGCAAATATCTCTTCTTAAGCTGTGGTGCGGCATTTATTGAGCTTCCTGCATTTGGCATTTTTATGGTTACATAACATTGCTCTCTTGGTTGGAGGGAAAAATCTGTTACTACATCTAAATCATCTCCCAGGCTCCTAGTTTCCCTTTCAGAGCTCTGTTAATAATTTTTGTTTTCCCATATGCACTTTTTGTATCCCATATGCATATTTTTGCCCTAAGCAAACTCTTCTCTACACTTTATTTTTGGTGTATGTAAGCACTGCTGTAACCCAGCTATAGTTGTCTGCACTGGTCAATTATCAACTGAATGTATTCACTCCGTCTTTACTGAATTAACATCTTTAAAACAAAATTAGTGATAATTCCCCTGCTGCTAGCATTGGGTCAAACCCAGTTCATTATAATATATTGTACAATATACATTACTGCACTGCATGCCAGTTGTTTTTTATTGAATCAGCAGGATACTTGGGCACATGTACTTGAACAGTATGATAATCCAAGTTTTGCCAGAAATATGTCATCCAATATTTAATACAGTGGATAAATTGCATTGATGAAATTGGATTATCTCTAATTAGCAGATCTGTTTTGCTCAGTGATCTAGTAGCCAGCAGTGTGGGCACATTTATGCATTTTGGAGTTCTTACTTCAAACATGCAATGACAAATTCCAACTTTTGGTGGGATATGGGGGGAGATGACAGGACACAGATTAATTTAAATAGTGCTATAATGTAGACGGGCAAACAAAACAACACCCCCCCCACAAGTTTTTGAAAAAGCTTAGCAATGGCACAGAAGCTGACAGTACGTACCAAACAAGGTGTTCATTAAGGGAACCACAGGCTTTTTAAACATAGCCTTTGCAGTCTGTAAAATAAGAAGTTATCTCAGATATATTGTATTACTGTTCATTAGTAACAATTACATATGAGAGGCATTTGCAGTTGGAGGGCTGAGGTGCAGCTGTGAGGCAAAAATCCCACATAATCCTTTAAATTGCAGAGCTTATGTTTTTAATATATGTCAACTCTCTTAATACCACTCCTGAGGACGCATTTGTTTTTAGCTATGTTAACTCTAGACCAGCTTCTAAATGCTTTTGGCAATAAGGTATAAATGATGGACTTAACGAGGGAAATTATGCAGGCTAGAAAGCTGAAACAGCACAGCGAACCACATAGGAAGTTGGGTAATTTGCCACGTAGCACCATACTAGCAGATGACAGAGAAAAGACAACCAAAACAGGGGTCAAATTCGCATCTGGTGCAGGTAGTTGGAAAATCCTCAGTAAATGCAAAGTGGGAAGAATTAGATCAGAATTTGGCCGGGGTTGTGGTTTTTCGTTTGTAAAAGCATCCGTTACTAAATTGATGCCTCTGAAATAGATGCTGGCAGTGTCTTAGTGCAAAGGCAGCCCCTTTGGGAATGATGCAATAACAATCTGGATTTTCTTTCTGAAGACCAGGGGTTTAGGGCAGACATTACCCTTGAGCCGGGGTGCTCAGCCTCCGCCTGAGGAGCCATATTATCTGACCCACAGGGCTCCCCACAGGTCAGGAAATTTGGCAGTGAGGGAGTGATGGCAATTAATACCTCCACCCTTCCCTGCTACCAAATCCCCAACACCAAGCCCCACATAGCCAGATTGGGGCTGGGACATGTCCCCTCCTCCCTTTGTAGCTAGATTGGGATTTGCCCGTGCCCTCTTCTCCCCCCACAGCTGGATCAGAGCTGGGCCATGCCTCTTCCTTCCTGCCTTTTTAGCTGGATTGAGGCCAGGCCATGCTCTGTCCTCTCCCCTCTGTGGCTGGATGGGGGCTGGATATGGCCCCCTCCCCTGTGCTGAGCCGGGTCAAGCCCTCTCCGCATCCCCCACCGCAGGACTAGGTTGGGGCTGAGTTGAGCCTCTTTTCAACTCCGCAAGAGCAGGCTGCTCCCCACCCCATGCCCCCTCACAGGACCATATGGGGTTTAGCCGCAACCACCCTAGGGCCACAGACAAGATTTGGCCCGTGGATGGACTGAGCACTAGCCACCCAACCTGCTGGCTAAAAACTTTGAGCACAAGACGAAAGCAGATGTTTGGGCAGCTTGCACGATTTCTACTTTCCATGCCCAAGTAACAACTAGAAAGAATAATTTTGGCTCTGAGTATATTTTTTCTGGGTATGCCAGTGGCTAGCCTGAAGATCCATATGGGCCAGGTTTTAAATGACAGCTTTCATTTTTACACTGGCAGTTTAGCAGTAAGAGTCTATCTAAATGATGATGTTATTGGCTAAGTGGCCTAAAACTGAACCTGCAAAAGTACAGCGGTACCTCTACAGAGAGGACCATAAAGGTTTAGAATTTATGTTTTAAACTGGCTTTGAACATTTGGTGTGAAAACAGGTTGAATAAAATTGTTCATGTGAACTGTCAGAGGGGTATTAGGATTGTGGCGTGTGGTCCTGTCAGGAAAATACAAAACATAGAAAGAAGGTCTTCTCAGCTGCCAGTTTGTGCAGCAGGATGTGGCACGACCTACATCACGAGTAACAACCAGGTGTATGATAGGCTTTAAATCTGACATGCAAACCACTACTTTCTTTTCCTTTTGCAATGTTTGGTACCGGTAAAGGCAGGTTAAAGTTGATAGGGTAGTAGACAGCAATTACTTTCATTATGGATGTGAATTTGGGGGGGAAAATGTTTGCTAGAGACTATATTTTCTTGCATACAGTGTACACCTTCCCCCTAAAGTGAGCCTCCTCACACAGTTGGGTTTCATGTATTAGGTGGAGAATCAGTTTTCTTCGCTGGAAAAGAAACCTGCCTGGAGACACTTGGAGACACTACATGCCATGCACCCGCCAAGACGTGTGGAGTCCTATGTTAGCCTTGTGATATGGAAACAACACTTTATTTACTGGAACGTCTTAAAAATGAATCATGGCAGTCTTGCCCTTGCAAGGATTTGGGGCCTACCTTGTGTGACACAGAGTTAGTCTTCCTAAGGGTCCAGGAGGTGGCATCCCAGGAGACAGTCTGAATAAGGCAGCAGGCTGCAGCAACTTCCTTGCACACCAGAAAGTTACTTTTGCTTGCTCACTTATCCACACTTCCTGGACACCCAGTGTTTCCAGGAGGACATAGTTTATGTCTCGCAGTGAGCCATGGCTCTGGAAAGAATCTGCCTTCCAAAAAACAAGGTGTGTGTTTCATTCGGGGGGTGTGGTATACAAGAAATAACAATTGTTTCATCTTCTGGCATGGCTATAATCTTCTGTGAATTTGTGAATAAATTTATGCCAGAGTATTTTATAGTACAGTCTGGTACAAGGCACCTTGAACCAGCACCAGGTGCTTGACCCTAACAGTGCTATTGATTAAAAGCTTAGAGTGCATTTTGAATGAAGAAAACATAGTTTCATAGTTTGTAGGTTTGGAAGGGACCTGAGCAGATCATCAAGTCGGCCCCTCCCAAGTCAGACCTTGAAAGCTACATTCATACAAGGAGATTTTCATAAACTGGGTTATAGAGATGCTTCCTTATTCTCTCGCTCCAGCACAGCCATCTTCATGTATTTACATATATCCTCAGTAGGAAAATGTTCATCCCATTGGTAGTCAAGCACCCTAGACAGCTCTAGGGTGAGTTGAGGAAGAGAGAGGAATTCTGGGTCCACAGTTAACTTGGGATGCTTGGATCAATCCCTTACTCTGCCACTGATTTCCCATGTGACCTCGAGTAAGTCATGTAGCTTCAGTTCCCCATCTGTAAAATGGGCATACTGGTACTTTCGTACCCTGCAGGATGTTGTGAGGCAGTTGGACAGTAAAGCAATGGGGGTCATATAACCAATAGGATTTAGCATTTGCCACTGAAGAGAAAAACAGAGGTACTCCAAAATAAGTCCAGTGGAACACTTTTGTGGGGTATTATTTCATTAAGGAAATCAATTACAGTGACTCTTCAGGAAACAGATCCAGGAATGGGGTAAGGAGGATGCAGCTTCCCCCACCCCAAACACACACTTCATTAGTACTGCTCATGCATAGTCAGTTCTGAGCTCACTGCCTGGTCTGTGTGGGCTTCTGCTAGATCTCTGCATGGGCAGTGAGCTGTGAGCTCACCAGCTGATTGGGGTGGGGTCTGGCTGGAGCCCCTGCTTTAATGCGGCTCCAGAGCCCAGAACGTGACCACTGCTGCTGCTTGCACTTCTCCTCTCTTGCCCTCACTACTGAATTCAGCAGCAGGTGAAAGGAAAGGACAAGTGGAAGCAGCAGTGCACATCCCTGGGTTAAGCACAGACTGTCAAAAAGCCTGAGGCTGAATTGAGTCAATCTTTACAAGTCAGTCTCAGCTACATAGATTGAACCAATAAGCAAGTGATCAGACATTCACTTTTGATTCTGGAAATGCAGCCACATGCCTGCAGTGGGTTAGGCCAGAACCCAGAGGGCGCTGGAGCATGCCTCCCTGCTGAGCGGGGCAGACACCCTGGGCCAAACTAGCCTGCCCACCCTGCAATGGGGGGTTTGCAGGGGAGGTGCAAAGCATCCTGGGATGCTGGGGGACCAATTTAATTTGAATCTGGAGGAGATCTGGAGCAGAAGTTCAATAAGCCATTTTAACCTAAATTAGTGAAGTCTGATACTGCATCCATCCAGGTTTAGCTTAAGCCGGTTTGGGCCATTTTGAAAGCAGTTTATGTGCACTGAACTTCTGTTGTGTTACAGATTTGAACAAATTTCCTGTCCCCCTTACTAGTTTATGTGTAATTTCTGTTCCTAGTCATGAAAGCCGGGGCTTTCGCCAGATCCTGTGCTGAGAGCTCATGTCCAGCAAAGGGGAGAACAGTCATGCCACTGCACCCTTCTGGATCTGCTCCTGGCTGTCACATTTGTCTCAGGATATTGTGCCTGTATTACTTTACACTACTGGTATCTTCTTTGTATACAATACACTGTATATATTCTACTCTGACTATGGGAAAGAGAGTTAATTTTCTTCCTCTTACTTTTCCTTTTAAAAAATCAGTTTGATCCATTAATCTCTTCTCAGCCCAAATCCTATTTGCAGATAGTCATGGTCTTATGTGTAACTATTTACTTGTGAATTTATGGCTATTTTTTGAAATGTTAAAACCGCTCATGTGTCACTTATGAACTGGATAAGTTTGCTGTATCTTGTAGTGAGAGACTAATGAAGAATTTTAAAGTGTTGCAATGAAAGCATCTTGCGATACAGTTCAGTATTAGCCACCAAAATAAAAAAAGGTTGGTGATCTTTGTGGGGGTGAAAAAGAGGGAGAGAAGAAAGGAATCAAGAAAGAGTGTAAAATTTTCAATTACTCAGCTCCTGTTTTTTAAAGGGACTCAGCACTTGGGAGTCCAAATTCTGTTGACTTCAATGAGCTTCATACACCTAATTTCCCTAATGATATGAAAATGGACTTTGGTACATTGGAAATTTTTACCTCCGATTTCCCATTTTTGTACTGGTCCAAGCCCTTGATTTACACATTTCTGAGTGAAAAGCAAACTGAGTTGAAATGACTTCCAAAGAAGGATACACTATTACTTAGGAAGATGAGACTACCACAGGAAAAAGTTAGAATTGATTTTAAAATAATGCTTAATGAGGATCTAAAAGGCATTCAGAAGCAGGAAAGGAGAATAACCATTCTCATTTCTTTTCTGTCCTAGCCCTCGCCTCAAATATCACTTTGGTTATAGAATCCTTATCTCGAAATGGTATATTCATATATTCGAATGTGTGGTGATAAAGAGATGTGCACATTTTGCATCTTCTCCTAAGAGGTGGTAGTTCTAACTTTGCATTTTAACCTGTGCCTTGTTGTGTGTGTCTGTGGGTTTCGGTACATTTTAAATTGTGTCTCCTGGTTCACCAGTTAACGGAGATAATATTCCCAAACTCATTTTGGTGATAAGATAGTTGTAGTTTTCCGCCTGCTGTCTTATATAGATTACAGAGATCTTATGGTCTTTTTTTACTTGTCGAGAGAGAGAGACAGAAAGACAGGGAGGTTTTTGGGGGTAAAGCTTATGAGCATATCTGCTTCAGCAGGCTGCCTGGATCTTGTCTCCGTATGAACCAGGAAAGGGCTAAATTGGACTGAAAATTGCTGGACTGTTTTTCTGCTATGGTTTGTCATCCAAAAAGGAGTTTGTAACAGAGTATACAGTCTTGTAGCCCAGCTGTGTAGAGCATTGATTGCTTCTGCCTGGAGCAGGGATGCTGTCAAGTTGCTCTGTGAGTTGAGTCATCTATTGACAAAGAGCTACCAGCCAGCAGATAATGCTGTGCAGCTCTGCTCTCCCTGCTCCCACGATGCACTGCTTATAGCAGCTGTCAAAGGTACTGAAGGGGCCACAGAAAAGGACTTTACATCTGCTAAGAAGAGAAAAGCTTTTATCAAAACTGGCCAAGGGAAACACTAGACATCAGTCCAACATGAATGCATACCTTACTAAGCAACACAGCTGCTGCAGGGGGTCTGATGGGCTGGATGCTGGCAGAAGTGTGCCTACACAGATGAGGGATGCCCACTGCGCCTGTGGTTGGCAACAGCACCCTCAGGGGCTGTACTGTAATTCTCAGACCGCTCCCTCTGCGGGACCCGTGGGTCCAACTCAGAACAGGACTAAGTGTGCCACTTTGTGGGACAGTGTGCGGAAGAGCCCCCATAAAACTCTGGCTAAGACAAAGGGGACCACAGGGGAGTGGTGGTCAGAATGCACCTGTCCCCATGGCTGGTACAACCCAGTGCAGGTGAGCCTATTCTTGTAAGTCAGAAAAAGTCAAATGGTAGATAAAATAGGGTTTGGTATTGTGGGCAACTTTTTTTTTTTTCATGCTAGATCTTGATTGTTGTTTAATGATGCCTTCTGGAGGGTTTTATGCAAGAGCAAGCTGTCAATTTTTAATGTCTGTCATTTGAATCCTGATTCTGTGTGGCCTGTGTAAACCTAAGGATGCTCTGAGCAGAGTTTCCTCTTTTGTGATGCATTGTCTTTCTACTTGCAGGTTCTCTAGACTTCCTCTTACATTGTGTTGTGTTAGAAGGATGATCTGTTTAGCCTTTCTGTGCCTTCTCAAGTACTGTATTTTGCAGGGTTTCTTAGAGAGTTTGTTTTCATGTGCTTTATTAAGTGAAGATGTGTTCTTTTTTTTTAGTAGGGGAAAAATATTAAATGCTTAAAAGTGAAAACAGAAGGACTTATTGCTCCCCCCTTGCAAAAGATATAAATATTTTAAGGAGATATGCAAGTTTTCTTTTGCTTTTGTATAGAATTAATTTTTAAAAATGTCAAACGAATTAATTAAAATAATTCTGTGTGTGTAGAATCTGTACAGATACTTGGAAGCAGTTTTAAATTATGGTAAGAATGATTGCACTCAAGATAACCAAGTACTGTACAATGAAAATCACAGCGACAGTCATATAGTGGCTAATATTAAAAAGCTTTAACAGTTTCTTTGTTTTCACCTTCAGGTGAGATAGTTTAGTCTCACTCAAAAGCCTTTGCCTTTATAGCAACACGAAGCTTTCATTTCCTTTTCTTTTTTAAAATTTCACTCAGTAGGAAAACCAGCGTGCACTTTAAAATGAAATTCTCTCTCCGTTACTGGTATAGTGTGCAGTATAATTTAACTGGCCTTAAATAACACTGCACAAATATACCTTGTTTGCAGGATAAATCAATTCTCTGATGGAAAGGGTTTTAATGCTTTTTTACAGAACAGAAAAGCAGTTAACACCAGGACTTCAGAAAGTATCTGCACTTTATCTTGTCCGGTGATCCACAAAGTGCTGCATTTTTGGCTGGAATTGATTTTGTTATTTTAATTCTAAAAACATCTTGCATCATAGGAGTAAAATTGTTGTGTTTGAGTCTTTTCTTGCAGTGCCCCCAGAAACTCACATGGTTATCTAATAATATATTGAATATTCCTCTTTCAGAAATGTAAATATCCAATAGTTATATAAATGTCACCTGCCCAAACGAGGATAACACTAACAATTATTTTGAAAACTCCAACTGTTAGTTAGTGCCCTTAATTTTTTTGGAAATAAATGTGTTGCAGCGAGGAAAGGAAAAACATTTCTTACTTCTCCAAACTAAAAATAAGTTTTTAAAGAGAAAACGCTCATGTATCAGCAAACAGTTTTGTTGGTTTTAAGATGTAATTTATGAGAAGAGAACAAAATGTTGCTTTGTGGGCTGTCCTATAATTTCTAAAAGTAATGTGTGTTGTTCATACCTAATGGATTAGTTTTGTATAAGTTCTCTATTTATCCACAGTAGCTTGAGTGCATAATAATATATATTACCTGAAATTTCTTTGCCATTAAAATCTTAATCTATTCTTTACATGAAGTCCATGTAAAATATTCCAGGCTTTGCCAAAGAGGTCTTTCCTGGTATATGATTTTTGAACTGTACTGGAAATTTCATTTAACATTCATTCTTATTGTCTGAAGACATTTTTTTTGCCTTTGCTGTGTTGAGCAAAGTGCCTTTACTGATACCTGCAATCATCTAGTTGCCATTTATCTACCAGCTAAGGCTAGGTAGTATTCTCTGCCTCTGCTAACTCGTGAGATAGACTTTGACTGATGGATTGACTTCTAGCTATGATTTTATTAATGCTCTGTGCTTTCTTTTGCATTGCACCGTTGTAGGGCAGTCTGTTTCCCATGACCACATCAACCTATTACTAATTCAGAAAAACTAATCTCTTAGCTCACTTTGCAAGGAGGAAACAAAGGTGTTGTAGTGACAATAAAAAGAGAGAGGTTAGCACACTGTGAATTCCCACTTCTTGACCCATGTTGAGGTTGTGATTATGTTTGTGACTGGTGTAAAAAAGCTGCTAGAAAACCAGTAGGCAGCTTAAGGGATGCAGTTTCTCAAGTCAAAGGAAAGTATTAACAGAAAACCTAATTAATTTCCTTTATAAAGAAAGCTTAATCCCTTAGCAGGAGTAACATAATCATGTTTGCAACAGCCCTCTTCAAATAAAACTAGAGTGAAAACTATGTTTACCATAACTAGAAAAAATGAAATCACGTCTCTGAGTACACATTTTTCAGTACAGTGAGTTAGAGTCAATGTTAAGCACATATGAGCCCAATTCTACAAGGTGCTAAGTACTTTCTGGGAAGCACTGAGCACACTTGGTTTCATTTTGAAGGTTTTGGAAGGTGACCAGTAACTTTGGGCTGAGTTGAAGCACCTTAGTAGGACTTTTCCCCAGGCTCATCAATTATCATTTCAATAACAAATTGAATGTCTGGATCTTTGGTATTTAAGACATAACTTGGACAGCATTTATTAGTTCAGATTGTCAAATATTCAAAAGGGACCTAAAATGAGAATCAAGCAGCAAGATCCATGCAGATTAGTTTGAGATGGGACCATTTCCAGTGAATTCTCTACCGCCAGCCAGAACGAGGCTTGGCAAGCCAACACTTGTTTATTTTGCTACTAAGCCTCGAAGTTTTGTTTCACTAAATGGTGTGTCAGCTTTCTCTTCTCGGTTTCACACCGAGTCTGAGGTTGAAAATTCTAATCTCAAACGGAGATGCCAGATTTTGCTTTATTTTGGAAACCGTGTGAAATGAAAATTAGACAGGATTTTGACACATGCAAGCACTGACTGGTCCCAACTTGCAACTTTAAAAAAAAAAAAAATCCTGTTCATGATGTTGTTCATAAACTGACTAGCTTTAAGTTTTGCATGTCCAGATTATATGGACGATATTGTTTTGAGAACTCCTCTATCCAGCAGCTATCTCTGTTTTTACCGTAGTGGAAGTTTAGAGCTTGTAATTCTGGTTCTCGCCGTAGTTCTCAATGGGGCACCATTTATAAACATAAGATACAAAAAATGTTAGTGTTATTTTGTGACCTTCTGCAAGGTCACTTCATTTTTTAATCCTAATTTCATGTATAGACTGCCTAGAAACCACTTGATCAGGATAGAGAGGTGCAATCATTCTGGAGACAGGAGGGTATTGAATGTTAATGCTTAAGAGGGGACATGATGTCAGTCTTCAAATACTTGCAGGGAGGCTATAAAAGGAAAACAACTTTTTTTTTCTTGCTGCAGGGAGTAGGCTGCAGGCCAATGTTGCAGGAAGATAGGTTTAGATTTGATATTAGGAAAAACTTCTTCACTGTTACAACAGTGAAGCAGTGGAGTAGATGCTTAGGGAAATTGTGGATTCTCTGATACTAAAGGTGCTCAAGAATAGGTTGGAGAGCCACTGGTTTGGGACCATCTATGTGTAACTATGCCTTTGTTTTGCTTCTTGGTGTTGCTAGTTGCCACATAGGGCTGCGGGGAGGATTTCCTGCCTCTCTGCTGCTACATGTGGCAGGGTTTCTTTAAGCCTTAGAGGCATTTGATGTTGGCTGCAGCCAAGGCTGGGGGGACGGTTTAACTGGGGTATCCCAATGGATGCTTCCGCTGGGATTTAAAGCAGGAAGTTCCTGGATAGAGGACCATAACCCAATGCTTAGGGTCAAGACCGATTGCCATATTTGGGATTAGGAAGTAATTCTACCCCATGGTCAGGTTGGTATGGACTTTTGGGGTTTTTGCCTCCCTTTGTAGCAGGGGGCATGGCTCTCTTCCTGAGATCTCATGAGCTCATATTAACCCTGAGAGCAGCAGGACATTGCTTTACCTGGGGCAGGTTAGGGTGTTATGTCTTGTGTCATGTCAGGGTTGACTAGTTTTGCTAAGTGGTTAGGCACTGGTTTTGTATAGGATGGTTTGGATAGGGATGATCTTGCCTCGAGGCAGGGAGTTGAATTAGATGAACCTATGAGAGCCCTTTCTAGCCCTCATTCTGTGTGATTCTGTGAATGGCTTCTCTTTGTAAATAGGCTGTGGAAGTAGTTGTGGATCTCCTTTCTTGAGAGAGAGGAGACTAATATCCTGATTATAGGTTTCAGTTAAAATTACAGAAATTGAGCTACATTCACACTTTTAGTTGTTAAAAAAGTATGGCTTTTCCTGTGCTGTTGAAAGGAATAAATGAATAAGTTTGTTCAGATAAGCCATTATAATATATTACAGTTCTCTATCAGAAGTAGCACTGACAACAGCATGGGTTTCCTTGGCAAATATGGTCTTAAAGAAGAGAAATGAATATGCATGGTATGCTTTGTGAAGATGGGAAAGGTAGAGATGCTGTCTCATTTTCAGTGGCTCAGGCGCCTTCTCTGCTACTCCCTTTGTAAAGCATAAAGTAAATACATTTAACACAGTAGTTGAGAGGCTTTGTTCTTAGGACCTAGGAATCTGAAATTTGTCAGTGATTCTAGATTTCCCATCATGTTTCATAAAGAACTCACCAAATTCCTACCTAAAATAGTATTTGAATAGTATTTTCCCGTGACATTGGAGTTTGTGTGAAGAGCACATGCTTTTTCGCATAATGTCCCATTTCCTTGTATTATTGCATCTCAAGTCTCCTCTTACTGCTAAACACTTTGATATATAACTACAAAAGGTAGTAGAGGATGGCTGAGAAACAAGCACAGTTGCATGGCTCATGATAGTATTTGTGTCTGAGATGCTCCACATGTTTTCATATAACAAAATAAAAAGGAGCAGATATGCAATACAGTGCATTTTCCAGTGGTTTTGGTGACCTGTTAATCTACAGAAATTATGGCTCCTGTTCATTCAGAAATGTTGTATTGGTGTATGTCTGTATAAAAATCATGGTTTATGAGATGCTGACATGTATATACTAGGCATGTGTTGCATTTCTAATGGAAGCAAACATGTGAAGGTCCACCATTAGCTTTATATAGCTGTGCAGTTAGTAATGTGTATGTTGGTTATAGAACTTCTCCAGATACCTGGGAATTATCTGATAAACTAACTAAAATAACACAGGAATAAAGCTTGAAATTTTGTGTTGGGGTAGGAGACTTCAACTCATAGAGTGATGGTGATGGTAAGTATGGAAACTTCGATCTTCAGTGAGCGCTTGGTTGGGCAGGCTGCAGTGGAAAAAAAAGGGTTTGGGCCCCTCACCACTTCAGCAGGCACCTGCTGAAGGAAGAAGCAGGGAGGTACCCAATCCTTTTCTTCTGAGCTGCCTGCCTGCCTCTCCTATGTCTATGGGAGAGTGGGGGGGCTGACTAATAGCTGCAATGCATCATTGCAAACTAAAGCACATCAGGGTGTAGTTTAGTTTGCAATGATGCAAACTCATTTAAAACCCCCAAAACTCCTGCATGTGTACAGCATGATGCCATCAAGCCACACAAAATGACATTTTCATCATGTATACATGGTAGTGGCGTCACATGTACAAGCGCCCGGGCAGTCTGGGTCGACCAGTCAGGGTTGCCTTATGCACTGCTGTGATCTGTCACCAAGCAGACTAAAGGAGCCTGCAGAGCACGCTTAGATGTGTGCACAGGGTTTCCTCTCTGGCTTCCCAGTGTCAACACTGCAAGCTCTTCATTCTGGAGGGCCTTGTTTTCAAATGGTTGTCCACATGGCTCTGGGTACATTTTTCTACCAGGAGACCAAACTTGGGAGAATTCTCCCAAATTATTTGAATTTGTGTCCACAGCCATACTTAGTCACCTGACAGTGGCATGTCTACTACATCTGTGCAGCAATTCTATAAGCAGTTTATCTATGTAAGAAGAAAGTGTGTATGTTTGACACATGCCCTTATGCCTACGCTTTTTGTTACAGTTACTTGCTGATCAGCCTAAAAATGATAGTTAAGTTTTCTACGGCTGTGCATAGGCCAAAGCAGGACACAGGTATCTAGGTCATTGTACCCATTTTCCAACGATGACTAAAGAACCTATTCTTTTAAAATTACTAGGATAAGGAGCTCATTAGAAATTGTTCTCAATAATTTGGCCATAACTTCAGTGGTTTTATATAACTTGATGGAGGGGGACAAAAAAAAAGCTTGATTATTTTATCTGGTTCTGGCTCCCTTGTGCTATGAACTAAGTTAAAAAAAATGCCAGTCAATTTGTCTACACTGATTCCTCCACACGAAGAACAACACGCACGTGAAAGTAGAGACAGACTCTGTACTCTCTGAGGGTCTTGTTACATGGTAATTTTGGGCAGCTCCTGGTACTCTTAAAGCCTGGATTGTCTGCACATTAGCGGAAGAAACTAGTTTTTAGCGCTCATTAGCTCAAAGATATGCCACTCCAGGGCAGGATTCCCTCTGATCTGTGTTACTCAACTAGTTTTATGTAGCCACTCTAGGCTATACCTGAGCGTAAACACCCCACTGCTCTTCCCTCTCCTGCTGGCCTGCATCAGGTCTACTGCCCTTCCCAGCACCCCAAATCCCCTTTCGCTGTCTCCCTGCATTTGCCTCCCAATAAGCGATGGGGGCCAGGCAGGCAGGTTGGTCCTGGGACAGATAGCATGGCTAGTCACAAGCAAGCAGGGGAAGCCCTGGGGATAAGGGACCTGGCAGGGGAGAAGCATAAGGGTCGGGCGGGGGGGAACGGGACTGTGTAAGCCCCAGGGGGCAAAGGGAAAGCCCAGAATGGGGCATGGGCTTCTTACCTTTCAGTCCTCCAGACCCCTGCTAGCCTGAATGTGTGATCATTTCAAACTTGAGCTAGCGCTTACACCAATCAACATTTGTGTGGTTCACAGTGTGATGTGTTACAAGGCTTATCGCATTGATGGATAAAATCCTGATTCTGTTCCAACTTTACCATTTACTTCCACCTGGCCATTTGTCTTACAAATCGATACTATAATTGTCAAGCATCGGACCGATACAGAGAAAGAGATGTAAATTTCCAGGGTGGTTAGTGATCTTCATTGCTTTATTGACAAGCTTACCTGCTGTGTGCCCACTAATTCGGTTTCCAAGGGACAGTTTCTAAGCTGGAAATTTGAGAGCTGGCTGGTAAGCCCAAGGATTTCTGTTAATTAGAACCTTGTGTCTGTTGAATAATTGACCTCATGGACTGAAGAACAAGAAAGCCTCAGTAAACACCTAGATATGTATTTTCAGGTGCCTGACTTCGTACTCCTGTAAGGATCTTAATTTTTTTGGAAAGTGTGGATCATTCCCCTAGTTTGGACACACAGAAGTTGGAGATGCACGCAAATGAATACATTCGTTCTCTAAATTCTGACCTTTAAAAAATAAGTCAAATAAGTATTTCTCAACTTGTCCTCCCAGCCCTCTCCAGAATAATTCACAGAACCTACTGTAATAATTGGTTATCATTTTTTTGTTTCTCTATTGTATGTATCGCTTGTCTCTGATATATTAAAAACCCCAATCTTTACAGAAATAAATATGTTCAAAATAAAGTATGAATTTAATCACCACAATTTATCAGACGTTGCTAGTGTCTGATTTCTGTGAAGCAGCCCGTGTACATTATATGTATTAGAATGATTCAGTGTCCTGCTTCAGGCCCTGCAGATAGTTGTGCTGTCTGCAACTACTTGTTGCTTTCCAAAGGGTTTGTCAAATAAAAGTGACTGGTCAGCTTTTCTGATGTTAATCTGCAAAAACATTGCAATCCAGAGCCACATAACTAACGCAGAGCTTAGAACTGACTCTTTATTCTTACTGTGATCTGGACTACGGAAGTGAAGGAGTATCTTATGTGATGTCCTAGTTCTTTTTCTTTATCATGTGTCGTCGCCTTTTAGCCAAACTAGTTTGTTTGCCAAAAAGTAATGCATTAACTTTATTAGATGGAGAATACAGAATCAGCTCTTAGCAGCAAGAGGAAATGCTGAATTGTGGAATAGTTTCTGAGGACTGATCAAACACCTGGCATAAAGAATGACCCCCCTCCTTACCTCTCCTCCCCCCCCCCCAACCGCCAACGCGCACAATTTAAACTCTTTTCCAAATATATTAGTCCAGTTTTATATGCTGCCTACCCCAAAGGCCACTTGATGAACACTTCATTTACAGCTTAATCAAAAGTGGATTTTTCCTTTACTCTCCTATATGAGCAAGTCATCTCTCTTTCTTTCCTGTAGGCTCCCCATTGTTCTACAGCATTTCTTCCAGCAGGTCTTCTATTACATTACGTATTTTAGGATGAATGCCAAAACAGTAGAGGCATTGCTGTGTCTATCTTTATGCTCTATGGCTTGCTTCCAGACATGAGTCCTTTTTCCTTTTTTCTTGTAATTCTCTTGCCAGAATCTATCCTGAGGTGCTAGCATCTTTAATGTATGTTCTGCCACTTTCTATTTCATCAAGTAGTCTCTTGCACTGAGGGTTCAGCATATCTGACAAAACAATAGGATGCAAAGGCAAGCAATTGCTGAGTCAGAAACCCACTTTTTGCAGGGTTGTGGGTGAGGATGTAGGGGAGATGTGTCAACAATGAAAACACATTGAATAGAAATTTTTAAATGTTAAAATATTAGTCTGTATTCAACAATATTGAGGGGGAAAAAATCAGAAATCCAGGAATACGTCCTGTTTGATGCTTTTTCTGCTCCCAATTTATTCTTTTACCAAACCTCTTTATTAACTGAATTTATTTAAAGACACAGAACATTTCTTTTCAGTATTCTGCTTTTGGAAACATTAGGTACCATTGTGTGTATGACTAGAACGGTGCAAATAATAGTTTTTGAGGGTTCTGTGACCTCCCAAAAATATGGGGAAAAAATCAGTTGCGAAATCAGTTTTCATCTATATTTTATGGTGCTTTTTGACCCATCAGCCAAATTTAGGTGCATTTCCACAGGGATTTCCTTCTCTCCATGAGCCCATGCTTAGGGTGGTGCTTCCATAGAAGAACTTCATAAAAACTAATTCTCAGGAATCCTTCCTTGGGCATTAGTGACTTGAACTGGTAATCACTTATTTACAGAGTGTAGTAATCCTTTTGAAGTCAATGGGATTCATCGTGTTACTATAGCAAGCTGTGCACCTGGTAGGCAGCACTTCCAGGAGCGAACCTGTTTGTATTGCCTTGCCTCACAATATCTGTAAGCATCCCATGTTCTGTGCACCTGCTTTCTGTTCAGGGATCAGCAATACTAGTAGGATGATGATGGTAAAAGGACCTTCTGAGGGACTGCTGTACAGGTACTCCTCACTTAACGTCGTCCCGGTTAACACCGATTCATTACTACATCGCTGATCTATCAGAGAACATACTTGTTTAAAGTTGTGCGATGTTCGGTTATAACACTGTTTGGCTGCCGCCTGCTAGTACTGTGACATAATTGGATTTGCTGAACATCTTTTTGCTTGAAGTCGTGTTTTTCGAGAATGTAACTGTGACGTTAAGCAAGGAGTAGCCGTAGTTACTTTCTGTTGGATTGTCAAGTTATTATTTTTCTTGTTTCTCTTGTTTTTAATTATTCCACCGGGGTTGATTGCATTAATTTCTTGGGCTGCAGTGCTTGCTGTAGAATCAGTGCACCATGATGGGGATTTCAGCCTCTCTGCTAGAGTAAATGCAGCCCAATCAGTCTTTGTTAATCAGTGCTGGTGGGATGGCGGAAAAATGTAAAGGAACAGGACCTCCATTCAGTTAAGTCTTTAAGAATATAACTGGCTAAACTCATCAGTAGTCTTTGTGTAATGTGTGGGTCCTGACATTGTGGGATTGTTCATGTATTTAAGAGTGTTCACGTGCTTAGCTGTCTGCCTGAATCAGGACCTGTGATTTAAGCATCTCTGTAAGTACACGACTTCCATGTATTTACTTCACATGGGATTTTATAAACTGGAAAACAAAAAGCACACTTACTAAGTGCACCTGACACCATTTCAATGCTGAGGATTATTTTTAAAGCCAAGATGTCTTCAAAGCAAACCTGCATCTAATGCCACCTGCAGCTTCTTGTTTTGGCTCTCCTGTGCCTTCAGCTACAAAATCCATCGTTTGAGGGGGACAGAGTTGTGGAAATTATATTTGTGTTGACCTCTTGCACACCCGTTTCAATCCAGTGTATCTTAAATTGAAACCAGTAGAGTTACAAACCCATGACAAAGATTTTTTAATGGATGTAGCAACTGACCTTTAACTGTTACAGCACTAATGGGAAATGTGAGTGAAGTAGGGTTTGAGCTGTTCTGAACCTGTCATAAGACTATAGATATACTTGCTGGAATGTTTCTTGAACTTGCACTTACATTGCTTTTAAGGTTTTCAGATTTGCTTTGCAACCCATCTTTTCAACCCCTCAGTGATGCAGAAACTATTGCTATGCTTGCCTTACAGACAGGAAAGCTGAGACAGAAAATTGCAGTGAAGCCTGCACTGGAACTTAAAAATTCCTGGGTCCCAGTGCAGTGTTGAAACTATTCAATCATGCTTCCTTCTCTGTAGTTTTTTCTAAACATTTTCAGTCTTTTAGGTAGAAGAGTGCCTGTAACTGAAAGAAAAATATAAATTGCATCATAGCTTTGTCTTCCAACTTAAAACTTTTTCCAGTTTGCTGTCTTATCTTCTTTTTTTAAAGAGTCCACTGGATTCATTCTGACATTTAAGAAAAACGTATGGAAATTACTACTGAGAAAAACTGTTAAAATTACTCTTAAATGATGCATTAATATTTCACAGTATCAGAAACCAGGTAGAACAATGAGGTATCCATTAAGTAATTTATAAAATACCTTTCTGAATACTTGCCAGGTTTATTTCCCATGGACATATGATAGCCAATTGTAAAAAGTAATCATTTTAGTTGTGTTATTTAATATTTATTTACTTTATGGTGGCATTTACTCTTTTTATCCAGGTAAACAGATGGGTAAAGCAAGCAGATTTTATTGCTGTGTTATGATTTTATTTATGCACATATCTAATATTATTTACTATTATAAGTATATATAACCATATTTATACATCTAAGTATTAATGTATTTGTATATCTGTTTATTATTTTATAATCATATATTTATAACATAAAATATTATTTATTTATGTATATTTATATATTATAAAATATATATAAAATCACATCACACCAGTAAACTCTGTCTGTTTGTTGGTATTGAGCATTAGGGCTGTGTGAGGCTTCAGACCCTGCTTTGGATCCGGAGAAGCTTAAAACAGCAAAGTTATAGGTATTTAATTGATTCCCCATTCTACCCTACAGCCGGATCTCTGAGGCTTTGGAGCCGCTTCGGCCGGATCGAAGCAGAAACTTGGTCTGGAGCTCTGGATTGGATCCCTGGCATCTGAAGCAAAGGGATCCGATCTGAAGCCAGATCGAATAGCTGCCTACTTGCACAGGCCTATTGAGCATATGAATAAACTCTCTTTGTATACATACTTATATACATACATGCATAAATGTGTGTGTGTGTGTGTGTGTGTGTGTGTGTGTGTGTGTATGCATATATTTGAAAGCACTGTCTCATGAAATAAGCAAAGTATTTCTCTACATTTAGCTGTTCGGTCAAGCAAAGGCTATATGTAAAAGCCTTGTAAAATATAGTATTTGCTCAGATATAAGATGAGGTTTTTCCCCCAATCAACATGGGAGGGAGGCCCCTTGTCTTGCCATAGCATACAAGGAAACCTCACTAAATGCATTGCCTGTCATTAAACTGCTGCCAAAAGCAGGATGTGCTCAGTAATGGAAACTGATTAAATGCAGCCAATGCTGAGCATGAGTATAAAACACATGGTCCACATGAGCAAACATACTGATGAGAACCCTTTTTTGTGTGTGTGTATGGTATGTGGCCCTTAAAAAAATGGGCAGTTTCTCCTCCAGGAGGGAATAAGCCTAAAGCTACTGCAATACTAGGCTGGCATTCAGAGATGCCAGGACAAGCTTTGATACCCTTCCCTGGTGCCAAAAATGCTCATCATATACTGAGGGATGCACCACAAGGATTTGCTAGTGCAGTCTACCTGAATAAAATGTTTTGTAGGGCCATTTTGTGCTCAGTGACCCTCAGCGCTGACTCTTTACAGTCATGGTGAGTCATTGAATACATTTGACTTCCTCTTCACCCCTGCAGCTGAGCTATGTCTGTCTTTCCCATTTCCAATGAGTCCCGTTTTTTAACCAGCCTTAAATGTCTGGTCAACATCACCAAATGGGGTCCCAAACAGCTTACCAGCCCCTCTCTCAGCCTGTCACATATGATTTATGTGGTCCCACCCTCCATGAGTTGGGACTGAGCCACCCCCCCCATAACAAATGAGATCCCTCCTGTAAAATTTGAAAATCACAACCGGAAGTGGAGGTTCGTCTTGAATTCTGTTTGGGCATCATGATAGGCGGCCCGTTTTTTTTGCAGACCCCCCCCAAGGGCCAAAGTGTAATTTGAACCCTGTAAACCAGGCTGCTCTGAACGTCATCCATATATAAATTTTCGGAGGATCCCAAGGGGTTGAAAGCCTGTCCCTTGCACCGTAGGCAGGCAGACCCCTGCGAGACTCTACAAATGCCTCCAGATGTGAGGATCTTCGTTATACAATATATGGTGATGGGGAATTATTTGATCTTTTCCCCCTAGTTCGTTCTTTTGAATAGGGACAAGCGAGATTAGGATGCATCTGAACTCCAAGGTCTCTCGTGCCCAGGCTTGGGGCTTGCACGTAAGAAGTCTACCATGGATTTGGGTGTATGTGAAGCCCCAGGCTGAAGAGTCTGGGAGGTAGGATACTTGCTGGTGGTGGTGCCACACAGATTTGAATGAATGAACTCTCCTCAGTTGAAATTTGGAACTTAATTTGTAATTGATTTGGCCCTGGAAATAAAATTTTATTACAAAGCAAAAAACAGAAACATAGTTTGCATAGACAAGCAGATACAGACATGCTGCTAAAAAGTGTGTTTATGGAATACTTGTGCTAAAACTTGCAGCAGTTTCAAAAGAGAGAAGCTGCATCAGTTCTGGATAAACTAAATCTATTGGTACCTATAATTTCCCTATATGCAAATTTCTGCAGGTATGGTTATTTCTAAGTGTTTTCAAAATTGTTTTTCACTTCCATGTGTCTGACAGGGCTGCAAAGGGAAGAGGTTGGGGAGGGGGCAAGGGGGCCAAAAATAAATGTGTCCCCTCAGATTTATTTTCCCTGATGTAGCAGTGGTAAGGGGACAAATTCAAGGCAAACCTCCAATAATTAGATTCTGTACCTGGAAAATTGTAACAAAGTTATAGATCTTCCATGTATACACTTTAATTATGAGGGGTTGTCTTATATTGGAGTAAATGTGGCATTATCTCTATATCAGACCTGTTCAACTAGCAGCTTATGGACCATGAGGAGTTAAGTTGTCCCTGGGCTTCTGCCTTGCCACTGCTTTCCTCCTTGCTTCCGCTAAAACAGCGGCCTGAGTCTCTAGGCTTCCCTTCTGTCCTCTGACTTTTACTGACTGCCTCTGCCCCAGGATGCCCAATGCAGGCACAAGGTGCAGAAGTGGGGGAGAATATGGGGTGCAGGAGTGAAGAGGGGCTCATGGTGGGGTGGGGGGCAGTGTCCGCATTGTGTGTGGCCTGTGGCTGTGAGTTGCCCTGGTGCAGCCTGCGGGTGTGCTGCCCCAGTGATGCAGCCCGCAGGGTGCTTTGGTTCCCAGCTGCTTAGAGGTTGGACAACACTCTTCTGTGTAAGAAGTCCTGTAGGATCTGTTATAAGATTTCTGTAGACATGTTTAAATAGATGGGCATTTGAGGCAGAATCGTTACTCTTGAGTAATTATGCAGGTGTGCATATGCAGTCTGCCTGGGTTTAATATTTGGGAAAGACAATCACTTGTTACTTAATAGGGAGGGTTTTTATCAGAGGTTAGGAATTTTCTGTAAGCCCTTTTGTTGTATGTTTTTAAATCACTCACCATTTCTACATCATGGTGTGTATGATGACCTATTTGTCCCTATTCTTTCCAGCAGAGGCTGGGATATTTTGAGTTCTTTTTGCCAGTGATTATTGGGGTGTAAAAGTATGTGATTACTTTTCACTGGAATACTCTTCATGAGAGTTTGGAGGCAGCAATCTTGTGCATTTGGGATGATATTGGCCCTGCTATTGATGGTACTCTGAGATTCAGCTTCCCATTCATCTTTTATGATTCCTGAATTGTCTGCGGCAGCATCACTTAAAGTGGAATTGAAAGTGGCAATTTGTCTTAGGTTCACTGTTTTGGAGTCTTTGAAATTAATCTTCAAACTCAGGTCTGGGATGCTGCAGAGCTTCCTCAACTGTGCAGCTGTGGGGATGTTGTGGCACTTTAGATATTGTATAAATTCTGATCTTTGAATGTTATGGACCCCAACTGAGGCTGCTGTATGTCAAACAGGTCACTTGCTGAGTCCTGAGTTAATTGGGAAGCGTATTTGACATGCTGATAACAGGTACTTGGGCATTTACTTAAGAGTGCAGATGGTTTATACTGTACTTGAAATGAGCCTCCTGTTGTCTCACAAAAACCCAAAGGGTATGTGAAGCATGGGGTGGCTTGAAGTCTGTGAGCTATTGATCCTCTGTCATTCCATCTGGCCCGTAGCTTTCTTCTCACGCCTCATTTTGCATTTCCTGCAGATCGTACACTGTCACCTCTCCCTACACTCCCAGTCAAATGCTTAGTGATAGATCCACAGATGGATGTAGATGCAGTGATGCTCACTGTCTTCACACAGCACTCTTAGGTACCTATCTCCTGGAGCAGGATCTGAAACTCTAATCTAGGTTGCCAGGGAGGTGCCTGTCTCATAGGGATTCACAACCTGGATAACTCATCTTGGGGTCAGATACTTAGGTTATCCTTTTGGGAAGGGATTACTGACTGGATACTTTTAAAGTCCAGGGAGTATCCTTCACTGCAATAGCCTAGTGATTACCCCACTTGCTTGACATGGGAGACCTTTCCCATCTTCCATGAGAGCCAGAGCCTGAGGCTGTAGGTTAGGGTGTGGCGAGGTTATGCTCTACCTATTCTGTTGAATCTGGGATAGACAGCTGAGCAAAGAATGGCCCAGAGAAAGAGTACACCCACGAAGGAATATGAATGTCAAAACTGAGGGAGCAGGAGCCACTCGCCAGGAGCGGGGTTGTTGGGTTCTGGTCTCTCCTCCCAAGAGTGCGTTGGTACTGGAGCCAATTACTGTTGAAAATAGGAGCAGGGATCAGAATCCAAGAGTTACCCATCCGCCCCCCGCAACTGAGTGCCATAGCCACTGTGTTACAAAGTCGAGCAGCCTCTTGTGTGAGAACTCTCCCTGCTTTTGTGCATTCGGGCGCATGGAAACACATAACACTTAGGGTGGTTTGAATGAGATTTAAAAGTGAAGTGGGCGGATATGCAAGCATGTTAAACTCATTTAAGTCTGGCTGGAACAGTACAAAAGTGTACCTGGAAAATCCCGTACTATTGTGAATTGGTTCACTTTTGTGTGGAAACCAAGTGCCCGATGACAGTGCTGCTCAGTGTTTTTGCTGGATGGGCGATGTCTGGTCTGTCTGTGGCCGATATCCATCTGGTGGTCCCAATCCAGTGCCCAGGGCAGGTATAGCAGAGGCAGGGACAGCCTGTCCCCGATCTAGCCAGTGGTGGAAGGGGGCTTTGCCTGGCCTCAACCCAGCTGTGTGGAGGGAAGGAGATGTGGTCCAGCCCTGATCTTGGCTTGTAGGGGGAGGGGGCTGGCCCAGCTCTAATCTGCTGTGCAGAGCTTGGGAATTTGGCAGCATGACAGGGGTGCCCATCCTCTGCAAAGTTTCCTGACTCACTGCAAGCCCCTGGGCTGGATTTCATGGTACTAGGCATAAGTGACTGGTAAGGAGGGCACATGCCCCACCTGACACGACTGTCCCCACTGCCAATGCCACCAGTGGCTTCTGCGGGTGCTCCCCCAGACGCAAGAGGCACCAGTCACCCATGGTACTAGGCCAGACTGGGCCTGCAAACCAGAAGTTGAGCACCCCTGTTCTATCATACAGGTATGGTCAGTCCTCCAGGTATCCCACACTGCATTACCTTCCCCCCCCATGAACACTGCTGCAACTGCTTGTTCTGGTACGTGGCCAGAACTTTACTGTCCACTTTTTTTCTCTTTTTGTTGTCACATCAGATCAATGAGGTCCCTCGCAATACTCATCCGGTAAAAAATATCTTTCTAACAACCAGCAGTATCTTCAAGCGCAACTCAAGCACAGTCCACCATCATGCCCCACTCCACTTGCAGCACCTGGGAACCAAAAAGCATGGGTCCAAGTACTGTCTCCACTCCCCTCCACCCCAAATAAGTCAAGCACAATGTAGATTTTAGTCATTTCCAAGCTACTGAAATTTTTGAACCCATGTTTATGTAACCAGGGTAAGTGCTCCCTCTTTCAATGCAAGGGAAGTGTTGCCAAGCCAGGAGTGCTGTGAGAGGGATCTGTGAATGCAGGACAGTTCCCTCTGTTCCCTATAGAGTCAGGCCAGGGCAATGCTTAAATATATACAGGTTTATAAATATATACAGAATCAAAAGAAATTGTTATTGATAAACATATGTACACAAATATGCTGTTATCATATAATGTTATATCCTGTAAATGAAGGCAAGAAGATTACTCCACCTCAAGAGGCATCAAACAATACATAGGTAAATGGTTGGTCTGAAACAGGGAAACAACAGGTAAGTGGCAAGAAAGGGTTTCAGCAGAGCCTCAGTAAGAATCAGATACTCTACACTCTATTAAACTACAAATATACAAATATAAAAATACACAAAATAGAAGGCACTCTCTTACAAAATATAAGGTGTATGATGGTGCAAATGAATGCTTTAAGGGACACCAAGGTCCAGGCTGTTCTGGAGTAGTGGCTGTGCCCCAGGGACAAGGACGGGGAGAAGATCCCCAGTGTCCTTCTGGTCTTTCTTGCCCAGTCAGAAAATCCCCTGAGGAAGAAAACCTCCAAAACCTGGGAAGCCCCACCTCTTTGGGGCTTTCTTTCAAGAGGCTAGTCTTGCAGATGTGGGGTGGGGGAAAAATCCCCTGTGAAAATCCCCTTCCCTGATAACTCATGACTCCAGGGTGAGGGCCCACAGCTGTCCTAGGCTCTCCAGGCTGTCTGCCCCACTCAAGACCCTGTGTACCGTCGCGTGCACCAAAGGCACTGCCTTTTGCTTATGGTTGGAGACCCATGCCACCTTGTGCGGCACTGAGGTCTCTGTCCCTTCCCAGACCCTCCATGCAGCATTGCCTCGTGCCAGGGGTTGGGGAACCCGAGCAGCCTCGAGCAGCTCCTAAGGTCTTGGTCTGCTCCCACACCGCTCTTTGCATTGACTGTACCCTGCTGCCTAGCCTCATGCCAGGAATTAGGGACTCAAGCTCCCTCCAAGTGGCTTCCAGAGTCCCGATCCATACACCGCTTGTGCACTGAGTGCGTGGCCCCATCCCAGGGGTTGGATACCTGAGCTGCTTTGTGCAGCTCCCGGGGTCCTGCTCTGTGCACCAAGCTGTGCGCGGACACTGCGCTCCTCAGCAGCAGGGCTGGGGACATGGCTGCTCACCACTCCCGTCCAGCAAAGAAATCTTCAGGATCTCCAGGGCAACTGTTTTGCCCTGCTGGCCAGGTCTTACCAGCTGTTCTTCACTCGCTGTCTTCATCCCTTGTAGCAGCCAGCCCATGTATCAGGCACGCTGCTCTTTTATTCCTTCTGGAGGCTCCGCCTCTGGATTGCAAATGGACCAATCAGGTTGAAGCAAAGTGCAGGCTGCAACTAAGTCTGGGTTCTCTGCCTTGCCCCGGGTAGCAGCGGGGCAACCTCTCCCCCAGCAATCACCTGATTGGTGGCAGTGTTCCACCAATCACAAGGACCGTGCGGCTGTAGGCTATTACATGACATGTAGGCACTTCCTTGCCTCCATCCTCCAGCCGTGTTGTTGAATGACATTGTCCGTGTCTGCTGTGTTCTGTGCTGGACTCATCTCTGTCAGTCCGTTAGACATTTTCTGAATGCGCCTACTCACTAAAGGTAGCTGTGTTGATCTGAGAGAAAAAGAAATGCAAAGCTTTAGAGCGCTTTTTGTTCAGAGAATGTTACCTTTTATTACACCAACTAAGGGATCGCAAAAAAAAAATCTTATTTTGCAAACTTTCGGGCACACGTGCCCTTCCTCACTCAGGGAAAATGAAAGGTGGTAAAAAATCCTCATAGGTAGAAGATAAACTATATTTTTGCACAGAGGAAGCTCAAGGTGGAAGTTTGTTCCTCTGGGTCCATGTGAGTGTCTTTGTGGGGTGCTCTTTGGTGTGCAGATAAGGCACCTTTCTAGTGGTGTCAGAGGGAGGAAGGCAGGCAGGTGTGGAAATCTTTCTTGTTCAGCAATGAAGTTTAAATCCAAGTTGGCTAGAATTTGGCATCTTCTGCGTTTGCCCTGGGCCTGAGGAAGAGTTTGTGTGCCCGAAAGCTTGCAAAAAACGATATTTTTTTTGCTGTGATTTCTTGGTCTGTCTAATAAAAGGCATCGTTTCTGAACCAAGAGTTCTCGACTTTTGCATTCCTACTCGTTGCTTTCCCGTGCAAGCTTGTGTGCTGCGCCATGTAGGCCTGCCAAGATGGGAGCACTATTGCACAGGTGCAGAAGATGAGCTTTGTGTGCCTAATAAGTCAGCTTGGGGGTGGTTTGAGGATTGCACTCCTAGACTTAGATGCTTTTTTTCATTCTTTCTTAGGAAGTCTGTTGCAGAGCCAGGATTATAGTCTGCAACCCGTAACTCTCAATGTTTTACCCACCAAGCTGTGTTCCCTTTCATTGTTGCTAGAAGGAACAAAAACCAGCATTGGTTTTGAGAATCTTTTCCTAGAGCTTTATTTTTAATAACAAACTAATGACAACAACCAAATCCTCCATTGCTTCAGACAGGAGGACCCACGGGAGACTTTTTTTTTGTCAGACATTGGTAGGATGCTGCCTTGAAGTTATAACGCATTTAATTTTCCCCTGTGTTTTGGGCATTGTATGAATGTCCCAAAGGTTATTGCAACACTTGCAGTCCCTTTTAATTGATTTGCAAATCCATCTAGCAGATCTTAGTGATCAGTTCTGACAGCCTAAGACTTCAAGTCTCTGTGACTGTCACAGGGTGATAGTGAGAGGTCAGCCTTGTCTGGCCTGTCCAGGTTTTTTGCAGGGAGGAAGGGAGGATATTTCTTTTCTTTTACATGTTATACATTCACGCATGCACAGCGAATCCACAGGATACAAAACTCCCAGTCATGTCCAAATAGTTGTTAGAACCAAATTAGATTACAGAGCATCCATGGCATTGGTGTCTTATGCAGTAGATAACAGACTTTCACGTTAGTGGCAGTTTGTAACTAAGATATATCTTTTATTAAAAAGAGACTACAGTGGCCTTCTCTCCATGGGAAGTTGTTGGAGGAGTCATCTTTCAGACCTTGATTTGTGTTGCTTTTTTGTGATTGCCTTAACTGTAAATATTTAATGGAGCGTGCTGGTAAATAATTTATTCTTTATTCATTGTTAAAGAATTTCCCCAAGGTCTTTATCTGAAAATGAATTCAAATAAGTAGTTTTTATTTAGCCCTTCTGCATCTTATTAGATCTGAAATCAGTGCTGTTGTAAAATGACAGAACCCTGTAATTTAGATATAGAGAAAGGCCTTTTGGGTCACCTCGCCCATCTGCCAGCCTGTTGAGCATATGTTTTAGCATTCAGTTCAGGCCTTTTCTACTGAATTGAGTAATAGGGCTTCCATTGCTACTTCTGGGAGGTTTACATTCTTGAAGAAAATGTCACATAAGTATATTAATCTGGAGTAAAATATTTTTGTGTGTCACACACACATACACACACATACACACACATACCCCTCCATCATTGCTTTCTGTTGGGGACAAGTATAATTTTTCACGGTGGATCTGAAGTTCTTGGTTTCAGAGAGTTAGTGGTCAGAAAGTACCGTTATATCACCTGATCTGATGACCTGACTGCCAGAGAATTGTTCATCCTTTCTACAGGCCTTTCACCCTTTTTTCTTTCACAGTAGCTATATTTTCCTCTTTTGACTGAATTTCATCCTTCTGTCGCTTCAGTATTCCTGTGTGCCTCCTTAAACAAATCCTGTGCACTTGGTATTATCTTCAGATATTTGCTGACATCCTGTCATACTTCTTTTAGTCTCCCTAATCATCAGTTAGGGAGCATATTGACAGGTCCTCATACTATCACTTTTATGAGGAAAGATTGTCAATCTTTCTGAGACCTTTAACTGTATTTGTTGCTTTTCTCGGCATTACAATGGCCAGCGGCTCTTTCTTTACTTAAGCAAAGAGACACCATAGGTCTTTTTTATGAAGCCATTTGCAAACACTATGAGCCTGCTTTCTTTATGTGATTGAGTCTTTGGCCTCAAACCTACCCTGTCATGTTAGCATGATACTATGATTTGAGATCTATGGATGAAGAACTTAGTAAGGGCTAAGTAATAAATGGTCATTGGGATGGACAAACTCAAATCATTTTCTTTACAGCTATGGCCTTTTCCTTCGACATGGTTGGAAAGTGTATTGAAAGTTCCACTCGAGGAAATAATCTTTTGTTATTTTGCACATTTTTGCCTTTTGCAAATGGTGTCTAAACTGTGTGTCACTTTGTTTTCATGTCTTCTCTTCTGCTCAAGGCTACACTTCCTTTAATAACTGAGGAACATGTTCTTTCTCTTCTCTTTGTTCTTCAATACGACCTCCAACATTAAGCATCTCTCGATTTATCTGTTTTACTAAATAAACTATTGAAAAAGCAATAAGGATATTGAGAGAAAGGCCTGTTTCAGCATTTATTAGCTCAGTTATAAACAAAAAGAATGACTGCATTTTGGTTGGACACATTCATTAACAAGAGCTCTTTAATCTAGCAGATTAAGGCATGGCAAGAGTCAGTGACTAGAAATTGAAGCTTGCTTAATTCAAAATGGTACACAGAGAGGGTAATTAAGCATTCAGACTTATAGATGGATTATGTAGTGGAGTCTCCTTTATCACTGGCACTTTTACGATAAAGACTGGGCTATTTTTCTGCAAGGCACATGCTTTCATTCAACCATGAGAAAGCTGGTGTGGTAAAGAATACAGGAAGCCCTCCTGGTGAAAGTCAGAGGTAGTCAAACTTTTCAAAAGGTGGGCCAAGCTTAACATCAGAAGTGAGATGGCAGACGCACAGGAAAGCACTGCTAGAGATCCACGTGCACAGTGAGGTCTGGGATTTTACCGGTTGCCTTCATAGGCTCTGGCCAGAGCCACACTTTTGCTTGGCTCTGTGACTCAGGGGGTGAATACTGCCTTTTCCCCTTCCTGCTGAATTCAGGGGAAAAGAGGGGATGAGTGGTGATAGTATTTGGTGCCTGGCTCAGACAGCTCACCACAGAAGTCCAGGCGCGGCAGGCAACAATTCAGCTGGGGGAGTGCAAAAATAGCAAGTGCTGCCCTAGGTATCACATGGCTGCCCCAGGTGCACACCTGCCCAGCGAAATCTCTGTTGACAGGAGCCTTGCTGACATGCTGGTGAGCTCATGCTGGTGACAGGCCAGTCACATGATTTTCAAAGGCTGAATCCATCCCGCAGGCTGTAGGTTGAGCACAGCTGGACTAGAAGATTGGAATGTTTGTTTCTGGCCTTCAAATGTATAAATCTGTACAATTATGCAATCATGAAAAAGACTGTTTTAACATTTGCTTTTTCGCCTATGAGCCATCTGTGTTCTGCTCAGTACTATTGTGACATAACAGTATTGCATCAACATAAAATGAAAGATCAAGTACGGTTGGCAGTGCAATACCCAAGTATTACAACAACTTGGGGGGCACGTTTTCAGCCAAAAATTCACTTCAGAAGTTAAAGTGGTGGTTTACCTGTGACAAGCCATGGTTTTTTTGATGTTTTGGGCATAGTGCCTATAGTTGTATGAGAAGACTGGTGTTAAGAATGAGTTAGGCCAGAGGTTGTCACCCGTGGTACGTGAGAAGGCCCTAGTGGGTACACGTGGGTGGGGGTGGAGCACTGCCATGCAGCATCTTGTGCTGCCACACAAGCTCAGCAGCCAGGGATACACTGCTCTGCATCCAGCTGCCAGGTACAATGATGCAAGAAGGTTGAAAAACCTTGGGTTAAGCTATTGCTTGTTTAGGATGACTTAGATAGGGGTGACCCTACCTTGAGCAGGAGGTTGAACCTTTTGAGGTCTCTTCCATTCTTACTTTTCTGTGCTATGAAGTAATAGCCCAGGTCTCATCTTAGCAATTAATTGCTTTGTTCGTGAATGCTATGCCTTTTAAAATAATTCATCACAAAAGGGGCGGCTTGTAGTGATTTTCCGTGGTGTTCAAAATAAGCTGTTGACAGATTGTGTGCATCTTGAGTAATGTTATTTATTTTACTCATCGTGAAGTTGTTCTGGGAGTTGCAAGTGAGCGTTTCAGATACTCTTACATTGATGCATCCATGAATGGAGTAAGGTAACTGCCACATTTGATCTCATTCATATAGATGTTCATAACTTCAACTCTAATACAGAACATTTAATTGTACAAGAGAGAGAAATGGAAAACTTCCATGAAAGAAGAATCTCTTTTCTGGATAATAGCTGATTCTCTGTCACATTTCATTTGAAAATGCTGTTGATGAAGTTTTTGTTTGGTTAGGGACACTGAGCAAGGTTTCCAAACAGCATCATGTCAGCTTTTACACAGTCACTTTTAATACATTATTACAGAGGTCTGGATTAAGGTATGACAGTGCTAATCTTGTTTCTCTCATTTGATTGTCTTCTGTTACAATAAGAGCCAGTTGTTCTTCCAGCCATCCATTTTGTTTAACTCAGAGTGATTGGTCCCAAAACAAGTCCTCTGAGTTAAGTCTAAATGGGCATGTTTACACGTGCATTTAAGCATGGCTAAATGTTATGTGCATAATGTGTAATGTGCAATTTTGGCAGGTGTCAAAAAGTTAGTCCCAAGTCCCTGGACTTGGCACTGAAATTAGTCCCAAGTCCTTGCAGCCCTGCTATGTGCCCCTGTGGCCACGGCAGGGCAGCTCCAGCCTCTGGCTACATGTCTGCCAGCACTTGAAAGCCATGTTGAAGCCAGAGTCAGCTATTAGCACCTAGCAGCTGTCTGGGACTCTCTGATGCCTGGCCAGCCCCTTCCCTGCCCAGAAGCCATATGCCTAGTATAGAAGCAGCAAGTGCCAGCTCCCTCCTTGCTCACTCTGCCTCTCCGGCTAAGGCTGCTCCAGCCCCTGCTCCTGCCCCTGCCCACAGCACCCAGTGCCCAGTGCCCCGCTCCTCTAGCCCAGTCCCTGCCAGTGATGACCAGCACCCTGCACTCCTGCTGCTCATGGTGCTGGCTCTGCAGCCCCTCGCCTCTCCCGGTCCAGGCCCCAGGACAGCCACACCAGCCACCGACACTGGTTTTGGGAGACCCTGCCCAACCCCCTCCTCCTGCACTCCCCACTACAGCCCATCCCATCTACCCCCTGCCACCCCCAGCACCACTCTCAGGACATGCACATGGGTGAAACAAAAAAACCTCTATTCTCCTCACAGCTCCCCATCTCTCCCTGCTCCCCCTTCAACAAACAGTGCCCCTCCACTTCCCTCCCCACCCACCAACAATAAAAAACTCACAAGTGGGAAACGATATACAAGGGGGAAACTATTTACAATATTTTGGGTCTTCAAACCCAGAGTGAAGGAACTGGGCGGGCTAAGGGGCAGGTACCCAGCATTAACTAATCGCAACTAAATTTGATACCTGCATTTGCAGGTATCAAATTTAGGTCTGATTAGCATAAGTTAATGCACATTAAGGGTGTGCACATGTAGAAGCTTGTCTGTAATGTGCATTAACTTTGGCTAATGCGCATTAACGTGTCTCGTGTAGATGTGCCCAATGTCTTAAATGACATTTGCACACAACTCACCCGTCAGCGTAAACTTATTTTATTATTCAGTGTTTATTTCTAAATACAGCCCACCTATTTAACGAAGTCTGTTAATGAGCTGTTACACTTAAAAACAGGATAATATATTTTCTTCTACACTGTGGAAACTTTCCCATATTCCATTATTTGTAGATTTTTCTGTGGTTGTGAGCACCTCACACATATGAGTGAGTATATATTTATCTAAGGTCACGTGGGAAGCCTAAGGAAAAACAGGACTAGTTTCCAAATGCCTTGATTTTATTTCACTTAATGTAGTGAGTTAAATTGCAAACCACATTTTGCTTTCTTTAGTATTTCCTCTATTTATACCACTCTTTTAATTAAAAATTCTGAGCCCTGAAATTGGGATATGAATAACTTTTAACCTTAATTTGCCTTCTCTATGAATCCTATAAAAAGGTTTGAATGTTTACTCCAAGTGTTTTGTTAACTTCAAATCCTATTGTCTCCAAAACAAAACCATGAAATGTTAACTCCAGAATGCTTAAACCTGATCTGGAAAAATGTACCTATAGATTAATTCCCGAAATCATGCAAGTAGATGGTTTTTCACTCAGTCTAGTCAGTTTGCTCCTCCACATAGGTAAAATTGTAAGCTTAAAGGTCACAACGGAAGAATTTGATAACTAACATATGAGTTTCATACATACATAGTATATATGTTTATATTGACATACCTGAATCCACTTTCACTGATTTAAGATTTTTTTTTTTTCAGTTGTGAAAAGGTGGCCATAATATTTGAGCTCTAACTATCTACTTAATAATTTGGTCTGTCTGCTTTTATCATTGTTATGTGGTGGGACAAAGATGCTGCATTTCCTTTCCTGCATATCACCTAAGAAAATGATACAATAAGACATGACTGAATTTTTTGGAGAAGCCTGCTTACTACACTAGAGACATAACTGGAGGCAGTTGGAAGTTTCCTCATGTTACTTGAGCACTTTATGTTATGGCACACTTGTTCTACATTAGGCATGTCAAACTTATAGCCTCCTGAGCTCCGGGCTGTGGGTGGCAGTGATGGGCAGTGTCAGGGCTGCCTGGGGCACCAGGGTGCTGAAAGTGCAGAGCTGTGTGGCTAGGTGGCAGGCAGGAGACTGGCCCCTGGTTGGCTGGGCTGACCAGGCACAATTTATGCCTGTGGTCATCATCTACACGTGCATTTAAGCACAGTAAATTACTCCAGTATAAGATAGTACTGTCCCCAACAGTGTAAATTAATTTATTATGACTTAATACTGTTGCATGTGTAGACAGTGATGCTTTACTCCACAGCTAATTAGTCTATTTTGCAGTAAAGCATGTGTGTAGATGCAGCCAGTGTGAAGTTATGGTACTTCAGTATTTTCTTAGCAATGTTTGTACTGTATTCTCCAACCCAATCCCCTCTGCCTGTGGATTTGCCTTTCTGAAAACCAATATTATTGTGCCCATATTGTTAAGATCTTATAATGCTGATGCTTTTAATCCTGAGGATATCTTTTGTTTATTTAACAATTTAGTTTGGCTGCTTCCTGTCTTCCAAAACAATCCACATATGGCCACATTCTGCTAGAAATGCAATACTGCACGTTGCTAAATGGAATATTTACAATATATAGAGATGTATAGCTTCCATAATGCTTTGCTTGGTTGAGATCATTTTAGACTTTAATCTTTGCCAAAAAAAGGAAGCCAGTAGTCCATAAAGGGAACAGAGCCAGCTAACTATCAGGGTAGTTATTTTTACTGATATAAAAATCAAAGCACTTTCTATTTGCCTTACTCCAGCCCAATTTAACTTTGAGTTTATTTACAGTAGAAACTTAATTCTTTCAGTTCTTGCTTATTACTGTTTATATAGGCAGAATTGATTAAATTTTTGCAGGTTTCTCAAAGTTGCCCCAAAAGTAATTGAACTAACATTCAGTTTTCAGTTTGGAAAAGCAGGTAGAAGCCTGCACTGCCCCAGCCCAGAGAACAGGGCACTGGAGCAGGCAGACCATTTCTGAGCCCAGATGAGTGTGGGCCATCACCACTGACCCCCTCACCCCCCAAACCCTAGCTTCCCATCTACCTGGCCATGCAATCTGGGCCATGGTCTGTCCCCTTCCCCTGCTGGCCCAGATCAGGTCCACTGCCCCTTAACCCTCCCCAGCACCCCAGGTCTGGGCTCTGTTTCCTTGTCCCCACACCCCTCTAGGCTGACAGGTACAGGCAGGATGCAGGCTAGGAAGCAGAGACTTTGCTGCCTCATCACTGTGATAGCGTTGGGGTGCTTTGCTGGAGCAGGCAGTAGGGACTAAGGCTAGCTGCCTGCCCTGTGAAGGGGGGTTTGCAGGGGAGGTGCAAAGAATCCTGGGATACTAGGGGACTGTGTGTTAACTTGAGTCGGGAGAGTATCTGGGACAGAAGTTTGATAGACTGATTTAACCTAAATCAGTAAAGTGTGATACCACCTTAATCCACGTCTATCTTAAACTGCTTTCAGTTGTTTTGAAACCAGTTTATGTGTGCTGAACTTCTGTTCTGTTACAGGTTTAAACCAGTTTCTGATTACTTATACTGATTTGTATATAATTTCTGTCCCTAGTGTAAATGTTCACTTACTGAGAGGCAAATGACAAAACACATTCACTCATCTACGGATTTAACTAAAAGAATGAGTTGAAATTCGTTTTAAAACTCTTTTTATGGCCACTGACTTTTCCCCTGCATCCAAGTTTCTTTCCCAACTAATCTTTATAAAACTGCTTTTAAGAATGTGTCACCTTCTCCCTATATAGGATCCGCTTCTACAACTGTTGGAGACAGGATGCTGGGCTGGATGGACCACTGGTCTGACATGGCACGTCTTATGTTCTTATCTCTTCTCCCCCTCCTTCCATTCCCCAGGTCTGCCATCAGCTGTGGCACCATAAAGCCCCATCTCTATAGTTGGTGCTCTGGCCAAGCATAGGTCAGCACTAATTAGCACTTGTTCAGTGGTTGTATTAGTTCTGGTTTGTTTATATGAAGTGCAATGTGACTGATTAGTTCCTGAAAGCAGATGTTTGGTCCTTTGGGATGCTATTATATTGTAATAACCATTATGTTAGATACCTAATGCTGTTGAACTCATTTCCCTGTTTCACTTTCAATTTTGCATTTGGTTGTTTGTTGTTCCATCCTGTCATGATTTAAGCTGGGGTTTTGTCTGTGTTTTAAAGCTTTCCCCAGAATTTCTTTTGAAGGCATAAAGGTTATATTTAATCCGCAGGTACTCAAGGATGTGCGAAATACAACAAAGTTGGCTGTAGAATAATTGCTTTGCAAGCCTGTATGCTACTACTTTTAAAATTGCCAGCAAAAAGTATAGCCATGGGCAGTGCAGCCTTTGATTTCTGAAGAGAAGGCATAAATAGAGTGGTTGTTTGTATTTCAGCTCAAGTTTGTCTTCATTCACTGCAAGGCACTTTAGTGTGCCTCTAGGATAAAACAGAAGGACTTAAAGCTGGGTGCATGACTAGTTACCATCCTATACTTTTTTGTGTGTTATCTTGGTATGCTTTCTATTGAATTGGTTAAGAAAGAATGCAATGGGGAAGAAAGAGTTGACATGAATGGAAAAGGTGGGCTGTAGTCCTGCTTAATGAAATAAAATCAGGTAGGACATCTAGGTTAAAGAGCATGATGTGTAAATTGTATCTACTGTTACTTGCTTTTTCTTGTCCTGATGGAGGAGGAGTAAACCAAAGTGAAATAACTACATGTAATTGTTTTTTTTAAAGGCTGTTCTTTATTCTTTGTTTAATACATCTAATGATTCCTAGTTTGGTTTTGTTACAGTTTTATTCATATCACTAAAGAAAGGAAGGCTGAAGTAATGGATCTTCATCTGTGTGCCTTTTTCCCCTGGTCTGTGAATAATACAAATAATACAAATACATCCCTATTTAATATCATTTTTTAGTGATTCTTGCATATGAAATTAAAATGTTTTAAAAAATAGCTATATGTAGAATCTATTTTGCTGCTTACAGGACAGCTGAAAACAATGAGCATAAAATATAGTATTGATTTTAAACTAAACTAGCAGTTTTACATATCAAAGTAATGGTTATAACTGAGGTTTGGACAGAAAAATAAGGTGCTGCAATCTGAAAATATATATTTTAATGAAGTTTCTCGCCTGCTGGAATGGCCCCCAATATAACATGTGCATAGTGTATTTTATGCCCGCAAAACAGGAAAAAGCAGTATAGTACAGAAACCTAAGTAGTCAGATCCTGGATCCCTTGAAATCTGTAGGAGTATTTCTTTGACTGCAGTTAGACTAGGGCTTTCATTGCATCTGTTCAGATATCAGCCAATTAGATCTTCCCTTAACACAAAATTAAATTAAAGAAACTGAGGTATTTCGTAGTGACTGTGCAGCAGAAGGTAATTTTAGTCCTAGATTTTGCTAAATACTGGATCCGTTGCTCAAGGTTAATTTCATTGTTTCTCCAAACCATTTTTTCCTACCGTTGTTGATCACCTGACATCCTGTATCATCCTATGAGGAGACCTGTGGCACTAAAATTGTTGTCTTGCTGTGATGTCAGCCAGACGTAGAACTACCTCTGTGAATCTATTCAAAACATTTTCGTTAGGAACTTCACAATTTTCAGCAAGCGTAGAGCTATATTGCAAACTCAATATTAAAGCATTGCTCAGAGGCATCTTCCGGAAGCCTGTGCTTTGTGTGCGGATGGCACAGCATAGGTATTACCCAGTCTAGTTTCTCTAGAAACAACAGACAAGCAAATCCCTGAGCCTTTCACCATAGCAGCTATAGAGGATTATTTGGAGTCTTAAGAATCAGCCGGCCAGCCAGGAGGTGAATTTCACTCCAAGATACTGCCCAGACTTGGCTGCCATTTAAGCCTTATTTTGACATCTTAAATTACAATGTAAAGAATAAAATATTCCAAGACATATATGAGTGCTAAGTAATCCTCAAAATATCAGTTGTTTGTGTTATGTTGTGTTCTGACTGACACTTTCCATTGTTTGGAATAATATACAACTGATTGCAAAGGCTAAAAACATTAAATAATCATCATACCCCTTCATCTGTGTAACACGTGCAAAATGTATATAGCATTTTGTACTGCCAGTTTTACATTGCTGTAAGTCATTATTTGATTTTCAGTATGACCACGTTTAATATGTGTTTGCTCTGCTGTTTCTTGTCTGTTTCTTAATCTGAAAAAAAAACCATGCCAGCACATAGGGAAGCTCCTTTGTGTAGATCTTTTGTCTGGAACACCTCTACTCTGTACTGGAAACATGAAAACTGGTTTCAGTCACATAGCAGGCAAGGGGATTAGACCTTTACCTTTAATACAGCATCTGGGGGAAAATGCATGGCAAGTGTATAATGGAAGACAGACAGACCAGATGATCTTTAAATTAAGTAGATGCTCTTGTTTATTCATTTTTGAGGACTTGAGGATGTGATTGAAGTTAAGCACATGCTTAAGCATCATTTCCTGCATGGTACACAGTAGTGACTTCCCCCTGAATCATGGCTCTAACATGAGCCCCATTGTGCTTTAGTTCGTGTTAGGCAGTTGAGAGGCAATAACAGGAATCCTATGCGAGTGTTATTATAGTATTTTATCTCCATAGCATAAGGCAGACGGATCTGGCCTGTCTCACGGTAGGTAAGTGAGACCCTCAAAGTTAAGAGCAGCAAGTTTTTGATAGAATGACACCTTCAGCAGAATTACAGTTGTTCTTTCAGTGAATCAAGTGTTGGATATAAAGATACTGTGATACTGTGATTTGTAATTCAAGCTGCCATAGAGCAATATTAGTAGAGGAGGAACTTTGATGATTGCATAGCTGGGTTTTTGTTTTTTGTTTTAGATGCTATTCCCCTTAGCATCGTGTGGATCCAGATGGGTATGTCACTTTCTCCCTAGATCCAAATTTATTGTTGTTAGGTGATGTCACAACTAATAGATTCTTCTTCTTCATTTTCCTTTCCTCAGTTGCAAAAAGGAAATGATTTCCAATTTTAATTAAAGGGAGGAGGACCCTAAACATACTTCATTAGGACTTGAGAGATGTTGTCTGGTCTTAAATTATAGTGCTTTATATGGCGGCTGCCTTATGCATTTGATAAGAAAGGCCTTGAAGCTTTCTCCAGGCACTTTTTCTTGTAGTTTTGACAGCTCATGCATAAGAGCACGAAGCTACTGACTTTTCTTTGTTTTATTTCTATGTGTATAGAGGGAAAACTGTTTGCTGAGCAATTCTTTAGTTGTTCAAAGGCACTCTGTGTCTTTTTAGCTTCAGTTTAATGTGAAAACAATCTTTTTCAAAATTTAGTCTCATATTTTGATAGAAAATGAGCTGCATATGACCAAGGATTATTTCACTAAATATCTAAGCTGCCTCTCTAGGATGTTGTACAACTCAGACCAGCCTGCTTTGGAGAACGTAAGTCCTTGAGTGTGACTTAAAATTGTGGTGAATAGGGTCAGGTCTCTGGAAATGGCTTTACCAAGAAACTGAGAAATGAAATATTAAAATAAAAAAGTAGTATCATTATTTTACAACCAGATCCTCCACCAACTTTTGTTTCTAATCCTGCAAAGCTTTGTTAACATGTTGGTGCTTTTAGTAATACAGTTTGTTTCTCTTGTGTATTATCAATTGTATATTTCTGTATTGCTAATAGTAAGCATTCAGTGGAGCAAATGTTAGCAGTAAATTTTGGGGGGATGCGGCAAAACATTCTTTTTGTTTCTTGTGTAAAATTGACTTCCCATAGATGGCTCAGTTATAAACACTGCCTTAATCCAATTTAGGATTGCTCATGAGACATCAGTTACTAACCTAGACAGATTCCTTCATTCCGGTGCTATTTTGATAGCCTTGAGAGCTGTGTCCTGTAAAATGGAAATAGAAGAAAAACCAGCAACTTGATTCTTGCACATTTTTGAATGTCACCCTTGTTGGTACCTCTGCTGCAGAATACCTTTCAATTGCTGGTGCTATTGCCTGGACTGATGTTTCTGTTTATTTTATCACTGGTTTTTTTCATCTAAATAGTTTCTCTGGAACAGAATAAACTGCTGTAAGTGCAAGAAATAACATCTTTGAAAAAGTAAGAATAAGAAAAGAGAAAGAAAAAGAAAATTCTTCTTTTTAAATGAATTCCTAGCATCTGATAAATCCTGTTAAAGCGATGAGGCTTTTGAGCAGTTAAATGCAAGTGTTGTCTGCAGTGGTACCAAACATTAAAAATCTTCATCTAGCTTATTTAAACCCATTTTAGACTTGCTGAACTGGCTACTTTTTTTGTGGGCAGGGCTCTAGTTACTAGAACATTTTAATGAAAAACAAGATCCCTGGGAGTGACAGATAAGATCCACTGACAAGTCCCTTCAGTCTGGAAAGTGATTCAGTGCAAGAAATGCTGATGGCATTTAAAATATAGTGGATGTGCCATGCATTCCTAGTCTTTCTCCCATATCCACACTAGCCAGGGTCATGTCAGCAGTGAATAGCCAAGATGCTGAAGGCTGAGCCTTATGACATTGGAAAGAATATAATAGAGAGCTTGTAGAGTTCTCCAGTCTTGCTCGCTCTTGTCAGACCAACCCCAAAACTGCGATGCCTATAAAACTAATCGATGAAAAACTGTAAGGAGGTCAGCTGCCATGGCACTGAAATCACTGCCTGTTCCAATGACTGACAACATTTCCTTGTTCCCTTGTAAATACTTCCTTGCTTATCTCTCTGTATATATGTGCTTGTGCTATCTCTTTCATCTGCACTTAGGCAGGCAGGGACTGTGTGTACTTTGCTTGTACAAGACACTGCACCATGGGGTTCATAGAAACTGTAACAGAGCGCACAATCAGAGGCATAACTGGGCGGCAGCAGCAGGACAGTGACTGTGGCAGCCAGCTGCTGGTTTGCACACCCAATATCCCAAAGTTGGCAACTAGAGCTAGTTTCTCCCCTTAGTTATGCTATGGTTAATAATCTGGTAATTATAATAAGCATTTTAGTTAGACATGCATGGCAAACCTCAGATCAAGTCATTAATAGTGTGTCCACACTGCTTCTGTGCTCTACTTGGGACAACTGCTGCAAAGATGCCTTGCCCACTTGCTCCAACTCAAGGTGCATTTTATGCTAGAAATGGGCAATGTGGCTGCCATAGGGGGACACTGAACACACCTGAGAGAAAGTGTGTGCTCAAGGCTGCTCAAAGTTGGCTCTATTGCCCCGTTATGGGGACCTGATGTGTGTGAAGCAGCAGTGAGTGGGCAGGCATGTGTGCTTCAGGCATGGCATAGCATGCTGGCAACGTGACCAAGCCCTTCCAGGCATCCTGTCGGTGACTAGCACCCCTGAAGTTTTTAATCATGTCTTATCAGTGATCCTCTGTGCACAATTTTCTGTTTGTTTTATGAAACAGACTCTCAATTTTATGTCTGTTTCTTTAACTGACTCAAGCAGTACATAAAACTGAGAACCAGAGATACTCAGATGGGGATTTCTTTGTGGTTCAAGGGTTGGTTCTTTATTACAGAGTCAGTGAGGGAAGGAAAGGTTTTACATTTTTGTTCATAATTGAAATGGTGCCGTTGACGATTCCTTAATAAGAGAAGCTGCAAAGGGAGCTCTGAATCACTCCTGAATTGTGCCTAGGAATGAGAGTAGGACGATCGGGTGGAATTGATCACATGCTTATTTTCAGGGTTGTAGTAGGAAATAATGGTCTATATAAGCAATCCTTGTTCTTATTTGTACAGTTTCTGTCTGGTACCATACAACAGTGCAAGCAGCTTAGTTTTAGATACTGCGTTATGTCACAGGACCAGACAGAACTGGAAATGATGTGTGATAATGAAATTCAATTTCAAATGGACTATATAGTATAATAAATTTACTGATGTAGGTAAAGCAAAGCCTCCCTGGGTAACCTGCCAGGAGCAGACTTGTGAGGAAAGCCCAGCTATACTGAACAGTACTAAGCAAGTCCCTCACTTCTAACATAGAGGCAATGTGAGATGAGAGCACAGATTAAGGCTGTGCAGATTTCTCTTCTCTTTGTGGTTCCAGTGGTTTTGCTATGTACTGATTCTAAGCAATGTCTTAGGCTGTCTGTTCACTTCAGCACCAGTCTGACCGGAGATGGGCAATTTCTGAATGCTTTTATGGAACAAATGTCCCCCAGGTTCAAGTCCTTGAAAAAGAGAAAAAAAAAATCTTTTTCCCTTTTTTTTCCAAGCCTGCTCAAATTTCGTCCCAACAATCCCAATCTGTCACCGCAGCTGTCAGCATGCCGTCATGGCTCCAGCACACTAAGATGGCCCAGCTGCAAGCTAGGCTTCCAGACAGCCAGGGAGAAAAGGGCCTGTTCAGCAAGCCTGGGACCAACAGCAGGCACTGCAGAGACCTGAATCCAAACTTAAATATATAGATGAAGATTTGGGTTGGGGACAGAATAAAATAACATAATGGGAACAAGGAAAAGAGAAAGAGGATCTCCCTGCTCAGTATTCTGCATGAGAGCATTCTTTTTCAGGGTTGATTTTTACTGCTTTCTAACCATGAAATCCATTCAATACAGCTGTGCTGTCACTCTCTAAAATCCAATATCTGGAGTTCTGGAGCTTCGGATAGTCTACCTGTCCTAATGGATGGATGTTTCTATTGCACAAATTCATTGTGATTCTGTGAAATGGATCCCACAAGGCAGGGAGTTGCCAGTGGGACAAGTGAATTTGAAAGCTATAGGATTATATGTATAAGAAAATTAAATGCTTAGCACCTCTACCTTTGGTGATCTCAAAACCTTTTCCAAAGGCAAATAAGCACCAATAGAGATACTTGACAGGTGGGAAGCTAAGTGACTGACTGACCCTAGGTCTTATAGCGTGTAAAGTGGCAAAGCTTGGAGAAGAATATAATATCTTTTCTTGCCCTGTCTATAGTCCTGTCAGCAAGACGTTGTATTCCCCTTATTTCACATCCAAATATATATATTGATTTATATATAGATGTATATAGAGAGAATGCGTGTGTGTATGCCCCTTATTTCACACTCAAATATATATTGATTTATATATAGATGTATAGTGTGTGTGTAAGAATATGACAAACAGAGGCAGTGATGTATCATATAAGAGGACCTAGGCAGAAGGTTTTTGAACATACATATAGAGTCTAATAATACATTTAACAAAGTCATTTCCAAACAAAGGTGATTTGGGTCAAAGTGGCCATTTCTACATGAGACGCTGACTGCTCAGTAGCTTGTTACTACTGCGCAGTTGTGTCAGATTGTGTAACGTGTGATGCAGTGCTCCTGTGCAATAGTAATGAGCTATTGCACAGTCAGTGTCACCAAGAAGCCACTTGTATATGCAAGTACTAAATGACTGTGCAGTTAGGATTGCATAGTAAGCGTCTTGTGTAGATGCAGCCTGTAAATACCATGAAGGATTCTCTATAGACTTGCCACGAGGAACATGTAAATACATGAATATTGTACCCGGGAAGCTGTGACTCTTCATGTGTGACTTATGGTATCAAAGTGGATTTAGCTGCATCATCCTGGGAAACAGAATCTTCTGACTTTGTTGCTACTGCTCTTGACCTATCTATTTGATACCTTTAAGTGGCTGCAGGATTATTTTCAAGTTATATGCCCCCCAAGCTAGTGTTATGTTTAAGTTTCTTTCCAATGGTCTCAAACTTTCTTGTCTCAGCTATGCCTGATATAAGCCTCCTACTTTTTATTCAACCGTGACCTGCAAGGGAAGTCTAACCACCAAGTCACTTTATCAGCTGCACATCCCTGAAGTTACACTGCAATGTTAACACAGTCGAGCAGACAATACTATTCATGTCACAGAGGCACAGTTAAATAGGTTGCAGCCCAAATGCTTTCAGCTCGGTTACCTGGCTTACGTTAAATCATTTTCTGCAGATGAAGAACAGCCTGCGGAAGGAGAAAAAAAAAGACTGATGCTCAGTTGCTGTCGGCTGCAAGTGGGTGGTTGTAGTTGCATCTTTCTGAAGCTTTTCTGTTTTAGCACTCTCATTTGAAGGTGTACATTCATGTGAAAGTCTGAGCTCTGTTTGAGATGGGGTGCCAGTCTCCCTGTCTTCTTGCCCATCTTCTCAACAGGCAACATCAGTGAAGGAAGCATAAAGTGAGTGGTCAGGGACCACATCATTGGTCAAAACCCACAAGACATTGGCTTGAGGCCCAGATGACTTGATAGTTATTAGTCTGGCAATCTGCAGTGAAAAATAAGAAATGGAACAGTCCCTGACAGACAAGCAAAGAAACTCTTCCTTAGGCAGTAACAAAGTATTTTAATTGCGGAGATAGATTGTGGATGTATATAAAATCTAAAGGTTGGCAGAGACACCGTTGCATTTTCTTTTCACATATAATGAATAAAGCAGAAAGTATATTCAGTATTGAGCTGAACTATTCATGAAGCAAAAGTGAAGATGCAAATAGGCATAGTAGTCTTGCAAATTTTAATATGATATATTAGAAATCATTCTTGTGTATGTACAAATGGAAATTAATAATAATAATAATAATTACTATTTTTATTATTATGGAAAACAGCTTGTACATTGTGTTTATTACTGTAACTGCCTAAAGCTATTGAAATCAGCAGGAATAAATGGAGGAGTGGTAGGCACAGAAAGAGAGAGCGTACCCCTTTTTCAGATATCTAAGAAATGTCCTTAACAACAAACTGTTTAGTAGCATTAATAGACTGAGGAATGCCATCAACAGAATTGCATGTCCTTCAGCACACCCCAATATAAATGTCTTGCTTTTGATGTTGTATAACTCAGCAGAAAATAGCATATGTTATTAAATGTCAAATATAGCTGTATATTGCTTAAAATTCCTCTGTAGATGGAATTTTCTTACCATAACTTCTGTATCAAAAATCGAAAAGTCAGAAACCATGCAATAGCTTGAAACTGCTCAAATTGCTGCATCGGTATTAAACTCTTCTGAGGGTTTCTGCTTCTTTGGTTATAAAATATAGAGTGAATAAGGTGACTTGACAGTACAGCTATGTAGAATGTATTTCTATGAAACTTATAACTGCTTGAAAATAGCTTGGACTTGGGTTTCATCACTGACTCAGCTGCGCCAGGAGTATTTGAAAAATTCATGTATCTTGGCAAAGCTGGTCCAAATTTCAAGGTGAACTTGCCCTGAGTGGGTTTATACAGCTTTATACAGTTAAATGTGGGTTTACTCTTTGCAAAATCACTTGGCGATATTAACTTTACACAGCTAAAAACGCCTGGAGTATATGAACCAATGGGAACTGAAACCAAATGAAGAGATTGCTCAGAACCACCCTGTGGCTAGGTACAGACAGTCAAAACGCCTGAGGCTGAATCAATTCACTCTTTGCATAAACCACACATTAAATAGCAAGAGAAGTGAACAGACATTTATCTTTGATTCAGGGATTGGTAGCCACATACCTCCAGTAGCTAAGACCAGAAGCTGGGGGGCACTAGAGTACAGCTCTCTGGGTGTGTGTTCACTTTCTCCACACTGACTTCCTGTAATTACTGCCTCTGAAGTCTCTGGGATTTGCAGTCCACAATTACAGCAGCCGGACTCTGCAGGGTTGCTCATCACTTCTTCTTTCTGATGTCCCTAGGATTTATAGTCCACAGTTGCAGCCAGCAGTAAGTTTGAGTGGGAGAAGGGGTGTTTAACTCCCCTCCCTGACCCCAGACCCCACCTGGGGCAGCCGCCTACTGCAGACTGGGCTGCATCCCTTGCTGGGCTTGTCCCCCACTTCCCTCTTGTCAGCCAGCTCTCACTGCTCCAGCTAGGGAGCAGAGGGGCTGGGCCAGCCCTGCTCTCTGGAGCATATAGCATAGCTCTGCCCAGCCCAGCCCAGGCTGCCACAGTGCTGGGGGACTGTGACTTAACTTGAACCAGGAAGGGGTCTGGGACAGAAGCTTCATAAACCAGTTTGACCTAAATCAGTTAAGTTTGATACTATAGTCAGTCATGTTTATCTTAAATCAGTTTAAGCCATTTTGAAACTGGTTTATGTGCACGCAGCTTCTGTTCTGTTAAAGCTTTAAACCAGTTTCTGATCACTTAAACTGGTTTATGTGTAACTTTTGTCCCCAGCTTTTGAGTCAAAAACTTAACTTTCACATAGCTTAACTGGGCAGCAACGTGCCCAGGTGTGTGTGTGTGTGGCAGAGGGGCATGTTTTAATTAGAGCAATTCCTGAAAAGCCACTTTAATGAAAATGACTCGCTGTCACATGTATTAAGCCCCCCACATTTCAAAATGGCTGTGGGGATGCTTGAAATAAAGCTAATTTGATGAGGTAATTAGTTAAAGGTCCCCCATGGCCATCTTCAAATGCAGGGGCTTAATAGACATGATGCTAGGGCTGTGCTAGAGTGTTCTAATGAGGACACATCGGAGCATGTGTATAGGCAGCCCAAATATTTACTCCATGTGTGCGGAAGGTCTCATACAAAACTCATTGAACTGAATGGAAATCCTTTAGTGGTCTGTGAGTTGGAGCCTTAAGACCAAAATTACCATTGAATCCAAAAGTGTCTAGGACAAGTACAGGGTGAAATCAATGGAAAATGAGGGGGCCGGCTGTGAATATATTAGTATTTCAGTATTTGAATTTCACACATTTTATTTCCTTTTTTTTTCTTTCAGGCTAGTCCTGCCCCTATAATTGTCAACACAGATACCTTGGACACAATCCCTTATGTAAGTGTGAAATTTCATGTTCTCTTTCTAGAAATAACTGTAATTTTTAGCATGATTTACCTTCATTATTACCCTAGTAGAAATCTCTTTGTTGTATTATTACATGTATCATTCACGAAATGCATTTTAGTTCAGTGTGTGTTCTTTTTAAAAATACAAAAATTAATTGCATAAATTATTTGTAGAAATCACAGAAAATAATAGTCAGGTACAATAGAGCAGTCCACAAACACAGGGAAGGCAAGTGGCATTCTAATGGGTGAGGCTGCGGGGAAGAGATTGACAGAAAGGTAGGTGACAGTGGCAAGCTTAAGGGACCAAATGCAACAACATAAGCAGCTGAATTATGTGTTGTTCCCACATTTGGAAACAAGTCATCCAACCAGCAGATAATCTTTCCTGCTGCATGAGCTGATTTTTTTTTTTCCTGAAGTGAGCTGCTAATATTAATCTCTCATCTGTCATTATATTGCCTACATCTGTTTCGGAGGCACAGAGCTAATGAGTCATTGACTGAAGTCAGTCATGTTGTTGGAGTCTATCCACTGGAAGACTGTATCAGTGAAGGAGTTCAAGAGTGACTGAGTCGTTGTCAGTCCCTTTAGTCTTATTGGGCATGTCTTCACAAGACACTTTACTGCATAGTGCAGCTAATTATGGCACAGTAAACATCCGTGTCTACATGTGCAGATACTTACCATGCAGTCATTGGCGCTAATCCTGGTTGCAAATACAGGTAGCAAATTTAGTCGAGATTAATAACTGCACAGTAGCACGTGTGTAGACACCTGACTGGGAGCAAACTTGCTCCTGGTCAGCTGGGCAGCAGGGATTGGGAGATTGTTCCCTGATCCCAGGAGCTGCCTGCTGCTGGGGCACTAAAGCCCAGATGGGAACAACGTCCTTGTGCCCAGGCAGCAGGCAGCTCCCAGCCCCCACTCCCTGATCACGGTAGTGGAGAAGGGGCTGGGGAGATTGTTCCTTGCTGCTGCTCTGTGATCATGGAGCTGGGTGGGGAACACGCTGGGAGCCTTTTCCCTGCCCAGCTCTGTGATTGTGGCAGCGGCTTGGGACCTGTCCCTCCCCTGCAGCTCTTTCCAAGCCCCTTGCCCCAGTCAGAGAGCTGGAGGCAGGAGTTCCTTGCTGCCAGAGAAGGGGACATTGTCCGCACCCAGACTCCAGTGGCGGAGCCCACCCTGGCAGCAGGCAGGCCCCTGGGGTCAGGGAGCATTCTTCTAGCCCCTGCCAGAAGACAGCTGTCTCATGGCCTTGTGCTGACTCTCTGCCCCAGGTTAGCACCCAGGGGGAGTCTAGAGCTCCCTCTGGAAGCTGCAGGGTGCCAGTGCAAGGCTGGCGAGAGTGGGAGCAGATGGCTGCCAGGAGTAGAAGTTCTGCTTCTGCCTTCCTGCATATCTTTACCCCTCTAGAGTAAACATACCCCAGAGCAAATGCATGGTGGGGAGGCAGGTATGGAAGGAGGGAAGCTTGCTAACCCTAGCCGTAACCCCTTACCCCCCACTGCACTGCTGCCACCTCCCATGAGCAGGTTTGTTAACCCTCTCGTAGAGCTCCAGCAGATTGGTGAGGTGAGGCAGGATTTCCCGTTACAAAGACCATGCTCACTCTTCTCCAGCATATCATTTTTGTCCATGTGACTGCTGATTGTATTTTTTATTATAGATTCTTCTACCTTTCCGGGTAAAACCAAGTCAATGCACATTGTGCAACATATGCAAATGTAGAAAAGAGAAAATTTTAGACGTGGCAAAATTGAAGAATAGAATTGGGTTGTTTCTTGCTAGCATCGTGTTTCTGATCCATTTCATTTCTTTATTTTCCATTCCAGTTTGGAGAAATAAGCGATTATGTAAATCTTGAGTTCAAAGATTGCTGCTCTTGGGCTTTTCTTGTCAGTCAAAAGTATGTTAGCAAAAGTGGTTCTAATTAAGAAGCCTTATGAAAGTGGCATTGTAGCTGTCCAGTAATTCCGGTCTATACATTGCACATGCCAGAATTACATTACAGTTGCAATTTTGAAAAATGTTACAAATCAGTTATGTCTAGATTTTGAATACATCAGCAGTGTATCTCTGTTTGACTGCAAACACTGTTAAGACGGAGCGGGCAGTTATCTCAGCAAAGGTATTTTATTTGGCATGTGCTTATCCAAATACAAACATTACAGAATTTTATACACAGGTTAATTAATCAGAAACTCAATTACAGTCTGTTTGTTGCACTGTAGAGGTGGTTACTCATCTGAAGTTAGGCAGAAGGGCGGCAGGGTACAACCTTAGACTACCCTGTTCTTTCTGAATGGCTACCCGTTCTCTCTGCTCGTGGATAGTATCATGCTCAGTCAAATGAAATGGCCTGCAATCAACCTACACAAGAAACTTGCTCAGTGTAAGTGGGTCACTCACCCAGCTTCCTTCTCAAGGCCAGTCAGCCCTGTGTTCTGGGTTTTCCAGCCAATTTATTTTACATGGGGCAAACTTTTTCCCTACAGAAACAAAATAAATAGGTATGCAGAAAAACAAATAAACAGAAAAAGCCTGTTGTCTTTTTCAGACCCTGAGGCTAAGTACAGTACAAAAGGCAAAAAGCCCAAGGCTGAATCGATTCAGTCTTTGCAGGTTAGTTTCAGCTGCATAGGTTGAACTAATAAGTAAGTGAACAGATATTCACTTCTGATTCCAGAAATGCAGCCACATGCTTGCAGTAGCCCAGGCCAGAAGCCAGGGGACACTAGAGTATGGCTCCCTGCCCTGCTTGAGGACTATTTAGAAAAGTTGGACATCTACAAGGCCATGGGGCCAAACAGGATTCACCCAAGATGCTGAGGGTATTGATTGATGTGATTGCAGAGCCACTGGCCATCATCTTTGCAACCGCATGACGATCAGGAGAGGTCCCAGATGATTGGAAAAAGGCAAATACAGTGCCCATCTTGAAAAAAGGGAAAAAGGAGGATTCAGGGAACTACAGACCTGTCAACCTCATCTCAATCTCTGGAAAAATCATGGAGTAGATCCTCAAAGTATCCATTTCTAAGCACGTGGAGGAGAAGGTGATTAGGAACAGTTAGCATGGATTCAGCAAGGACAAGTCATGCCTGACCAACCTGATTGCCTTTTATGATGAGATGACTGGCTTTATGGATGTGGGAAGAGCAGTGGACATGATATCTCTTGACTTGAGTAAGGCTTGTGTTACACTGTCCCATAGCATTCTCACAGGCAAGCTAAGGAAATACAGGCTGGATGAATGGACTACAAGGTGGATAGAAAATTGCCTGGATCATTGGGATTAGAGAGCAAGACTCAGCAGCTTGGTGTCCAGTTGGCAGGTGGTATCAAGTGGAGTGCCCCAGTGTTGATCCTGGGGCTGGTTTTGTTCAATATTTTCATTAATGACCTGGAAGATGGCACAGAGTGCACCCTCAGCAGGTTTGCAGATGACACCAAGCTGGAGAGAGTACTAGATATGCTAGAGTGTAGAGCTAGGATTCAGTGACTTAAACAAATTGGAAGATTGGACCAAAAGAAATCTCATGAGGTTCAATAAAGACAAGTGCAAAGTTCTGCACTTAGGATGGAACAATCCTGTGTACTGATACAGGTTGGGGGCTGACTGGCTAGGCAGCAGCTCTGCAGAAAAGGACCTGGGGATTACAGTGGACAATAAGCCAAAAATGAGCCAGCAGTGTGCCCTTATTGCCAAAAAGGCTATCAGCATACTGGGCTGCATTGGTAGGAATGTTGCAAGCAGATCAATGGAAGTGATTATTCCCCTCTATTCAGCGCTGGTGAGGTCACATCTGCAGTACAGACACTTTGGGCCCCCCACTACAGAAAGGATATAGACAAACTAAAGTGACTCCATGGGAGACAGAGAAAAGAATTAGGGGGCTGGGGCACATGACTTAGGAGGAGGGGCTGAGAAAACTGGGATTAATTAGTTTAGAGAAGAGAAGACTGAGAGGGGATTGAATAGCAGCCTTCAGTTACCTGAAGTGGGGTTCTGAGGAGGATGGATCTGAACTTTTTCTCAGTGGTGACAGGTAGCAGAACAAGGAGCAATGATCTCAAGTTGCAGCAAGGGAAGCTTAGGTTAGATGTTAGGAAAAAAATTCTCACTAGGAAAGTAGTAAAGCACTGGAACAGGTTCCCCAGCGAGAGTATGGACTCTCCATCCTTGGAGGTTTTTAAGACCTGGCTAGACAACACCTTTGCTGGGATGATCTAGTTGGGGATAGTCCTTCTTTGAGCAGAGTGTTGGACTAGATGACTTCCTGATTTTCAACCCAAATTCACTCCTTGACTTGCAAGTGACACTTCTATTAATACAGCCTAGTATTCTTTTGGCATTTTTTTTCATAGGTTCAGAGATGCTAGGGCTGGAAGGGACCTCAACCGATCGTCGAGTCCGACCCGTTTCCTAGGCAGGAAAGAGTGCTGGGGTCAGGTGACCCCAGCCAGATACCTATCCAGCCTTTTCTTAAAGACCCCCCAAGGTAGGAAAGGGGAGAGCACCACCACCCTTGGAAGCCCATTCCAAATTTTGGCCACCCTTACTGTGAAGAAGTTTTTCCTTGTATCTGCTCTCTGTCAGTTTGTGACCATTGTTCAGCAAGACCACACTGTTGGCTCATATTCAGTCCACTGTAACTCTCCCTCCCCAGTCCTTTTCTACAGTACTGCAGTCAGTGTATCCACTGTTTTCTAGTCCAGTGTTTCCTAACCTTTTTCATCCCACAGCACACTTACACAGCCTCTCCCATCCCATGGCACACCAGCCAAACATGGAGTGGAGGGGAAAGGGGTGGTGCCTGACCGGATGCGGAGTGGGGGAGCGTGGCCAAACACAGAACAGTGGCGGTGTGGGGTGGTACTGGTTGCGTGGGGCGGCAGTGGTAGCACTGAGTGGAGCTATGCCCCGCCGGGAGTCACACCTTCCCAGTGTCCCACGGCATACCCGATAATGTCTGATGGCACACCAGTGTGCCATGGCACACCACTTTGGAAACTCTGTCCTGGTCTGTATTTGTGCATTCGATTATTCCGTCCTCAGTGCAGGCCTTTGCAATTGTCCATAATGAATTGCTTTTGACTAATTTTGGACCATTTCTCCAGTTTATCAGGGTCACTGGCGACGCGGAGGGGTTGCATGCGGGTGCACGCATTCCTCCTGAACGTGGCAGTGCACCCGTTATGAAAAGGCACTGCCGATGCCTGTGGGCAGTCACTGTTCCACCTCCCCACTGCCAACGGTGCCGGTGACATCTTTGGGAGCTCCCCGCTTGCTGCCTGTGGTCCCACTGTGACCATGCTCCCACCACCACCACGAGTGCCGCCGTGGCCCCCCCC
>JAGPOW010003316.1:187326802-187364043 GCA_030014935.1 Caiman crocodilus
CCCCCCCCAGCCACCAGGGGCACGTATCATTCATGATCAGGGTCATTATAAATCCTAATCCCATCTTCCAGATTGTCTGCAAAAGAAGGTGATGAAGGATGGAGCCAAGCACTGGAGAACTGGGAGGGGAGAAGGAGGGTTTAGCACCAGAGTGGGACATGTGGTGCTAAGTACGAGAGAGTCTGATTGCACCCAAGCTCCCGTTCCTGCTATTACTGCTGCCGTGATGGCAAGGGCTGGTACTTCTGCCAAGGTGTGGACTTTCTGGGAGAGGGAGGTCTGCCATTCTGACACGACTCTAATTCAGTCCCCACTCATCCACTCCTGCTTAGGCTACTAGTCTGCAACTCCACCCAGCATGGTGTCATCTTCAACTTTGCTAAATGTGCACTGAAGCCCATCTTCCAAATCATTAATAAAGATATCAAACAGTGCAGGACCCAGGGCAGAATACCGGGGAACCCCACTCAACCTCCTTCCAATTAGACATTGAATCACAGGTGACTACTCTTTGTGCCTGAGGATCTGACATGGTTTGCTTCATTTTACTCTGCTTTCTTAGCTTACTAATGATTGTCATGGGAGAGAATATTAGAAGCCTGGCTAAAGTCAAAGTATATCGCTTCTACTGCTCTCCCCGAGCCGTGGAGACTCTTGTCATAGCAGAAAATCAGATCTGTCTGGCATGGCTTTTTGATGAATGGATGCTGGCTATTCCCATTCACCACGTACTCCTGTAGGTGCTTAGAAATAGATTAATGACGACATGCTCCAAGATCTTTTCAGGTATGAATGCTAGGCTGGCTAATAGCCAGTGGCTCTGAAACTAATAGCCAATGGCTCTGAAATTACCTGAAGCAGAGGCTGTAACCCATGTCTTCCTGTGTCAGGTGAGCGATTTCACCACTAACTTTAGAGTGCCGTGCTCATTCTTTCTCCACTATTCCTTATCTCCCATCTTAATGAACGTTTAAAAAAGAGGGGCAGTGAGCTACGTCCTAGAATGCCCTAGAACAAGGATGCTCAAGCCTCAGCCCACAGGCCAGATCCAGATACTGGCACAGTTTCAGCTGGCCTGGGGAGCTCCCCCTGGGTCTGTGGGGGGCCCTGTGGGCCTTGGCCCTCTTCATTAGATGAGGTGCACAGAGTGGCGCGAGGCCAAATCCAGCACACACAGCCACGTGCGGTCAACACAAGCCCGTGGAACCTGATCTCAGTTTACAGGGGTGACACGTGGCCCCACGGCATGGGCATGGGTTGGGGTAGTACAGGGCCTGATCTGGCCCATGGATCAATCCCTGCCATTGACTTGGCCAAGACACCAAAACCTTGAGCACCACTGCCCTAGAACATTTACCTGGGACACAGAGGTCCAAATCCAATCAAGCAGTAATGGAAACTGAACCCAGATTTCCCATATTTTAGGAGACTGCTCCAACCGCCAAGTTATTGGTTGACATGAGGCATCTTATACATAGCATATCTATTCTTCATCTTAAATGATGATTTTTTTTCTGGGGATCAGATGCTACCAGATCAGATGCTACAGGTGAAAAAGGTGAAGACATATCCCTAGTTTATTGAACCTGGTAGCATTTACATCGGAGCTAGGTGCTTTCTGCTCAGCTCTATAGAGATTCAAGCAATTCTGGGCATGCCCAGAAGGAGACGCCAAGGGAAATTTACTGTTGAAAATTCGGTGCCCGTGGAGTTTAGACCTTTTCTAAGTTTGAGAGCCTCTGAGCAGTAGTTGCAAGGTCCTAGAATTTGTATTTTGCCCAGGATAACCCTGGACAAAATGACTGCAGCTCTCCTTAGTGAATGTGTGGGATTCGTGAGTACAAGGATCCTAGGCTGATTATTTCCAATTTTTCTTCTGCCAAAAGCACCTGCAAGAGAATGGTAGGGAGGACATAGGAATTTTCCTTAATGGGCCCTTATCGTCTGACCATCTGATCAGTGTCAGGTCAAGCTTTGTTTTCACAGAATGATTCATTAACGGTATTGAGTAATGTTATTGTTTATATAATTAGTTTTCAGTGAACCATAAATGTGTGTGGTGCTTTAGCAAAAGACCCTGACAATAGAAGAAGTTAATATATATTCAGTGTTTTTGTTAAGATCTGTAATGGGCAGGGAGAATTTTGTATTTATTCAAAAATGTTTCCCTTACAATAGCTCGGTTCTTGGTGTTGAATTAAGTTCTACAAATGCTTTAAGAACTACCAGTACTGTAGTTACGTGACGCTGAGATTATTGATCCCTAGAACTGAGCAATATGAACAATACGGCATTATCTCCATGTTTAGAGCTATACTAAGGAGTTTTCTTATGAAGAACTGGAATGCTAATACTTTTAGCGTTAAGTGGCCAAACTTAAGTACAGTTGTACTGTCCATTTGCTGATTCCCTGCTACTTTCAAGAACAGTTTCTAAGGGATCACATTTTGTTGATAAATATTAGTAACTCTACTGGATTTTTCAGGTGGTGCTTTTTGGCATTGGAAAACGAGAAAGTCCTATTTTCCTCCTTTAAGAATGGGGGGTATCACTGGTCGTGACAAGTACTTTGACATTATTTAGTATTTTTTTTCGTGTGGTTATTATTTGGTGCAGTTTAGATATTTAAATGCACAATATATGTATTATGGAGAGCTTTTTTCCCCATGAGTTGGGTGGCTTCTGCTGAGTGGGAGACAAGGTAAGGAGAAGGAGTGCTCTGTTGCTGAAGGCTGTCACGAACACCATGCATGTGCTACTGCGTGAACACTCCTCCTGCCTTCATTTTGGTGGAATTTTAGAAAATGTGATTCCCCTCATTCTTTCAGATGCTCCGCGGTTTCTCTTTACCTCCCCTCCAAATTCACATCTGCAAACCCACCGTATGGAGGAGGGAAGCTTATTATACATATGAACGACCATTTTTATTATTTATTATTATTGTCACCCTGCTGAGAAGCAACATTGACCTGACCTTAAGGGCTTGACCTGTAGACCATTAAGATCAATGTGAAAACTCCCAATGACTCTTCTGAGCTTGAATCCGGCTCCGAGGGCACAAGAACATGTTTTATTTATCAGAAGTATTTCCCTTAGTAATTGGAGCAAATGAGATGACCGAAAGCAGGCAACGTTTTACTTTTCCTAACGGCAATTAATATTTTGCAGGCAAATCTCCAGGAGACATGATAATTTCCATTTCTTTCCGGAGCACATTTCCCCTTAAACAACTGCATTTCTTTTTATAGTCCCCTTACTGTTGTTGTAAAAAAATGTTGCAAATGATGCTTTGTCTCTTGAATTGTTTATGACAGTGTATTCTCAGGTTGTGGTGACATACACATGCCTGATGACAAAGAAGCTTTTCTCGTAGCAATTGCTGTGGAATATGAAAGGGATTTTGAGCAACTCATAAAATATGATTAAATACTAGTTATGTTGGGAAGATGGGAGGAGATGTGACAGTGCCAGAAGCAGATTGCAGAAGCCTTGAGATATTCATTCTTTTTAACGCTAAACATTTTTCAGATGCCTACGCTGTGTTCTTTTTTCAGTTAAAATGGTAGTTGATAAGGGTAGAGTTTTCTTTCTTTATTATTAGAGCTCAAATCTTCCAGGCAGGCTAACCAACTCATTAACTCCCTAATTATCTCACTTATCATCTCTCTGTCTGTATCTATATCTTTGTCTCAGATTTCCTACTAGATTGAGAGTTCTTTGTATGATGCTTGTGCAGTGCCCAGCACACTGGGGATCTAATCTGTGACTAGGGCTCTTCGGCACTAGTATTACAAAAAAGATGGAGTAATAATAGTCATTTTGATGGCGTTTATATCAGCCCAACAAATCTGTAATTCTGGCAGTGGAACAGAACCACTAGATAACTGGTATTTTCAGAACTAGAGCACCTTTCTTGAAAATATACAGCCTTCCGAAGGCAGTTCTGCTGCAGAGGATTAGTCAACTCTGTAAGGGATCATTTCTGCGCTGATACTGGTAAAAATTCAGTTTAAAAAAAAAAAAAAATCCATGGAAAGGGTGAGAGAGTGCGTTTTCCCTCTCTGCAGCTACCTTTCAGCTCCCTGTTGGCAGGGGCTATGGGCAATCTCACCTACTATACTGGAACTTGGAAAATTTTACAAATGTATTTTATTTTCTCTTTGGACCTTTATGTTTTCTTCATGTTTAGTACTATATTGATTAATGTACTTTTATCTGAAGAGTAACAGAGGGTTTGTCTACATGAGACATCTAAATGCTCAGTAGCATAGTATACTGTGCAGTAAGTGTGCGTGTCTACATGTGCATGTGCTTACTGTGCGGTAAAATCCCTTAGCCCTGCATAAATGTGCTACTTTCAAATGCAGGTAACGATGCACAGTAACGAACATGTAGATATAACCCAGGACCAAGTTTGCTTCTGGACTTTGCTGCCACTAGGGGAGTGGCCTCAGGCTAGCCCCAGGGCTCTGCACTAGGAGTGTCTGCTGCCCCAGGGCTGGGCTGCCTCTATGGCAGCCTCTGCTTCAGGCTTTAAAATCCTGAACGCATTTTGAGTCCTGGGGCACACCAGAAGGGAGGCTGAGGGCACTGCAGGCTCTGTGTCCTCCTGGGCAGGCTGGAGCCTATCTCTGCCAGCCTGTCTGTACTCCAACGCTGCTGCCTGGCACCACAGTGCCACGCGGCTGCCAGGGCAGCTGCAATCAGGCCAGCAAGGTGCTGCAGGCTTCTGCAGCCTTTGGCGAGGCCTGTCAGCCCACGGGCCCAGCTGCAGGCAGCATCCAGCCAGCAGGGCCAATGCCACCTGCTTACAGCCCACCTCCGGCAGCCTGCCTTGCACCTGAAGGCGCTGTGGGGCTTCGTCCCTGCCGCACAGCTGCCAGTCTCATGCTGTGCCCCTGTGCTGGACACCGCAGGCAGCTGCCCAGGCCCAGCAGCACCATGACAGCTGCACAGGAGCCCAGAAAGCCCCTATTATGCTGGATGTGGGAGGTTGGGTAAGACTGGTCGGCACAGCAATGCTGCATAAAGGTCAAGGCCTTGTGGGCACAGTGAGTTAGCATGACCAACCACAATTTTTGGTCCAGCAGTGCCTGTAAATCCATGCCCTTTATGTGACAACTGGATGCCATCCTTGCACTTCAGGACCCAGGCTGCAGCTGTGCTGTCTACAGCACCATGGGTGGCCTGCTTGAGCCCCTATCCCAGACTGGCACCTCTGGTGATATGGTACAAGAAAGGGCCCTTCAGGCATCGAGCACCCCGTCCCACTGAATTTCTTCGCTGCAGTCTCCACCAGCAGCTCAGGGAGCCCTGGCAGGTGCCTGCCTAACCAGCTCCGCAGCCCCATGGCCAGCCACAAGGTCCAGCTGGCCATCTCCCTGGGCGGGGAGGGAAGGGGACCTAGCCAGGCACCTGCACAGCATGGCCCAACAGAGGACAATGCCCAGAGCTTCATGCCATCACCAACAGCCAGGACAGGGGGAGCTCCTGGCCACACCAGCCCCGGGCACATGGTAAGGTCTGCACTAAAGGGAGAGCCCTCCCTGCCCTTGTCCCTGCCTCTGTCCCCATCCCTGCCCAGCCCACCCACAGCTGGGCACCCATCAGTCCAGGCAAACAGGTTGGGGCACCCCTCAGTTCATGCAAACAGGTCTTCATGCACCATCTGTAACATGCACAATAGGGGTACATTTGGGAAACAGCACCAGCGCATGGGAGGCTGGCCCTGGGGTGCCTTCCTCAAGAGGCTCCCTGTGGGCACAGCAGGGATGTGGCCAGCTCCTTCTCCCAAACATCCAGGAGCCCCACAACCCCCAAGCCCGGGCGCCATGGGCTGGGAGGCAGTACAGGACAATGGTTGGCCTGCAGGAGGAGAGGTGTGGGGGAGCGGGGTCCGGGGCTGTGGCAGCAGGTGCTGCATTGAGCCCAGCCTGTCCCACCCTAGGACGGGAGAGAGGGAGACAGGCACCCGGTGGCCCACCAGTCACAGGGGAGCAAATGGGGACAGGGTCTTGGTCTGCAGCTACCTGGGCTCAGCCCTTCCCATCTGACTTACCATGGTCCCTGGGCACCCATGCATGCCTGACCCCCTATCTGAGGCTGGGCAGCACGTGGTCCCTGACCCATTGTAGGGCTGCAGGAGGTTTGGGGTTGAGAGCAGCAAATCATCTCCCTCGTCCCTGCATATATAGACACTGGCCCAAGAACACTTATCCCAGTGTAGTTTACACCCGAGTAAACAGAGCCCGGATCAAATGCATGTGTAGACTCACTCAGAGTGATATAGACTTTGTGCTAGGTTCCTTTCTGACAACAATATTGTGAAAATCATAGTAAAATACTTAAATAGTTTATATTAAAAGTTTTGATAGTCAAGGCCTTTTTGGGTGATATCTTTTCTTGAACAATGGCTCTATTACAAAGTCTCAGATATCAGTTGTTGTGTGTATATATATATATATATAGAAAATATCTGAGCTCTAAAATTGAAAGAGTCACGTCTTCTCTTCTTTATATTGTTGTATGACAGTAGTGTCCAGGTGCTTCAACTAATAGCAAGACCCTATTGTATTAGGTTAGGTCAGTGGTTCTCAAGCTCTTTCGACTCAGCACATCCCTCAGCAGACCAAGGCAGTCCTTACTAGCTCTTAGTTTTCACTCATTTTTTGAGTACAGAAAAATAATAGAGCATTTCTTTTGTTGCAGAGAACTCAGAAAGACCACAACAGTGCAGAATGTTTTGAACACTATGAATTCCTGTAGGAAATCTCTGGTTTTATCTTGTGAACCATGTCTGTGCACCTAAGAGGACTAGTATTGCGTGGCACCCTGTAGTGCCCTTGAAAAGATCTCAAGGTTCCCTGGTTAAAAATCATGGGGTTAGGTTCTTCACGTTTAATCATGAAACTTCCTACAAAAAAGGATAGTTAGGACTCTGTTACATTAAGACGAATAAATAGTTTTATTTGGTTGGCTTAATACTCTGGGTTGTTCTTATTTATGCATACTTATTGAAGAAGCTTATGCCTTTTTTTCCCCCCAAAGAGAGCAGTCCAGTAAGGATTTAAACCACTTCCAGTTTACATGTTTTTCCCCACAAAGGACTGTATGAGAAGGTAATTTAACCTTGATATCACTATGAGGTGGAAGCAATTATCTTTTCAAATCTCTTCATACATGGCAGAGCTAGTTTCCTCTCATTTTCCCTTTGACACACAATTTGCATTCTACTCAACATATCAGCATTGCCAAAAACAAAATATTCTTGATTTAAATTTATTATTATTTTTACTTGGTATATAGGTAGAAGGAACCAAGACTTTAAATAAACTGTGAACAAATGTCTGTAATGCAGAATGTTGTTTTACCCAGTGGTATTTTATTGGAATTTGGGAGCATGAAACAAAAATTATCTGACATTAGGAATGTGGGATACAAATGTGCTGTGTGAATTGGGAGGAAGAACTAATGGAAGAGGGGGAAGGGCCGGTATAGTAGAATATTTTTTTTAAAAACAACTAATCAACACTGGATATTTAAGACACATGTGGAAGAAAAGTTGGGTAGGAGTTATTTCTTCATTTTATTCTATCCTTGAGAAGTACAAAAGGAAGACTATTAGATCTTTCTAGTCTGTGTTGTAAATACCCTTTTAGAGCATAAAGTGTTTGTTCTTTAGCTTTAGTCTTTCAAAATCACTTCTTATTCTCAAGCACTTTCATATGGCAGTTTTAGAAGAGAATATAAAATAAAATAGATGGAGAAATGAGTTAGTTAGATTTAATTTGAAAATACTTCCCTATTAATTCAGTAATTACTGTGCTTTCAGCTAATACATTTAGAAGCCAAAAGTCAAGAATGTCCATTTAGCTCTGTCTGCTTATTTCAAGTTAAACAAAGGCACTGCTCAGGTAATTATTAGCATGTTGCAATACTTTTCTGATGCCTTCTGTTTGAAAATCAGCTACCTTACTAGTAGCTTAGCATAAAGTTTAAAACACATTACCAGTATTAGTGAATTAACATTGTGTAGTGCATTATTTTTCTTATTTTAGAAATGTGGAAAATGAGAGGTTATATGGCTAATGAGCCTGAAGACAGTAATGAATCAGGATACAGGGATTTGCATATTGTACCATTACTGAAACCATTCTAGAGTTAGCCAAGTAGAAGTTCATCGGTGTACTCTATGAATACTAAAAATTATTGCTGGAAGACAGGAACTATAAAGGCTTCTAGCACTTTATGCAGAAAGAGATGTAATAAAAAATTCAGCCTTTTCTCTTTGGAGTTCTTACGTGAAAGAAATGGACATTAAAAACGATTTTCCTTTTGAATCTAATCCTAATGATCAGTGGCCATCCATCATGCAGCAGCTAGCATTTCACAGCCTGGCCGCCATAACTGTTTTAAGTCCAGTTTAATGAAACTCCAGGGACAGATGCATTGGCAGAGCTATCTGGGGAAGACTCTGAAGGGCGTACCTTAACTTTCTTTGGCTCTGGCATAGCCTCAGAGAGGACTGATATTTGCTACACTTTCCACTTTCTGCCTTGTCCAATGCAACATAACTAACCTTCATTTTCCTACACTCTCCATTCTCCTTTCTCCATTAATCTTTTGCTTTGCTCCCTCTGTTTCCATATTTCAAGAGAGATAGTTGGCTTCATTAGTCTGAAGTCAAGCAGAAAGCAGGGCATTAAGTATCTGTGAAAAGGATCAATACATTGAGATTTGTAAGGCACTTGGACACTGTAGCAACAGAAGCCATATCACTAAACACAATAGACATCTAGACAGAAGGCAAGGCAGGCTGGTAGCCTGGGCTGCCTATACACATGGTTGGAGGTGCGGGGGGAGGTATTTTAGTTAGATTGTTTCCCAGAGAGCACCTCTAATTTAAATACCTCATCACCACATCTATTAAGCCTCTGTGCATTTTAAAATAGCCATGGGATGCTTTAGCAAAACCCCATTTGGTGAGGTTCACCTAAGGCACCCTGGTGACCGTTTCAAAATACATGGAAGCTTAACAGACGTAACCAATGAGGTGGTGTCAGAGCACGAAGCAGACTCCATTAATTCAGTCTGCTCTGTTGCCTTCTAGTTAAAACACGAAGGAGCACATGTATAGCTTTAGACAGAAACTGATTCACAGAGACATAGGCTGTCATAAGTGACAGCCTACTTCCTCAGGTGCTATGAATGGTGTCACAGAAAGTAGGGGTTCTAAATAGAAGAGAATTTAATTACAAAGGGTAAGGGAACTCCGTCTCGAAGGAAAGGCAGCAAAATGGCACAGCAGCCCCCTTGGCTCTCCAGGGAACTAGTGGACCTCCTGCATTTTAAAAGGAACACCTATATCTGTGGTGGCCCAGGTGAGGGAGATTACTTACCCTCAATCAGTGCTGACCTTGTGAAGGAACACCTTGGCAGGCTGGATACCTTCAAGTCAGCCGGCCCTGACAGTTTACACCCCAGGGTACTCAAGGGTGTAATCGTCAAGGGTGTAGGCTAGCATCCTAGCTCAGCCCCTGGCACAGATCTCTGAGAACTCCTGGTGCTTTGGTGAAGTGCCTGATGATTGGAAGAAGGCCAATGTCATGCCTATCTTCAAAAAGGGGAGGAAAGTAGATCTGGCAAACTATAGACCCATCAGCCTGACCTCTATCCTGGGAAAGGTCTTGGAAAAGATTATTGAAACGGCCATCCTTAACAGACTACCTGATGGAAATAGCCTGAGGGATAGCCAGCATGGGTTTGTTGCGGGTAGGTCTTGCTTGACCAATCTCATTTCCTTTTATGACCAGGTTATCTATCACCTGGATAAGGGAGAAGAGATTGATGTCATATATCTTGACTTTAAAAAAGCCTTTAATCTGGTATCCCATGACCACCTCTTGGCAAAACTGGCTAACTGCAGCCTTGACCTCACCACAATACACTGGCTGGGGAATTGGCTCCGTGGTCGGACCCAGAGGGTGGTGGTTGATGGAAGTCAATCATCATAGTGCTCTGTGGCCACTGGGGTCCCTCAAGGCTCTGTCCTTGGGCCTATAGTCTTTAACATCTTCATCAGTGTTGTAGACATTGGTGTGAGAAGTGGACTGGCAAAGTTTGCTGTTGACACCAAACTCTGGAGTAAAGCATCCACACCTGAGGACAGGTGGGTGATCCAGGTAGATCTTGACAGGCTCAGGAAATGGGTGGACGAGAACGTGATGGTGCTCAACACCAAAAAATGCAAGGTTCTCTACCTTGGGAGGAAAAACCTGCAGCATGCTTATAGGCTGGGCAGTGCTATGCTGGTCAGCACTAGAAATGAAAGGGACTTGGGGGTCATGATTGACCACAAGATGAACATGAGTCTTCAATGTGATGCTGTGGCTAGTAAAGTGAGCAAAACGCTGGCTTGCATCCATAGAAGTTTCTCAAGCAAATCCCAGGACATCATTCTCCTGTTGTACTCAGCCTTGGTGAAGTGGAGTAGTGTGTCCAGTTTTGAGCTCCACAATTCAAAAAGGATGTGGAGAAGCTTGGGAGAGTGCAGAGGAGAGCCACATGCATGATCAGAGGTCAGGAAAACAGACCTTATGATGAGAGGTTGAGAGCCATGGGACTCTTCAGCCTGGAAAACTACAGGCTCATGGGTGATCTGGTGGCCACCTACAAATTTATCAGGCGTGTTCACCAGGATCTGGGGGGGACATCTGTTCACCAGAGCACCCCAAGGGATGACAAAATTGAATGGTCATAAACTCCACTGTGATCGATTCAGGCTGGACATAAGGAAGAACTTCTTTACTGTCTGAGCCCCCAAGGTTTAGAACAGACAGTCACTGGGGGTGGTTCAAGCACCCACTTTGAATGCCTTCAAGACACATTTGGATGTTTATCTTGCTGGGAACCTATGATCCCTGCTGACTTCTTACCCCTGGTGCAGGGGGCTGGACTCAAAGATCTTCCAAGGTCCCTTCTAACCCAAATGTCTATGAAACCTATGAAACTCCTCCATGACTATGGATATTTTTACATTGCAGAATGCATTGTAAGCTGTCCTTAGTTTTATTCTTTTCCTGATCTAGCCTCATTCAGGATATGTACAGACATTCAGAGAAGTTAGGGGAAGTTTAGATTGCATTAAAAATGGCCACCTCATCTAGCTTAGTTTACCTGGGTGCAGACCTTATACTTAAAACCCTAGTTAGGCTGATCTAAGTGTGAACTGCAGAGAAGTTCAGGAAGGTTAGATTGATTTTAAAATGGCCAACCTAAGCTAAGTTAACTGTACCTTGAAGGTAGTCAAACTTAGATTAGTCCAGAGAGACAAATCTAATTGAAAAATTAGTATCTGTATAATTCCTTGCTCAGCCCCACGGCTGGGGAAGTCCAGCTGCTGGCTCCTGTTCCAGTGCTGCATTTTTTCTACCTCCCTACCCTGGCACTGAGCTATTTGTAGCCCCCTAGCCCCTCACCTAACTCTCAGGTGAACAAACGCCTCCCCCCCCCCTAGACCAGGCCCCACCACCAAGGCACCAAACCCCCCATCCTGCAAATTGTTTCTGGTGTCAATTTAACCAATATTCACTGGTGCCGGGAACTGAGGACGTAAGTTGGACTAGGGACAGGGTGCAGATCTGGTTTACTAGGGGAAGTATTTTTCATCTTGGGGTGGGGATGATCAAGGGTCTAAAAATATTCCGTGGTCTGTGGGGGGAAGAGAACCCCCCCGCCCAAGCTCTTCCCATGCTAGCCTCCCCTATCTCAACTTTACCTTACATTGGGTGGTCATTTTTAACTTGATCTAACCTCCCCCTGCAACCTTCCCAAATGTCTGTACATACCCTCAACCTGTGGTAGATTTTTTAAAAAATAATTCTCCTTTTCTTTGAATGGGAGGAGGCCTCTTTTTTTTATTATGCCATACTTTTTTCTGTTACTGTTTGGGCAGCAAATCATAATGGAAATAGTTAATTAGCTTTGTTTCAGGGTTCAGTGACTCGAAAAACTTTGGCTTGCCAAACTTTAGTTATGCAAATTAATTCGATAGGAGACTTTAATAGTACAAAATAAATTCTTCTGTGGCAGCTTAAGCACAATTAAACATTAGTTGGAGTTCATTTTTTGTCTCCTTTGGCTGTAAATTTTAGTTCTTTTTTAATGGGAAACATTAATTTAAGAGTCTGGGAAAATCTTAGTATACCTTAGCCTCAGAGTAATCCTCATTTATTTCTTTTTTGGAAGTTGTGGAATGATTAGTTTTCACCTGATACCGATGCCAGGTTTTCACTGAATTATAGCTGAGGTACATGGTCACAGAGACGATTGTAAACCTCACATATATATCTAAGCATGGAACTTAATCTTAACTTTGTACCTTTTCTTACATGGTTGGGCCCAGGTCACTTTAGATGTGTTGATCGGTTTCTCTTTACCACTTAAACTCTGAATAGCTTCGTGAACATGTCCTATAGCTGCCTCCTCTTCAGTATTTTTCCTGTGTCTATCATTTATTCTTTTGTTTCAGATTGTTCTTAGGCTTCATGGGTATGTTTTATATGGCAGCCAACATCTGGGATTGCAGCTTGTGTAAACTTTTCAGAAATGGATTTTGAATTAGATAGTTGAGGTAGTGAGAAAAGTGGAGCTGTGGATTTGTCTCAGACTGCAATAACAAGCCAGAACCCTATATAAGTCCAGGACCGCTCAAGTAGTGGGTACATTAAGATTATGCTTTCTTAGGTACAGTTTTGTTGGTACCCAAACTAACTAGGGGTGTGTGAAGTGGGCCCTATTTGGATTTGGACCGAATTGGGGACAGTGCTTCAATTCATTGATTTGGATCACTGTCCCCAATTCGATTCAGCCGAATCTGAATCTGAAGATTCAATGCTGATTCAGAGAACCAGGGATTTGGCCACAGACACAGGTTTAAATGTTTTTTCTACATAGCTGGAGGTACCAGGCATGGCTCATGAATGCTGCAATGGTGGGGCGGATGGAGCATCCCACAGGAGCAGGGGGGCTTTCAAAGGCTGCAGTAAATTACGTCTGTTCAATTTGAGGGATGCTAAGGAATAAGGGCAAAGTTACTAAGGACAAAAACCTAAGGAATCTGAGTCCCATATTGCCCCTCGTAGAGTTTAGTAGAGCAGTACAGTACAACGAGGACTGTTACTCAAGGCCAAGCATACAGAGCACGCTCATGGATGATAAAGGTGTAGTTTTTGTAAATTGTTGCAAAGCATCCTACACCATATGTATCAAGATGTGTAAGCAGGTGTGAACTGTGATATACTTAAACAATTGATAAGCAAATGTTTAGTCATCAGGGTAATTTGAGTAGTAAAATCAATTAACTGAATGCTGCATAATGTTGTTCTGGAATTTCCTAAAGCTTGGTAGTGGAGTTGGAGTGGTGTTGTATTTAGAGGATGGATTTCTGCTTAAGCCTATCACTGATCCAGTTGATTAATAGGCATTACTCTGGAAAAAAATCTGAATCAGTGTACTAGGACAGCTTTAAAAAATGTGCATTCATTTTTTCTGCTAGATTTGGCTCTTAAATTGTGATGTAGTATTTTCCTGCCCTGCTAATAAGGCTTGTATTCAACCCTGGCCACCCTTCTTCAGCAGTGGAAGAAAGGAATTTTATCTTCATATATATCACATAGAAGGCTGTTACGAGGGATGAGTGAGGTAGTCTGTGTAAAATGCTTTGAGATCCTTAGAGGAAAGGTACTCCAGAAATTCAAAGTGATAAAACAACATAAATCCTCAGGGGAAAAAAATCTCTTTGGAATCTGGCATAATAATAATTTTCAAGGTTGAAATTTTTTGACCTTCCAGCCAACTTTCATAATTTTGATGGATTTCTTTACTTTTGGAATGATAGAAACGGGGATAGTGGCAGTATAAGGAAGGTGACCATTTGTTGCAGTCCAAAATCAAAATAGAAGTCTGGAAAGGAACTTCTGCGTCAGATTTATTTAAGCTGCATCTGATAAATTATTTCCTCAGCCTGAAAAACAAGTGCATTTCAATATATTGTTTTCATTTTACAGTGCAATACATTAAATGGAAGATTTTCAGAAATGCCAGAGACATATAGGATCACAAACCCCATTGACTTTCAATATGGCTTGTTCTCTTAAATCACTTCAATACATTTGAAATTTTGTCCTCACTTAAAACAGGTGTCCTAAGCCCAGGGAGGGATCAATCCATAGTATTAACTGAGAGGGGAAAATGAGTATTCATTTGATTGCTGCCTCTAGATTAAATTTTGGGCCCTTGTTTTAGTCTATTCAGGAATAAACAAGATAGCATTACTCTGGATGTTTCTCTGCCAAACACAGAAAAGAAAGTTGGGGAGGGGAAGACAGCTTTAGTATTAAATGCCTTTTGTATTAAAATCAGTACCTAGTCAATGCATCACGCAAAGTATCCCCAAGGTGTTTGTCTAAATTTCCAATTAACAATAAATAACTCTGGCTGTCAAATTCAATCAAAAAAACTTCCTCAGACGTTTAACAGAAGGTTTGTCATTAATTCACGGGGTTGAAAGGCAGGTTATTCAATTGCAAAACTATATAGTTCATAAAATTGTGCATTGCCCTGTATTTTAAATAAGCTGCAGTATAGAACATATATAAGTGGGATTGTGCCGTGTGGGTTTGGCCTCCATAGGACCATAGGGAGCTAAACAGCCATTGTTCCAACAAGCAGTTATTTGCATCAGTTGGAGAGAAGTATGACTGATGCAATTTCAATTAAACTTTAGTTTTAGTTCATCTGGGAGAATTTGCTTTTCTGCATTTTTTTTGTCATGAGCAGTTGCAAAGTTCAGCGTACCTGACTCTAAGTAAGTTTAGGTGCTGATTTCTTCCTTGGGGCCAGTTTCTGATTTTGTGTTCACTTTTGATAGCCCATTTTATTACAAGTATGTCTGTTCAGGTGCAAGACTTCTTGCTGTTCCCAGTCAGCCTCATGAATATTTACAACATAGTTTGTTCTCTCGGCATCTAAACTTGCTTGTTGCCTGCAATTTTTGTATGTTGGTTCAGGTTTTCATTCCTCTTGTATAAGGTTTGTAATTGCAAAATATGTGTTATCAAGATTGATGGCAACCAGGAGTATACGTGTATTTTCTCTGCCCAGGGTATACCTTTACTCTAAATTCTACCTGCAAATGGTTGTAGTTCTTAATTGAATTTGGTAATGTAGCAGATGATTACAGGAAGTACAGGCACATAATTACTTTCAGCAAACTGATGAGTATAAATGTTAAAGGAAAAGATTGCAGCTTTAGTTTTATCTTCAACAATGCTAGATCAGATGCCATTATCTTAATATTATCAGTCTTTGAAAACCAACAGAAGAAGGAGGAAGGAATCTGAGTAAATTGCTTGTGTTGATTTAGGTAGGACTTACAAAACTTTTGTCAGCCGGATAAAGGGTATTGATTTACATGTGGCAAATTGAGAAATAGAGAGAAAAGAATTGTCCAGTGTTGCATAGCTAGCCAGTTGTGGTTGGGAGTGGAAACAAAAGTCCTGCTTTAACACAATGTTAGATTCGGAAGGTTTGAAAGATAAAGTAAGTCCTAAATTTTCACATGACAGCTCCTTGATTTGAAGTACAAGTTTTCCCTTTTTTGCATACAGTTGTGTGTCAATATTTTGTAAAATGGGCCTTGGAAAGTATAGCAACAAAAGCAGTTATTGATTTGATGGAGTTATGTCTCATCAGCCATAGCATCGGCCACAGGCATTGCTTTCCTTCATAATCCTGTTGTAGTTGCTGTCCTTAAACACATTCATCGCAACTGTCCAAGAGCATTCACATTAGTCAAGTAGCTTGGTTCAGTTTTGATCCGTTTTGGAGGTATGTACTCACCTTTTCATGTGGCACTAATATCCTTTGCAAATCTAAAACTGCTACCTGCAGTAGCATGAGGCCTAAATAAACAGCTTCTTGCTTTAATTAAAATGCAAAATCAACTAATTAAATGCTGCATTTTTATTTTTTCCTCCTGTAACTTGTAGTTGTTCCATTAGCCAGGGATTAGTTGATTTACATCATGAATCAAATACATTTTCTCCAAGCAGCTCCCAGCCTCACTTCAGTAAACATCCAGAGGCAAATCCCCTGCTGTTGCTAGTTGTCATTATGCCATTGATTTCAGTGGGCAGTTTCCACTAGTTTGTGCTTCTGCCTTTTTGTCTTTAACAAGCATGTCGGTGCCACTTGTGGCCATCTTGATTGAGACCTGCACTAGTTGTAATGCATCTTTTTTAATTCACACTTCACGTAATACGGAAAAAATAATGTGTGTGTAATAAAAAGTGCAGTGAACTGATGAATCAGTGCAACCATCAACCTCAATAGCAAATGATACTTTTTAAATCAGGGTTTCTGCAGCATAGATCTTCAGTAAAACATCTAGAGAGGCAGAATTCACCAGGGATAATGCCAATTATCTTCATCTTATGAACTCCTGATTTGATAATTTTGTACAGGAGATTAATTCTATTTGAAAGTAATAGAAAACCAAGCATATTAAATTAGGTAATTTGTCACTTATTCAAGAGTTCATAATGAGAACCTGCCATTGAGGTGTAACAGTTTATATATCCAGCGCTAATTTACTCCACCTGCTGTCCAGGCATTTATGCATAGGTCATCATGTCAAGATGTTAATAGTTATAAATCTAGGGAACCCAACATTGTTTACTTCCTTTCTGAATTACATTGATATATTATGCATTGCTTCACTTCAGCTATGTGCAGACATTCAGGGAGGTTAGGGGGATAGAGATAGAGTTAAAAATAGCCACCTAATCTAAGGTAAAGGGGTTGGATGGCAAGCATGCACCATGGAGAACGGGGGGTCTGTGGAGGGATTATGGGGCAGGCAGAATCCATGGGGAGGATCAGGGGTCAGGTGGAGGCTGCAGGGAGGGGGTCCAAGAGGGTTTAGTGGGATCAGAGGGGTTCACTGAGTCCATGGGAGGGCTTGGACAAATGCGGGGTGTCTCTCTTCCCCAGTCCATTCTTGGGAGTATTTTTAGCCCCGCATTTGCCCCCACTTCCAGACAAGAAATCCCCACCAGCAAACCTACCGCCTCATCTCACCCATCCCTCCCCCAGATTACTTCCTTGGTTCCCAGCATCAGCAAACGCTGATAAAACCAGCACCAGGCGTGGCTTGTGGTTAGGTGGTTTGGTGGGCTGGGAGGGGGAGGCTGGCCGCGTGGTTGGTGGGAAGGGTGTTGTCCGTCTGGGGGTGGAGGGAGGAACCGGGAGGCTAAAAATATATTGGTATGGGGGGGGCTGGAAACTCAGGGCCCCAGGTCTAGGGGCACCGGCTGGGCTTTCCCAGCCCTGGGGCTGTGCTAGGAACGGTATAGAAGTTCAGTTAAATTGGTCTTGCCGGACTTGAGCTAAATTAGACTACCTGGGAAGTCCAGTTAATTTAGATTGGGTTGGCCATTTTTAGACTGATGTAACGTTCCTGAATTTCTGCACAGCTCGCACTCAGATCCACGTAACCTAGTGCAAGGTGTGAACGAGGGCAAATTAAATTAGATTGGGTGGCCATTTTCAACGATATCTAACTCCCCCCTAATCTCCCCAAATGGCTGTACTCAGCTGATGTTTCTTTCTTTTTTTTTTTTTTAGCCAGTCATAGAGTTTACTTCCTTCATTCATACAGTTTATTTGGGCAGTAATATGATCAGAACGACATTAGTCTTGAATAAACCCTTGGGTCCAAATTCTAGAGTTAATCTGAGATTATGCCAGGATAACAGAAAGGAGAAGTCAGTACAGTTACTCTGCGTTTGTCTCAGAGTCACTGAGTTATAATTTGGTAAGAAAAGGAGAGAGGAGAAGTTTGATTAAAGCTGACTTTTTCCTATCCTGTAACCAGGCTTTTTCTTTTCGTATTTATTGTTTTGTGCTCCTCACCATGATCTTTCTTTACAGCAGAAGCAGATTGGTTCTGTCCTGATAGTTCTTTTTCATTCTCTGCAAACGATAAGAGCCCCTAACTATCCATATGGCCTGTCTTTGTTGTTCCCTCTAGAGGAAGACAAACATAATTTGCAGTTGCTGCTTTAGATACTGTTTTATTTCTACCTCCTTTTCAGAGGCACTGTGTTATTTAGAAGTGTGCAAATGTCAAATCAGAGAAAACTTTACTCTGTGCGTTGCCCGTTTTTCAGTGACCTTGTATGTGATTTCCTTATAGATGAAAGCAGATATGGTCTCCATTGCTTTTAGAACAGTCTGTCTCTGGCACTAATGTCTAAATACGAGGAAAACTGAATATTTTGTCCTTTAAACTCAAGTATGTTTTCTACCTGGTATCGTCGTCTGATATTTGTGTATCCATGTGTTTGAGTCTAAGGAGATTTGGTTCATAAATCCTGTTGACAGTGTTTAAGTGTGTCTTGGCTGCTTTCAAATTAGATACCAAATCTTGCTTGCTATATTCACTACTTCAGTGGGTTATTTTCTTGAGTAAGGCAAGTGTAATTTTGCTTTATGGCTCACCTGGGAAACAGTCTTGCAGGCTCATCTCCTGCAGCAACACCTATATCAGTGCATGTAGTCCCATTGTAGTCAATACATAATATCAGCCTTACTGCTCACCTGGTGCCCCTGCCACTTTCTGATCTCACATCATTGTACTTTCTCACTGTATTTCAAAATTTAATGAATTAAATTTTTCCTTTGCTCTTGCATACTCTATGAAGTTTAAGGCGAGTTTAACATTGTTAAGAGTCTTCCATTTTATGCAGAGTGTAACTTGGGCACAGAGTTAAAAGACATTTCTATATTGCCTTGGTCTTGAACCTGGAGGTACTGCTATAAAGCAGGCCTTTGCCCTGTGTATGCCAAAATCTGGATATGATAGGCAATTGAAGCCATTTTAGGGTGGTGCCGAGAGCAAGTTAGGAAGCACACCTGAGATGATAGCAGGGGGCGGCAGGGCTGGTGTGGGTGTAGTGCTGGTGTGGGTGTATTCATCACCAGTTTCAATTAACAACATGATCTTACTTTTAGGAGTGAATAAAGCTGGAGTGGAAGTGAGCGAGTGGGACATGATTTGTGGTGGAGCTCCATCCTGGCATGGAGATGGTATATGCTCGAAGAGAAGCCATAATAGATTTTGTTGGGGACTCCCAATTCTCTTTTTAGCCGCTTTCCTTCCCCTTGCTACTCATTGCAGAGTGAATTGGAAACCCTGTGTTAGTCATACAGAAGTAAACTTAAATAAATCCAAAACAGCCCCCACAGTTTTTTATACATAATAAAACATAATATATGTTTTTTTAAAGGCTAGCCTTGACACTGTGCGTTGGTTTACAGTGCTGAAGGAACTGTAAGTCATAATGTTCAAATCCAAAATGTTTGAATCTAAAACCTATAGAACTATCTTTGAAGGAGCACTAAAATTAAATTAAATGTTATAAAAGATACATGTTTTTTTGAGATGTTGATTCCCAAGTCATTATGGTTTTCTGAGGATGTATGTACCTAAGCATAATGGTTTTAGCATGTATTTTTGGGCCTCATTTAGCCACCTGTCAAATGTGGCTGCTAACTTGGTCACTTTATATTCTCACTCTTTTCTAACCATATTGAAAATTTCTTGGGCCACAGGTTGTTTTCTGTTGTGTTGCATGTGTGGACCCAATAGGTTATTAGGAAAATTAATATAATATCCCAATGGATGGTTTATGACCATATGTCCTTATAGAAACAGAAGACCCAGCATGATCCTGATGCCTAAGTAACTATGAAATGATTGAAAATTGTTTTATAAATCAGAATCCTTGAGACAGAAGCAGAATATTTTCCACATCCCTGTTACCATTTATGTAATAGGTCAGATATTGGCATACTTGATGTTTACTATCAAAAAGTCCACAGACAATACAAGGGTGATGTTTGGTCACGTACAGAATCATTTCATGCTTTTTACTAGGAATAGTGGAGTACATGAACATTTTAAAAAGGTATTGCATCTATTACCAGATCAGACATTTCCTAAAACTTGTTATTTCTCTGTTGCAACATTAGAATTTTTTTAAACACAAAATAATCTTAGCAACTATACTGTCTATCTTTGTAGTATTACATAAAAAGAGCAGCCTTCTTTGAGAAGACCATTTTTTCCGTGTTAAAATGGGTCAGGTCAAAAGTATTTTGACTAGATTCACAGGCCTGTCATACTTCATTAAACCACCTTTATCATTATAAGTAGTGATGATTTGACGTACTTTAAAAATAGAATGCCATATCTGGAGTACTGATACTGATGCAATAAAATAATATTAAATCAAATTTCCAAGCTAACCTTTTTAAGGTTTCTGTTCTACACCTATAGTTCTGTCTTGGTTTGCTGCACTTTATGAAGACAGGCATCTAGGAGAGCTAAGAGATGTAGAAGAACAAATATTTTAATTTGGGGAAGAGTTACTTCTTAGTTGACACCAAGTAAATGTAAACTCCCAGGCTTTGAGCAGTGCCTACTGTAGTATAGTAGACAATACAGTATCAGCACTTAATGGTAACAAAATTAGTCCCATTTTTCCAGTCAGTTAAAGAGGACTAGTAAATAGGTATATGGGGAGATGTTTTTGCCCTCAGGACTTCCATTGCAATTGGTGATGCACAAAAAAGAGCTTAGGTTGATTCTTGGATCCTAGTTTGTTTGTGGACATGACAACTTGGGGAATATAATTCTGACTTAGAAACCTAAGCAATTCACAGGGAGGACATTTTGGGCACAATTTATCATGGTAAGATTTTAGGCAAGTGGCTAGATGACCTCATTTTAAAATAAAGAGATTTTTTTTTTTTTTAATTCAAGCATGGTTTATCATTTAAAAAGAGATGAGTTTGGTGAAGCCAAAATGTTTATTATAAGTATTTTTTGCTGTGAGCATCAAAGATACTGCATTAAGATATTGTCCCTTGCAGTGGATAGTTTGCAGTGTAATAGCTATTGGTAGCTTCTTTAATTGGTTCAAATGTTTGTCAGTCAACTTGGGATGAATTTCTTTCTAAAACTTAGAGGATCTCAATCTTAATCACACCCCTGAATGAATAAACTCAACTGATATTATTTACAAAAATGTTTTTGACTCATAAATATTCTTAAATGTAAGCATGGCTAACATGAATGAAAATGTGCAAATATTACCATATGCCATTCGGTGATGAGTCATAGATTAAGCCCAAGGAGATATTTAATTTGCCCTTTTAGGTGGTGAAACAAAGTAATTTGAGTTGTAGCAACCCTTCTTGTGTTTCATAGATCTTAAATTGCAAAACACTTATTAGCAATATACTGGCTATTCACCTATTTGAAAAGCTGATGGAGCGTGCTTTAAATTGGGATGGACTGGAGATGTAGTTCTTGTCAGATCTGAAAGTTTTTGCTTCATCATATATTGGGGCCCTAGTAACTGAAGCACAGAGCCGAATGAAAGACAACATCATAACAATTTTTATGCATTTTTTCTACTAAATTTATTGAAAAACACATGATAAAAACTAATGATAGTGAACATGTACAGGGTTATAAAATTGATACTTTTTTCACACTGAAAGTTGTGAATATTTTTCCAAGGCCAACTGTTGTTGAAACCTAATACTCAGTTCTTCTTAATTTGTTTCTGCAAATTTCCCCTGGTTTAAATTCATAAAAAGGAATTTGGAAACAAAACGTTGTTCCACTTAAGAAAACGATAATGATTATTTTGTGTGTTAGTAGTCATAACTGTCTGGTAGTAATAAATTTAAGATATTCTGCAGTAAATCTTTAAGATATAGAAGCATTAGAGATTTCAGAAATGATCAAGCCAAATTAATTGGATGATTATAACTGTGAGCCCATGTGCTAGACAGCGTTGTGACTACACAAATCTTCCTTCATCTAGACGAAATATGACAGATATAAGCATGTGTATAAGAGCTTTCTCTATTGAACATGCCTATAGTAATGCATGAGTTGTCTTATTTAAATCATAATTATGTACATTTAACAGTGATTTACAAACATGAGAACACATCATCTCCAAAGAATTTAACAATCCATCCAGTGCAGATAAGATGCATGAAGGCAAGACAGAAGACACTATAAAGAGCTGCTGAAAAAGGACAGGAGGCTGAGATTATCGGTTTGTAAGATATGAAAGGTCTGTGGAAGGGAGTAGAGCCAAGGAGGGATCTGAATTATAGTGCCCTGTTCAGATGAGGGTCAGGAGGAAGGTGGTCCAAACAGATGGGCAGGCTAAAAAGGAGTAAAGCTAGAAATGAAAGTCAAAGGAGAGAAAGATTGTGAGGAATGTGAGGACTGGAAAGGCAAGTAGACATAAATATGAACAAAGGTATTATTGGCCGACAATTTGAAGGCAATGATAAACAGATGAAATGAAGTCAGAAAAAGCATTCAAGGAGTGGATGACATTGTTCAAATGACTTAGTGATAACTACAGATGATGATACACACCAGGCACATCTACATGAGTCGCTGCAGCAACGTAGGGTTGGTGGGCACTGACTGTGACGACCTACTCCCCAGCATGATCGAAAATTACCTGTATGCCGCCAGGACTGCAATACCGGCAGGGACTGTGCAATACCAGCAGGTACCATGCTGCCATTTAGTACTTTCTTGCAGGCACTAACTGATTGTGCAGTCAAGGGACACATGTAGATGCGCCCACAGCGCAGTGGAAGGGATGCGTAGCATGCAGGTCAAAGAGGTTAATAATTCTGTAAACAGAGGAGGAAGTTGATCAAAACTAGTGCTTCAGTTGTTGGGATAATAAGAAAGGAGTAGATTTAGGTATCAGTGAGACAGAAGCAACAAGGTGCCCTGATGCAGTGTTACAGGAGGGTAAACCATAACATATGTACTTTTTCTTTTTGAAGGGGTTAACAGCTTGGCTTGTTTCTAAAGGAGGTATGGGTAGGATGGGAGCAGGAGGTGGAGTGTCACAAGGTGAGATTAACAATAAGTGCCTGGAATCTTAGCTAAAAATCACATAAAAATGCAGTCACCCTTACTGTTAAAGGATATTGATCTGGCGGTTTACTGCAAGCTCTCTAGGGTGCTTGAGAGAAATAGACCTGTACTATATTTAAAAGCTGCTTTCGGTCCTTAATAAAATTACCCGAGTATTTAGTGGATTTTTTGCTATGTTTTCATAGACGGAGGCATGGCTTTAAAACATCTTTAATGAAAAAAGCGACCAAAGAAAATCAGCAAATTTCATACCAAGTGTAAAGGAGTTCTCAAAATGACTGAATGTACATCAGGAGGTGGTGAAGGGACAAATGAAGAAAGATTTCTGGATTTATTGATTTACCAGCAGAAATTGTGAAGGATTTTTAAATTCTGTTCATTAACGGCTTTGATGCTGCCAGCAAGAACTGTGAAATGCAAGAGGACTTTTCTCATTTGCTATAGAGCAGGGAAACTTTGAAGAATAAACATGACCTAACTTTCTTTTTCTAACCTGAATTTGGCTGTTTTGCAACCTGTCAAGACCTGGGTAGAAAGACAGCTAATGAGACCCCCCCACTACCAAAAGAAAGAAAATGACACCTGAGAGTAAAATCCAGGGTTGAGGTCTACTTTACTTTTCTTATCAGTGCTTATAGTTGAAAAATAATGTCACATTAAATATCATTAAAATTAATTAGCATCTGTAGGAAAGGTCCACAGATGCTTTCATGCTTGGTCAACACTAATTTATAGAAAAAAAAAAGATGAAACATCAAAGGAGGCTTTGATTTTGTCAGGTTTTATAGAAGGACGTTTTTCATACACTAATCTTCCTAGGTGTAAGAGGCTAAAGAGGTTATTACCATTGTATAAATTTCAAAGAGTGCTTTTATACACATTTTGATATGACTCTCTGATTCATGGTACTATCACAATGGCATCTTTAATTTGTGCAGTGAGAGCTAGTTAGTGGTGTTAGGCTGGAGACAGGCAGAAGGCAAGGTAGATGTACACCCTGTAGGCCAGGAACATAAATTGTATTTGTCCCCGGAGAAGTTGTGCCTGTGTTTGTCCCAGAATAGAAATGTACTCACCCCTTCTGGGACACGCGTCACCCTCCTGCTCAGGGTTTAGCAAGCCACTGAATGCATTGCTGCTTTTCTGTCGTTAATTCAATGAAGCAGTCCCAGGGTAACTATTCAGATGCACTTTTTGTTGTTGTGGGATACACTGTTAGTATTTCTTTATCCTGTGTACTTTCTTTTAGGATTTATCCCTGGGCATTGGAAGTGGACATCTAAATGGCTGCAGGGATGAAATGTTTCTTCCCAGGAAGAGGATAGAGGGGGGTAGGGAAGGCATCTGTTTTCAGTCATAGACTAAATCAGAGGTTTAGTTCCTTTGATAAAGCATCTGATGGAGTAAGCCCTCTGCTTCTGAAAGTTTATGCTTTACAGCTCTGATTTAGTTAGCCTATAAGGTGTAAATCTACCCTGCCCTCTGCCATCTTTACTTTGCTCCACTGGATTGGCAGAATAAGAAAACTAGAGTGTATGTCTGGATAAGCATAAACATCTCTGTCTAATGTCACATGGCTAGGATCCTTTTGCCAATGCAGAAGTGCAGCACAAATACCGTATTTACTTAAATAAAAGGTGATCCTGAATTTAAGACAACCTCCCAAGAATTAGCTTTCATACACAGAATATGTCTTATAATTAATATATGTATTGATATTTAATCCCCTGCTTGCGTGGAATTTATTATCATTTTTCATGTATGAATCTAATTATTGGAAGATCATCTTAAATTTGCCCTGCCCCCACCCCTCCCACTACTCAGGTGGTTGGGGGAGAGATGATGAGGGGGGCAGTAGGGGGCATGTGGTGTAGTGCAAGTGATGGGGGGGCCATAAGAGGGCAGGCAGTGGAAGACAGGAATAAGGCAGTAGGCAGGCAGGTGGATGGGGACAGGCAGTGTCCAGGTACTGGAACGGGCAGTGAGAGGCAGACAGCTTGACCCTTGCTACCTCTCCCTCCCCTGCTTATCCACATTGTGCCTACAACCTCAGGGTGCCCTGATTCCCCTTCCTCTTTCGCCTCTCTCTCCCTTCATGCTGCTGCTTCCTGCAGCCTGGAGCACGGAGGATGGCTTCAGCCTGGCCCCGTAGCAGCTGCGTGGAGCTGGCACTGCTGCTACGGAGCCAGGCTGGAGCACATGCTCTATGCTTCAGGTTGCAGCAAGGACAGAGCCTACTGGCATGGAGCAAAAGTAAGAAGGAGTGAAGCAGACGGGAAGAAAGGAGAAATGGCATGGGGGGAAGCCTGGGGACTGCGCAGGAGGAGTGGCTGTGTATGCAGAGGCAGTGTGGTGGTAGGGGAGGCAGCAGCTGTGGCTCCAGTTCGAGCCCTAACCTCTGCCCCCTGCCACCTTGTGCTTGATTGTAAGGTGGGAGGCTTTATTCCCCTAAGTTAAATGGTGGAAAAAATTCATCATCTACTTGAATAAATACAGTACTAGACTTCACATGCATTATGAAATGATACATGTGTATACATTTAAAGCAGCATTTCGAGTGAACTATGATCTCTGTGTAGGAATTCATTCTCATAGACTTAGGGAAGCAACTATATAGTTATTATACAGTGCTAATTCCTAATGAGAGAATAAAAGTCAAGTTTTACCCAATTATTTCAGTCCTTTTTTAAGGCATAGTAAATGGGAAACTATGCTAAAACATGGAAATACCTTTTTTGAGGAAAGAAGCAAATAGGGATCATTTCTGTAGTTGGTGACTAGAGAAGTGTGTCCAAAAGTGATCATCTCTTTGAGCAGAGAGGTAGTTAGCCAAGTTAGTCAGAAGTGAAGGTAGAAGGGAGGGTAGATTTGCACCTCATAGACTAAATCAGAGGCATATGCTATGAGCTTTCATGAGGCTGACCTCACTTCATATTTCTTTTACCAAGTGAGGAGTTTGAACCCTTCCATATCTAACTCATTCTGTAAAACTACCCCTTAGCTGTTCATTAATCCCTCCTGCTCATATCAGTTTTAAGGACCAACTTTTTTTAGCATAAATACTTTATTGGAATGACAGGTTGTATCTGCTAGGGTTCCCAATAGCTGTTTTGATGACTATTGATAGCACGTTTTGAACGATGGAACCCAGAATCATTATACAATAAATCTTTTCACCAAGAATAGCCATTTTCAAACTATGCATTTGGGAGCAATCTTCCAGCAACAGAAAGGGCTTCATCATGACCTGAAATTTAACACTGACACCTAGAGCCTGCATATGAATTTAATTAACATAACTTATACTCCATCTGTGCAGGGTGGTGAACTAATCGCACTGATGGACCATAGGTGCACTGATGGACCCTAGGCATACTACACAGGAAATACAGAGTTTTTCTTCTTCTGAAACATGGCCTGGTAATTCTGATATAGCTGATAAATAGATTTAGGTGGCTCTGTTGCAATATAAGCTCTCTGGAGAAAGGACTTTGTCCTTTTATGCTTGGAGCTTGGGCACTTCTGTAACATAAATGAATAATATTAGTGGACTAAGGTTTAATTAGACATAATTATTTGATGTTTTATGAATAGAGGACCAAAATGTTTGGTTCCCTTAATGCACGCACGTGGGTGCTAATGCATTCCAGTAACCTGCATGCTTTCATGCTTGCATTCCTTTGGAATGATCTCCAGGATGGGGCTGTACATTTTGAAAATTATCTGCCAGAGATTCTTAATGGATAATGCAGGTTTTCATTATTCTTCCATATGACATGGGTTATCTCATTTAGCTCTGTTCAGAGCCTCATAGCAACACAAAGGATTTGTCCGTTCCATTTTTAAATTTCAAACTTGGATATAAGTTGCTATTTAATTTTATCTGCCCAGTCTTTGCCTGTGTGGAAGTAGTGTTGAAGTTGGAGATATTTTTGTGAACATCTGGTCTTTGGAGACCGTGGCGCAGTGTGCTATACACGCTCTCATTTACTAAGTTGTAGGCCACTTTTAAGTAGGTATTGTCTTTGCAATGCTTACTTATTCAAAGTGTAACAGCATCAACTGGACAGATTGGGAGCACTCCCGCACAAACTTGCTTCAAAATACCCTTAAGCCTGGTGACTAGGGTACTTTTGGGAAGTGTCAGATATATTTTAAACCCCATTAGGCAGAGTAGGCAATGATCCCATGTGACTGTCCTAACCACAGTGTCTTTGAGTAAAAGAGAACTACCACTTCTTCTTCCAGTAGTTTTGTGGCAAGCCCTGACATTTTTTCCCCAAGATGCAACTGTTTGGTGAATTCAACTCAAAGTTAAGAATAGTTCTGTGAAAAGCCTCACCACATTTCTAGAATATATTACTTAAAAGAAACACCCCCAAACTGCAATGATCATCTCTACAGTTCTTTTATACTAAAGTGTAAGAGTATTGCTTGGGCATGCAATTGGAGTTGCAGCTAGAAAGGGACATGAAGGGTAACAAGAAGGGTTTCTACAAGTATGACAGCAACATGAGGAGAATCAGGAAAAGGGTAGGTCCTTTATTAAACCAAGGAGGTAACCTAGTGACAGATAATGTAGAAAAGGCTGATGTACTTAATGTCTTTTCACCTTGGTATTAATAGGCAAGGTCACCTCCCAGACCACTGCATCAGGCAGCACAGTTTCAGAACGAAGTGAGCAGCCAACAGAAGAGGCAAAAGAACCAGTTAGGGACTATTTAGAAACACTGGATGTGTAGCAGTCCATGGAGCTGGCTGGGATGCACCTGAGGGTGCTGAGGGAATCGGCCGATGTGATTACAGAGCCTCTGGCATTCATTTTTGAAAACTCACGGCTATTTGGAGAGGTCCCAGATGATTGGAAAAGGGCAAACATAGTGTCCATATTTAAGAAAGAGAAAAAGAAGGATCCAGGGAACTACAGACCAATCAGCCTCATCTTAGTCTCTGAAAAAATCATGGAGCAGATCCTCAGGGAATTCATTTGTAAGCACTTGGAGAAGACGAAGGTGATTAGGAACAGTTAGCATGGATTCACCAAGGGCAAGTAATGCTTGACCAACTTGGTTGCCTTTTATGATGACTGGCTCTATGGATGCAGGGTGAGCAGTGGATGTCATAGTTCTTGACTTTAACAAGACTTTTTATAAGGTCTCCTACAACATTCTCGCAAGCAAGCTAAGGAAGCGTGGGTTGGATGAATGGACTGTAAGGTAGTTCAAAACAAGCTGGATCATAAGGCTCAGAGGGTAGTACTCCATGGCTCAATGTCTAGTCGGCAGCCAGTATCAAGTGGAGTATCCCAGGGGTTGGTCCTGGGACCGGTTTTGTTCAATATTTTCATCAGTGACCTGGAAGAGGAGATGGAGTGCTCCCTCAGCAAGCTTGCAGATGATCCCAAGTTGGGGGAGTAATAGTTATGTTGGGTGGTTGGGCTAGGATTCAGAGACAAATTGGAGGATTGGACCAAAAGAAATCTCATGGGATATGTCCAGGCAAGCATGCACATGCCTCTTCACCTCTTGCAGCATGTCAAACCCCTTTGAGATGCTGAAAGACGCGTGTGCGGGAACAAAAAAAGCATTCCCCACGCTGCAGATTTGCAGCACAGGGCAGGGCATGGTCTCTGGCTGCCCTGGGGCAACTGGAGGCTCGGGTCTTCCACAGAGATGCTCTGGTAGCCAGCCAGAGCATCCCTATAGGTGGCCCTTGCCCTGGTGCTGAAGCACACTGCATACTCATGCGAGGCAAGAAGCAGTGCAGGCTGCAGGGACCTGGCAGGGGCAGGGCCTGGGCAGGGGGCACATGGACCTTGCAGGGGAGGGGACAATAACCCCTGTTGAGGGGCTATGGGTCCCTGTTGGTGGACTTTGGCTCCTGTTGAGGGACTGTGGGGGAGCAGTCTGGGAGGTGCGTGGGAAGGGCTGTGCCCTGCAAGCGGTAGGACACCCACTCCTCCTGATGTGCCTACCCACACCCACAGTCCTGTCACAATCCACCCACCCACAAACCCCACACCCCTAAGTGACCCCTACAAGCTCATGGCCCTGTGGGTCAAAAGTGAAGGGACTGGGGAGGGGGGAGGCTGTGGGTTGAGAGCAAGGGGCAAGAGCAGGGGCAGAGTAATGCCATATCAGTGCTGCTCAGTGCTGCACATCCTGGTGAGTGAAGAGGGTAGGGGCGGTTCTGATTTTTCTATGACCAAAAAGCCAAAAGTCAATGCCAGACTACAGATATTTAGAATTGATTTTATTATAATGATAGAGGCACTGGTAGGCTTCCAAATTGCTTTAAAATTGTAAATAGATCATAAAACATTGCTCAACTGATTTAATCTCCCTCTAGAGAGAGATATATATATGTGTGTGTGTGTGTAGTGGTCTTTTGTTTTACTTGTGGAAGAACATGGATTTGGGGATATTTTAAAGAGTGACTTCAGGATCTTTTTTATCAGGAATTTTGCAGTGTTTAGATAGGCAACACCAGAATTGCTGCTAGTGAGGCAAGTGGCAGGACCCATGCAGGGCATCCTGCTCAGAGCTGGCACCCGGGACCCAGCTGGAGATGGCTGACCTCCTGGCCACTTGGGGCCAGGGAGACATGCTTTGACAATTCAAAGCAGGCCACCACATTGAGAACATCTTCTGGGCTGTAGCTGTCCAGATAGCTGGGCGATGGCACGCATGGAAGTAGGGCCGCACAAAGGCCAACTGTGCTGCCACAGCCCACTGGCAGCTGGCCCAAAGGTGCAGATTTCTCTAATGCCCCAGCAGTCCCCATCTGGGTCTGACAGACATGCAGCCTTGGGGCCACATACTGTTGTAGGTGGCAGCAGGTCACAGCCAGGCAGCAGCCCCCACTGCCAGACTGCTGCATTGGTAGAGGGTGCAGGGAACTCTCAGGGCTGCTTCAGCAATCCAGCTGGCACAAGGGGTAGCAAGTAGCCTTGAGCTACTTGACAGGGCAGCTTTTTGCCCTGTCTGCTGGGGCCAACAGAGGGCAGGTTTTTATACTTCTGGGGCCAGTACAGGTGCTGGCCCCAGCCTCTAGCTCCCCTTGGCTGCAGATCTGGGAGGAGCCAGGCAGGTTATTTTGCCCCAAGTGGTACTACTTGCCTCACACCAGATTGCACGTCTGGGCGCATGCACTAAGGCAAAAAGACCCGGCTCAAATTTTGCACTGCTTCTGTGCGAGTTGCTGCAAGTGCACGTGCCTGCATGTGTGGACGCACCCATAAGGTTCAACAAGGACAAGTACAAAGTCCTGCACTGAGCACGGCACAATCCCATGCACTGCTCCAGGCTGGGGCCTGACTGGCTAAGCAGCAGCTCTGCAGAAAATGACTTGGGGTCACAGTGGTGAGTAAGCTGAATATGAGCCAACAGGGAATATGAGGGAGTCCAGCAGAGGGCAACAAAAATGGTTAGAGGGCTGGGACACACGACTTCTGAGGAGAGGCTGAAGGAAGTGGGTTTATTTCGTCTGCAGAAGAGAAAACTAAGGGAGGATTGAATAGCATCCTTCAAGTACCTGAAGGGTGGTTCCAAAGAGGATGGAGCTAGACCGGAGCTGGGCTAAGTCTTGCCCATGGACAGACTGCATTTCCCAGTAGCCCCGGCCCATGTTGCTGCAGCCAGTTGGACCGCAGGAGGAGCAGAGCCGTGAGGGCATGGGGCCAGGGTTTCCATGAAGACCGGTTCCTGAAGCACTGGGATGGTGCGTGGCAGGACGGGGAGCTGGTTTGGGGCCAGGATCTTGCGGCAGAGAGAGCCTGGTACGGAGCTGGGGCAGAGACAGTGGATTGCAGCTGTCACTGCCACAAGGTCCCAGCCAGGGAGTATGTCTCTGCCCAACCACTCGCCCTGCCAATGCTGCTGGGGCTGATCTCCCTGGACACCCTGGCCCTACGCTTTCATGACCCTGCTGCTCCTGGGGTCTCCGTGGAAACCACCCACAGCAACACGGGTGAGGGCTGCTGGGAAATGGAGCCTGGCTGCCAGCCACAGCCACCGTTTTGCCCACCACTGAGCTAGGCTGTTCTCCATGGTGGCAGACGACAGAACAAGGAGCAATGGGCTCAACTTGCAGCGAGGGAGGTTTAGGTTGCCTAGGGGGGTGGTGGAATTACCATCCTTGGAGGGATTTAATGCCCAACTCGAGAAAGCCCTGCCTGGCATGATCTAGTTGGGGCTGGTCCTGCTTTGAGCCAGGGGTTGGACTAGATGTGACCTCCTGAGGTCCCTTCCAACCCTCATTATCTATTGTCCTACTATTCTTCTTCCTGTAGTTATTATCAGCTGTTGGCATGTGCTGATGCACGTGCAGAACATGGTTAATTGTGTGGTGTTGTTCCTATCACGACAGTACTTAGGCACTTCAGTCACATCACAGGACCCCCGTGCGGTGGGTACTGATAAACCAAACTAAAAGCCAGTCCCTACCCCAAAGAGCTAAGTATAAAATAAGACATCAGCACCTCCGGATAAACAGGATGATACACCATTGTCATTTTGTCAGCTTCAGTATGAGGAATGAGACGTCTGCTTACATTAATTTCTTTGCGATCAGGAGTTAATACATTATTATTAATGTCAAAACATTAATAGGTGGCTGTAATTAAAGATGTGTATGTGTGAGAAAGATTTTACCAAGCAAAGGATTTCAATCGAAAGTAACCTTGTATTTCCCCATGTCTCATTTTTGCAAGTCCTGATATCAGTAATAAGAATATTGTTCTATGAAAAGTCAAAACTGAAGATCTTTTTTGTGATTGTGGATAGTGAAACAAAATACCCTTAGGCTGTCATAAGAATCCTGTTTGTGTGCAGATGTTGGTTGGCTCTTCAGATTGGGGATTGTTGTCTTTTCATTTTTATACAAAGAGTTGTTTGCTTTTCAAATTCTCATTCCCCCTGTTTTGCTGAATTAATAAGATTTCAGTGCAAAGGACAAGTGATTTTAAGCAGTGAAGCAAAGAAAAGCCTTACAGAGCAAGACTGAAAAATTGAAGACATAGATCAGACTTCTCCACCTGCCTAAGATAAAAGAAAAAAATCATGAAAATGGAGGCATGCAGACAGCTTTGATTTTATTATCATTAGCAAGCAAGGACAAAAAATCCTATGAATAGTTATAATCCCTCTACCATCAGCATGCTGCCTATGTAGTTGTAAAATAATCTCTTTATATGGAGACCATTAAAGTGCTGAATACAAAAGTTTTATATGAATGTTTCCCCTACTATCAATGTTTAACACACTGTAGTGTAATTAGTAACTTAGGTCACGTAGCAAGAATAAACATTAAATGTTTCTCTATAAACAAGAAATAATGCACCGTGCGTCTTGAAGCATTTTATTTTTCGGAGCTGAGTTTTATTTTCTTTGGCGGAGGTTGAGCCTCATTTTTCTTTTTTTTTGATAGAGGGTTGCTTAGGTAGTACTGCCATATTGTTTTCATGATTTACCAAGTCATGGCTCTTAAATGATAAAACATCCATATTTGTGTAAAAGCAAATACTGAAATAGCTCAGATACTTGCAAAGTTCAAAGATCAATAAAACACACGCTATTTTGAGGAAGGGCAAGTAAACTATTGAAATAGTTTGTAGTAAAATTGGAAAGCTTTTTTGCTTGGTACACTTGTAAATATAATGGTATTTTTCATATCATACATACCTGCATACTAGAAAATTGCCAGGTTATCTTGGCAGTCATTTGAAAACTTTGTGTCTTCTAGTTCTATCCAAACAGCAAATATAGGAAGTAAAGAAATTTGCTGGCTGTCTTTCCCATTGCACTCCCCAAGCCTCCTCTTGAAGCTGATCCACTGCACCTGGCACTTTATATTCACAGGATAAAATGGATGAACAGCGTCAGGAAAATCTTCCCCCCACCAAATGGTATCCCTTTCACACAGCTACCTCTTCTTGGCTCCACACATCACCCCCTTCATGGTTCCCGGGAGGTTAGCTTTGGGCAACACGCAGTGTGTCCTAGTGGTTAGAGCACATTGCTAGAAAGCAGGAAATGCACTTGGGGAGGGGCATGTAGAATCCCTCTTTTCCTCTGGGCAAGCGACCTAGCCACTGAGCTATTAAGTTAGAAGTCCCTCTCCTCTTAGTCACTTCCCATCCCTCCTCCTGGTGCACGAGATAGTCACATTTTTTTTCTGTGAGTAAAGTTTTGGGACTTACTTGATAAGTGATTTTATTCTGATTTTGCTCAGGTGCCTACACAGCCATTATCCAGAACATGTGCAGAAGCGTAGGATAGAGTGAACCTAGCTATATGGACTCTATGTTGTGCATAAGTGCCAAAAACTGCAATTATATAGCTATGTAAGTGCCAGTTAGATATAGGAATTACACCATTTTTTATCTTCTACATTTGCTATAGAAATATATAGCTTAGAAGTTGTTTAAATATTCTGAAAAGTCTTCTTTGTGGACTTTGCACAGAAACCCTCAAATGATGCACATTTGTGTCAATGCAATCTATCTTGGAAGTTATCCAGGAACAAAACTTTCATTGTCATCAATTGAGTGTTCTAAGCTTGATTGTTCATCATTTTAATCAATGGGAATAGGGTCAATCTGTATGTTAAAAGGCATATACAGCCCAGCCAGTCGTTTGAAAAAGTGCACTCGGATAAATTTATGAGACACATTTGTACAGAGCATAAGTAAAATGTATGGTTTATTCCCTGATTGCATTTCATGTGCGTTTAAATGGAATTTTCTCTTACATGGTTTTTTAGGTCAACGGAACAGAAATTGAATATGAATTTGAAGAAATTACATTGGAGAGGGTAAGTTTGAATTTTATTACAGAAACTAATGAAAACTTGTTTTTCTGTTAGAAAAATAATGCAATTATTACTAATAAAATAAATAGTGTTCAAGGCCAAATCATAGGTTCCTTAGTCAAATTAAATGTCTATTCTGAAGAAGGACTTTAGGCTTTGTCCTGTGGGCTAGGGGTGCACTGGGATCAGCCTTTCACAGTTTATAATTTAGGTCCGGTCTAGACATTTACACAACAGAATCCAGAATGCTTTTCCCTAGTCTGTTGTGACCATGGAGCATTTTTACACATGTTCTGGGAAGCATGGGGGGAAGAGGGAGCAGGCACTTTAATTAGCAAGCTGCACTAATTAAAAGTACCCGTGTGTAATGTGTCAAATGAGCTTTATTCAAAGCACCCTGCCGCCATTTTTCAGCTTGGGGACACTAATACACATGACGCTAGAGCCTGCTGGAGTGGGTTAATTTTCATGCTCCAGCAGACTCGTTTAATCGAGTCTGCTCTGACATGCTGGATTTCTAGCATGTCAGAGCAGGCTCCATGCACATGTATGGGAGCCCAGTGTGCCTGAGCACTAGGAAAGGACTATCAAACTTGGATGCGGAGACATTTATTTATTTTCATTTTGCAAATCAGATGTGTGGAAAGCTGTTCTCAGTTTTAGTCTCCCGGGCTAGGGACAGAAATTACACACAAACTGGTATAAGTGATTGGAAACCGGTTAAATCTGTAACACAACAGAAGTTCAGTGTGCATAAATCGCTTTAAAAAAAGCTGAAGCTAGTTCAAGATAAACTTGGATGGATATAGTATCAGACTTAACTGATTTAGGTTAAATCAGTTTGCTGAACTTCTGTCCCCTCCAGATTCAAGTTAACTCAGTCCCCCAGCATCCCAGGATGCTTTGCACCCAAAGCTGCTTTGGCCCAAGCTGTCTGTTCCAAGTGAGCAGGGAGGCATGTTCTAGTGTCCCCCAGCTTCTGGCCTAAGCCACCACAGGCATATTTCTGGAATACAGAGTGAATGTCTGTTCACTTGCTTATCAGTTCAATCTACGTAGCTTAAACTAACACGCAAAGACTGAATTGATTTAGCCTCAGGCCTTTTGACTGTCTGTACTTAACCCCTGACTTGTGCGTGTGCATGATTGGAAAAAAATTAGGCAATCCCTCGCAGTCAAAGATGATTGTTACAACTTGGGGACATGTTTCGGTGTGGGGTGGATGCTTCTGGATTCTGGATTTGTTCCATGATATGCTGTTTCTGGTGCTGCAACAGTCCAACAGCATGATAAAAGTAGTAGTCAGCAATGTTATATTTCATCTGGGGTAATATAAGAGGTCACTTCATGGTTATGTATGGATTAAACAGTACTAGAAGAATCTAAGCTTAGGAGTTATTTTGCATCAGGTCTTCCTTGCCTCGGTGGTGGTTTTACTGACTTGTGTTTAGTTTCCTGAATGCACAGTTATTTTATTTGGACAGCAGAAGCAAGCTCTGAGCTTGTTCAGCACAAGACCAAGACTAGATTGACAGTATGTCTTGTGAACAAGACAGTCTGACCTTTGTAATATACTACTTGGCACAGATTACTAATATGGGCAATATTGTCAGTACAGAATGTCATGAATTATCTGGTAACCTGAAATTTATTTAATTTTACATTCATAAAGTCCTGATTAATCATATATGGTAACGATACCGCATGTACAAATGCCTGTAAGGTAACAAAAGATTGTTAAATAAATACTTGGATTAAATGTGTCTTTGCATTGCTGCATATTGTAAATTGAATTGTGCAGGAATATGAATTTAATTACTTTTTCACATTAAAGCACACAAGCTTAAACTCAAATCTTTTATCTTATATGCTTTATAAAAAAGCATTGCATCTTTTTATTAGAGGAAAGATAGTGTCTGTCTGAGAACCATCACAACATATAAACTCTAATGGTTACAAGCACTTTTTATCTACTGTCTTTCTAACTATTCAGGCATGTCTAGCTGTTCATTATAGAATTGCCAAAGGTCATTGAACAGAACACATGCCTCCTGGGTAATATTTTTTGAGTACTGCTCTATATTTAATAGAAATATAAAGTTATCAGTATACATGCCATAGAAACTAGCATATTTGCATCAGCAGTACTTATTTGAAGTAGCATAGATAATTGATCATTCAAATTATAATACCAGTGTTTCATTTAGAATGATATTTGATAAGCTTTTGCACACACAGCTTATAATGGATTGCTTTCTTTCAGCAGCAGAGTCCATGGTTACTTGCTTTTACTGCTTGAAATGTTCTATCACACACATCACTGTTATTTCTAGAAAATTGGAAAGATAAAGGATCTGTATGTCAGTTTTGTGTGAGGTATAAAAATACTAGTTACTGCCTTCAGATAGCTGTTACATGTTTATGTCAGAGTGAAAGCATTTTCAGAAGAGAAGTACTTCATATTAATTACCCATTTTCTTCTACAAAGACCCCTAGAAATTAGATTGGAAAATCTTCTCCATTTATTTAATGGCAATGCTAAAAAAGCTTCCTTAGTTAGTGCTTTACTATTAGCATAACTTGAACTATACTGATGTACTAAAAACTGTTGCATCAATAGCAAACAGTAGCAAATCAGAGTCCCATTTTGGTTTAGTAATCTTGTTCTTATGTCATTAGATATTTCCCTCATTTACAGTACTTTCCCAAACCTTACAATTGCCAACCTGCTCATTTGTCCTTGTGACAGGGGGCCTCCTCGGGGCCGCTCTCCATGGCCTGCCCACCTGTCTTTGGGCCAACCACCCACCTATTCTTGCCCGCCACGACTTGGTTTTAATTGGTTCATTTACATCTTCCGTAAGGGGGAGGCTGCCCATTTGTGCCCCGATGCCAGGGGGCGCTATCTGTGGCTCCTGCCATCCCCATACCGCAGCCCAAGCCTCGCAGATGGCATCTCGATCTTTCCAATCACCGGACCCCTCACTGGGCCTTAGAATCATCCCCTTAGGACCTGTCCATAGTCCACACAATCGGGCGGCCTCTCCGCCGTCATCCGGGCTACCTTGCCCCCCCGAAACCTGTTTTCCCCTCTCGGGTGTGGTCCCTCCTAGACCTATAGCAACTTGCCCTGGCCCACCTCCAAGCCAGTCAGGACCCCAGGCCTCCAGCTCTGGGCGTCCCTTGCGGTGGGCCCCCTGGCCCTTCTGACCCCTCCCTGTGTCCTGGCCCCAGCCTGGGCCAGCCGAGGGTACTCCCATGGTCGGGCGGGTCTCTAGCCCCTCACACTGTCTAACTCTCCCAGTCCCCCTCTGGGCCCTCCAAACAAACAGGGTAACCCACCCAGCGGTGTGGGCAAGGGGTTAAGGTGTCCTGACTCGCC
>JAGPOW010003316.1:187371570-187398250 GCA_030014935.1 Caiman crocodilus
ATTCCAAACCTTTGTGATATAACGAGCCTGTGGATTTCTCTCAATCCAAAAAACAACCCAGTGCATTCCTCTGGTAAAACCACACCCAAAACACAGCCAAGTGAAAACAATGCAACTACCAAAGGAAACTGTTAGTAGTTAAGGTTTATAGCCACTCTAGGATTGGGGGAAAGAACTTGAAATAATACTTCATATTTATTTCCCTCTGGGTGGCTGTCCAGAAATCCACAGTTTCATCCTGTTACTTAGTTTTAAATCCAAATGTCTTAACAACGTGGTGTGGACAACAAGTACGTACCAGGGCTCCTTGGATTTATCAACGTATGTCTCAGCACATCATTTAAGCAACTCCTCTGAGGGCGTCCTCTCAGTCGCTGCCTGCAGGAATGAGCGTAACCCCCCCATGCATTCATACTGGGTAATAGTTCAGGGCATAGAAGCCAATAGTTTGTATTTAAGGATTTAAAGTGCTCCAGGGAAGACTCTGTTTCTTTTTAATGCTGTACATTTTTCCTTCTTTGTTTTATGAATTTTATGGTCTAAATATTCTTGACACTTTTTTAATAACTTGCATAAGGCATGTTAGTGGTTTCTGGCACATTTTGTGTGTGTGTGTTGAAGCAGCACTCTTGGATTCAATGAATTAGCTAGTGTAACCAACACAGATATTTATTCTTGGGACAAGCCATGTTGCAGAGAGGAGTAGCAGTTTTTTATATAGAAACTGTTGCCCAGGGGCTAACATAGGAACTTTTAAGTTGCTGTGAACATTTGGTGTATTAAAAGAGTATATCAAGTCAGTCAGAGGTACTTTAGTATTTTATTTGTATTTGGAAGCTTTCAATACTGCTACAAATAGACAAGAACCCAGAGCGTTTTGCTATTAATTAAGTTTTAAAAAGACAATAGTGGACAGATTTAGCTACATGTGCAGGAAGGTATGTGGGTAGAATCACTTTGCATGTTTGCAGCTTATTTTAATCACTGCAAATGTTTTAAAGTGTCACCTCATGATGTAACTTTATAGTACCTTATGTACTACATCCATTGCAGATGATGTTTCAGGAGGCATGTAGATCTTGTCATCTAGTCATAGTTGTATAGAGAGTTGAAGCAGACAGTAGAAGAGGTGCTGAGTATGTGGGGGCCAAAGGGTCCTGGCCCCCCTCGGGAAGAGGGCTGTCATTGGAAATTAATAAAACTTTCCATATGTCCCTCATCTTAGGCCTCCTCCCACGACAAAAACAACAGTCAGCGCTTTTGCTCAGAGGCTTTACTACCACTGCTGTCTTCTAACAAATGCTTTTCCTGATGCCTAAAAGCTGTGTCATTCTCTATCTTTGCTGCAAATGCTGCTATCCCATACCAAACAAATCACGCAGCATGCTGGGCCATCTACTTCTGAGAGCCATTCCTAAAATGCATAATTAATGGTAAAAAAAATAAATAAAATCACTGAACACAATTATATCTTGGCACTAAAATCAGATATAGATATTTGTACGAAGAGGGCATAAATGTGAAAAAGGCTTCCATGATCTGTCAGACTAAGAGAGCTAAAACTGATACAGAGAGAAAATTACCCAGTGGCTAGTCATAATAAATATTCAGTGAAAAGACAATTAATTATAATAATCTAGTTTGTTCATGTTAAAAGGAAAATCTATCTGTTCTAGTAGAGAGAGGAAAAATATTCAAGCTCCTGCCTGCTAGAAGTTTACATTTCTTAGATGTCATAGACATTTGGGCTGGAAGGGACCTTGGAAGATCTTCGAGTCCGGCCCCCTGCCCCAGGGACAGGAAGTCAGCAGGGCTCATAGGATCCCAGGAAGATAATCATTCAAATGTCTCCCGAAGGCATTCAAAGTAGGTGCTTGAACCACCTCCGGCAGCAGTCTGTTCCTAACCTTGGGGACTCAGGTAGTAAAGAAGTTCTTCATTATGTCCAGCCTGTTTTCTGAGAGGTGATCGTGGGGTACCAGATCGAAGGCTTTTTTAAAGTCAAGATATATGATATCAAGTTCTTCTCCTTTGTCCAGGTGATAGGTCACATGGTCACAAAAGGAAATAAGATTGGTCAAGCAAGACCTACCTGCAACAAACCCGTGCTGGCTATCCCTCAGGATGTTGCCATCGGCCCGCCTGTTAAGAATGGCCTCTTTGATAAGCTTTTCTAAGACCTTCCCCCAGGATGGAGGTCAGGCTGATGGGCCTGTCATCTGCCGGATCCACTTTCCTCCCTTTCTTGAAGATAGGCACTGCACTGGCCTTCTTTCAGTCTTCGGGCACTACACCAGAGCGCCAGGAGTTTTCAAAGATCTGTGCCAAGGGCTGAGCTATGATGCTCGCCAGTTCCTTGAGTACCTTGGGGTGTAAACTGTCAGGGTCAGCTGACTTGAAGATATCCAGCCTTCATGAGGTCAGCATTGATGGAGATTAAGGAATCTCCCTCACCTAAGCCTCCCTGTCCTGTAATGGGGAGGGATGTTCCATGGGACTGGTTAAAGACTGATGCAAAGTACCCATTTAACAAATTGGCTTTTTCCTGGGCATCAGTTTTGAGTTGCTACATCTGGTTTAGCAGGAGTCCAATGTTGCCCTTGCTTTTCCTTTGGCTTCCCACATACCTAAAAAAGGACTTTTTATTGTCCTTGATACTTGTAGCCAGTTGGAGTTCCATCACAGCCTTGGCTTTTCTGGTTCGCTCCCTGCAGGTCCGGACCAATGCAGAATAGTCCTCCTTGGAGGTAGAACCAGTCCTCCATCCTTTGTAGGTTTGTCTTTTTAGATGCAGGAGGTCCACTAGTTCCCTGGAGAAACAAGGGGGCTGCTGTGCCCTTTCGCTGCCTTTCCTCTGAGATCTTAACCGCCAAGATCATGGAGGCCATGGGTGGATCTAGAATTTCGAAAAGGGGGGTGCAGATGGTGAGGTGCATCATCACGTATAAAATTACACATATTTTTCTCAAAGTAAAAATAAACTAGAAGCTTTACTAATATACTTGGGGAATAGGGCTGCATTTTTCAATTTAAGAACGAAGCAAAGATAAATGCAACTTAATTGGAGTGAGGTAAAAACTATCTGTACGGCTGTGAAATAGGAGCTTAATTACTAGGAACAATTAACAGGTAGCAGAATTATAGAACAAAGGTTTGATTGGTAGCACATCAAGCCCATTAAAAAGAAGAGAGGGTCATTAATATCGGTGGAATGAAGTTTAGGTGGGATCAGGTAGATTATAATGAGCGGTGATGTCAATTGACTCCCACACGCTGCCTGACTGGAAATGCTGCTGCCACTGGCAGACAGAGGGTGCGTGTACATGAGACACTGTGAGTACAGCAGACTCGATTTTACTGTACATAAGCATGGCAGGCAAAACCCACCTGAATGTGCTAGTGCACATTAGAATTAGTTTACTGCACATTACTGTCACAGAAAAAGTGTGCATTGGTGCTAAAATGCAGTAGTGCTGATTACGGCACATTAAGTTAGTACCTGTAATTACAGGCACTAAACTTAATACACTGTAATTATAGCATATTAATGAACATGCACATGTGCCCAGTTAGTTTTAAGCTTGGGGTGAAGCAAGACTCAAAGGGGGGGTTCAAGTGCACTAGTGCACCCCCACCCTGGATCCACCCCTGGTGAAGGCCTTGAGTAATTTGTTACACGTAAAGTTATTTCACATGTTACAATTGCCTAAGGCCTGTTGGAAGTTCTGACTAGAAGTTTCCTTAATTTGCTGTTACTGTTATAGGGACATTTCTTTTCCAGGTGCTTTTCCAGGTAGTCTTTTTTCATTATTGTCTCTGTTCTACATCCTGATTCTACCACTTTCTAGTCTGGGGTTCAGCTACCTACAGGCTGGATCTGGCCTGAAAAGGTACTGGATCTGGCCTGTGGCAGGTAAAGTGGGAGATCAGCAGTACATGGTGATGGGAATATCTTCTGCCCTGTCATACATTTCTCTGCAACAAGTGTCCCTGGTCTGGATGAAGTGTTTTCTGTTGCCCTGCTACCACCTCGTGCCTTCAAGTTGGTGGCTCCCCATTGCCACTGGTAATGAAAATTGGTGGTAGCTGGTGGTGAGGGTAAGCAAAGCACAGAGCAAAGGTGTCTGGGGTATTATGGATGGGATTTACCCACAGCAATGGCTGCATCACAGGAGGCAGCCCACCATTCCTAATGGTCACCAGCATCTGCTCTGATCTGTCAACTCAAACAAGAACTGCCTTCACTTAGGCTGTAGGTTAATTTAATGGCATTTCCCTAGCTGGTAGGTAATCAACACAATGTTGGATTGTATTTTCAGTTTCCAAGAGGAACATTTACATTTGTAAGAGGTCATTTTATTCTTCAAAATAATAAGAATACCTATGTATAGTTTAATAGGAAATTCTAATTTTTGGAGTTGTAGGTTCCAGTCTTACAAGTTAACCCACAGAAGCAGACCTCTGCCTCCCTGCCTAGCTCTGTTGAATCCAGTGGGGCTTCCTTAGCATCTTACAGTTTTACAGGAGCATGCCATAGTTGGTAAGAGAGTTTCATGTGGAAATTTCAGTGTTCCCAGAGCACTTACATTTGTCCAGATGCTTTTGATTTTTTTTCCCTCTATCACAAAGGATCCCTTTGTTCTGCTCTTCTAAATTGCAAAAATAAAAAGCAAAAAGAATCCAGAGCTATCACTGAAGCAGACAGGAAGGCACCTGCAAGGGAGTGCATAGGATATAAAGAAATAACATGGAAATGTGTTCGTTTGAATTTTGGGGATTCTGACTGTTTCAGGAAATGCTGATGTTGAAACTTTCTTGTAATGGTTGGGGGAGGTTTTTTAGTAAAGAAGGCAACCTTGCTGGGATGCATTATTCTTTGTTCTGCAATTGATGTTGATAAATAATCTGAATACTTGAAAGGAGGAGGAAGATGCTCCTTAAAGTAACAGTTGACTGTTATTTTTAGTTTAGCACTAGAAAGCAGCCTGTAGCAAGGATGATCATTTCGCTGAATCGTCGAGAAGTAGGCCAGAGGTCATGTAGTCCAACCCCTTGCCTGAGGCAGGATCATCTCTGTCCAAACCATCCCATTTTAATCTATAATCTAAATTCTTTGTAAAACTACCTTCAACTCTAAACAGAACTTTAAAAAAAGAATCTGGCTCTTTCTCAGAGGGGAAGGTAATGATTTGCATTGTAAAAAAATTAACTTTCATTTTTGTTATTAAATTAAAATGGATTGTAATGCATAGATTCGTGCCACTCAACCTTGAAAAGCTGGAGACTAGAGCCACTTCATTGATGAATAGCATCACTGGGGCCAAGGCCAGGGGCAGAAACAGTCCTCTGGCTCTCCTGTTCTGCAAATGTTGCTGTTATGCATCATAACATACCGATACAAAATGGTACCCAATGCCAGGATCTTGTACTGCAATTATTTTATGTCCCTCTGCAGCACTATTTGACACAATCAATAGATCATCTCTTGCTTTCACCAGACTTTTTCTTTCTCTGGCTCCTGGAAAGGAGAGGAAAGGTATTTCTCTTCCAATCAGAAATTTGATAAGATGTTTGGCATAGTAGTTTTACAGGGACTGCCCTGAGGCAGTAAAGACAAATGATTTGCTGCTTGGAATGGTAGATGAGCAGTTTGGACTATTCAGTCTCAAGGTTTGATCCTATTTATAAAACTAAACTAAGATACTTGAGATGATTTCAACTACCTTTAGGTGCATTTGGGATATAACTAGATTAAGAGATTAATGGCCTGCTTCTATGTGTATATAGTATTACTAGACATTGCTCGAAGATCACCTCCTGCAGTCAGCGTGATACATATATACACTAAAAGTGCATTTTGACTGAACTGTATGACCAGCTTCGCGACTCCATTTTCTTTCAAGCTGCTTTCTTGCCATTTTCTTTCAAGCTTTTGGTAAAGCCACTAGTTCAGATGAAGCTGAAAAGAAATACTTACAAATAAAGAACAGCTAAAATGAATGAAAGGCCCGAATCTTAACTTTATTGATATTGATTAGTCCTTCGCACAAATCCTCATTGAATCTGAAAATGAAAATAAAATCTCATAGTGTTTTTCATTGGTGGATATCAAAGACCTTTTCAAAGGAGAGAAAAATCATTATCCTTATTTCAGACATGAGGGAACTAAGACCCAAAGAAACAGAAGGAATTAGTCAAGATTGCCAAGCAGGCTAAGGTAAAGTTGGGAAGAAAAGCTAAATATGTGGATTTGGATACTCTTTCCACAGGACTACACTTACTCCCTGTATGTGGCATGCTCACAGGGTACATCTACACAAGATGCTAATTGTTGTAGCAATGTACTCCCTTGTTTTAGCATGTTGCTGCCGTGACATAGTGGCTAAAAATAACCGTGTGCTGCTGACATGGCACAGTAACAGCTATTACTGCTATTACTTCTTTAGGACGCCTTAAATAGTGGTGAAGTAACAACGGCACCATAATGGCATATGTAGATGAGCCCACAAAGTAAGAGAGAGTGTGACAAGGCCATATTGTTACTCCCAGTAGGAGGCAGCTGTTCCAACATTTGGCTTCTCTTAATGTAGAGAAACAGGGGGGACACTGTAAGATGTGAAAAACAACATAGCATCTGCTTCTTGTGAGTGTCATTAAAATGTCTACAGTTTAGAGAGCCAGGCAGTAGTATAACTAGGGTCACAGCCTGTCAAGACTAGAATGTATTCTCCATTGCTGGATATTTTTAAATATAAAATTGGTGGTTGTTGCAAAGAGACGCTATAGTCCAAAGAGGAAAGTTCTGTGGTCTGTGATATTCAGGAAAGCAATCAAGGTGATCACGTTGAGACCTTCAAGCCTCATTAATCAGTGTACCAAAATCAGTGTACTTGGGCACTATTTATTTAAAAGGTGACCCTTTCCAACAGTGACCACACAATAGTAAGTGAAATGCCACATTTATTTCTTTGTCTGAGTTTAGGGCATTGCTGTGGCATCCCAGATTCCACCATGTAGTGACAGTTGTCAAATGCTGTCTTTTTAAATAGTGATCCCTGCATCTATTGTCATGTTGACCCCAAGGTGGCAAGTTGACATAATCCCTGGCATCAGCTAATTTTGTTAACATGGTATAAAATATTTGTTCCCAAATATGTATTATTATATAAATACAGCATAAGACCTACATCTAAAATGCAAACTGTTGCTGCACCTTTGAAAGCACTGAGACAATTGATGATGAGTAGTAGGACCTGGTGTGTGTATGTGGCTTTTTTTTCTGGTTTTGTAAAATGGAGCTGAAGAAAAGGCAAAATAAAATAAAATAAAATAAAATAAAAGATAGATAAGACTGGCATAAATCTAATTTAACTGGGGGAAGATAAGTACTCATTTAAAAAGTACTTGAACTAACAACACACTTGAAACAGGTTTTTAAATAGATATCTTTTATCTCTTTTAAATATAAATTAATCACTAGATATTTTATTTTCGCTATATAAAAATTAACCCACATCAAGTGGAAAGGGAAGGAAGATGACTTACCGTGGAACATGCAAACAGTGGATTATTTTAGATTATTACTATTCCTAGTGTACGAATATTTACAATGTAAAAGGCATTACCCTCACACAGCAAGGTTGCAATCATATGTCTAGAAAGTCCATGCAAAAGATAATTGATCAGATGTAAGCATGGGTGCAGATAACTGGAAAGGAGAAGGAAAAACCAGTAAAAATCTAGATGGTGGAAGTGGCTTACAAAGAAGAATGTGAAGAAGAGGAGGGGTGGTCAGTTAACTACAAGACAAAAGGTGTCCCAGCCTGAGGCAAGGGAGAAGACAAAAGTGCAAGCCAAGAGTGGGTGTGTGAAGGCAGGTGTGCTGGAAGAAATGAGCTGTGCCAGGTCTTGAAGGTAAGGATGAGGAGTTTGAAATGACATGGCAAGAAAGAACCAGGACATATTCAGAAACTGTGAGGAATAGAAAATCGTTTTAGTAGTACTTAAATTCCCACAAAAGAGGTACAGGCAACCCTCGTCTAGCACTCTTAATTTGGTTCCCAGAAAAACAAGGGTTAAGTGAAACCAGGCGTGAGGCGAAACCAACTTTTGTTTTCATTTTTGAAAGCCACTGAAAACACTCTTAGGACTTGTCTGTGAGCTTTATAATGAAACTCGCTGAGCGCTAAGCAGAATCAGGTATCAACGTAAAACGAGCATTGTCGTGAAATAGCGCTAAGCAAAACAGCATTAAGTGGGGGTTGCCTGCGTCCCCTAGCCATGAAACAGGAAGGGTTTGGTTAAAACCTGAAGAGCCAAAAGCAACCTTTTAACTGCTAGTTGAAATGAGAATTAGAGCTACAAGCTTCGTTCATTGGTAGAAATTTCTGTAACCAAAGGATTTTTTTTTTTCTTGCCTACTAAAAACTGAAAGTGGTGGAGGAGGAGGGGAACCATTGCAGGCAGCACATTTTTTTTAGTCAAACTTCCAAACTAGCAACTAATGCTTTTCCACATTTCGTCATTTAAATAACAACAAAGAAAGAGGTTTAATTACTCCTACTTTACCTTTTAATGGTAGTTCGAAGTCTGGGTCCTTTGTCAGGCAAAACCACCCATAACGTTTTGGGGGGGAGTTTTAGAGCTCAGGATGTGGCTATTAATAGAGAAAGAATAAAAAGAATGGTACAGCAAAATTGTGCGGACCTGCAGGCACCTGGGATAATATAATGGCTCTTCAGGATTCAAATGTGCTTCTACCTGTCCTGTCATCTTCAAAGAGGGGAGAAGAGGCTAGGACTACTGCCGTACCCCAAATGCATTCGCTTTGCTAGTGATGGTTGAAGTGTCCATGTAAGGAAGCATACACTGTCACCGTTTCAAGCATGACACAGTAGTACCACTCTTATGTGTCAAAACTCTGCCTGACAGAGTATCCAGAAGGTATACTTTTATACCTTCCCCATTAAAGATCGTGGAAGCCTTCAGATGCTACAGTAGTATCTTTATCCCCACCACATTGTCATCAGCAGCAGTAATAGTCCCTCGATGCAAAAATGGCAGTCTTCCAGTAAATAGGGAAGTCATCAATATAGGCGACTAGAGGCCAATCTGAGTTCCTCATGTTCAACTGCAGAAACAGTAAGTAGTGCTGGGAAGAAGGAGTAGATCCTGGGGATAATGTTGGGTCAGAGCTCTTTTCCTCTGTCTCCGTCATCTGTCTGCCTCCATCCGTGAGGGAAGTTTGCTTGAAATGATTGCTGCCTTGTCATACATGGTGGCACCACTGGGGACAACTTGGTGCTGGAGGTATTGGTGATAATGTAGCATTTCTTTAGATTTGCCTTCAAACTGTCCGTGAATCGTTTCTTTTGCCCACCTCTGGAGCAGTGACCACGGGCGAGTTGGGTATATAGAACCTGTTTGGGGAGTTGGCTCCTCGCGAACATCTCGGAAGAAAGGCAGCATTAGTCTACAGATTGTGTGTTCCTCAGTTCTTTGCGTCCTTCGGCCATGCTCACACAGTATCCCACATAGCGTGCAACCTGATTTAATTCTAGGTGAAGACTATCATCTGTATATAAAAAGTTGTTTCTTTGAAGACCCCAAAGATTTTATTGACTTATTCCAACCAGGATGCATTCTGGCCTAGCTGACTTCTTACATCCGGGTCTGGAGTAAAGTCTCTTTGTTTTTCTGATATTTGCAAAGAGAACCCTTATCTGGATCATTGCTAGGATATATTTGTGCCAGCTGGATAGCTTTTGAGAGAAATTTTAAAAGATGGTTTTCAGCGTTCCCTTCCAGTTTTGATGTCTCAAACCTGACCACATCTGGGTTAATTAGCTTATCTTCACTTTTGGAGGTATCCAAAGTGCTTTTGGGAAGTGATTGGAGCTGCTGGTAACAATCATATTGATCAGAACAACCAGTGCATCCTTCTTTCCTGCAAGACGAGGAACTTTTCAAAAATGCACTGCAGAGCGTTTCAGGGGCAATCATTTCATCACTGAAAATTGTGTTCCCTCTAGAAGAAAATTGCTGGGAGGAAAACATGAACAAATTCTCCTTGGAAATAATAAAAAAGGCAATATATCCCTATTGTGAAGAAGTTGGAGGTTGTAACAGTGTGTGCAGAGGAGCTAAGCATTAGCTGGCCATCATTTAACGTGATGGGTAGGGAGAGACACGTCAGCATCAGTTTACGCAGAGTGCTGCAGAAGCAGCAGCTGGTTTTCTGAACGTTCCTTGTGGTTTTCAAATGAACATCTCATGCTTCAGGGTAAGGTCTAAATTCCTCATACTGCTGCTGGGAAAGAAGTGTGAAGGCATTAGACCCAGGCAACATGACTGGAAAAGTAAGTCATCCTTGAATCATAAGCATTATAAAAAAGAAATAGTTGAGAAGGCTGTGCATCATTCTTGACTCCTGAAACTATCAGTCGACATGCATAGTGTATAACTGACAGCAGTGTGTAAGGCTGTGAAAGGACTGTTCTTTCTAATTATTTTGTTCTCACGCCATAAAGTATAGACAGGTTGGGTTTTTTTCCTCCTACCCTGTTATGCCTTTGCTTCACAGCTCCCCATGTCTTCTTTTCTTTGTTTTGATTGATCTCTGAATATATTTAACTCCTGTAAGACATTAAAAAATAAAGTTCCCATACAAAACATCACATCTAAAACAGCTGCCTTATTTTATATGAAAAATAAACAGCCATACTTTGGCTAATTGAACATTTTGCCTCCGTTTCCAATAAGAGCAATGAGAATGGAGTCCAGTAAGCCCAGGTAAAGCATGGCATGTGGGAAATGATTAGTTAAGGTGGCAAAAATTGAGATTAGCACAATAATTGTAAGGTGAGGCAGGAACTGGCTAAGGTGACATGACAAATGGTTGTACTGAAAGGGGAATTATTGGGCTGGAGGGAGGGTAGGAGTGGAGTTACTTAAAGATCGGTCTTGGGATCAATCTTATTTAATATTTTCTTTAATTACCTTGGCACAAAAAGTAAGAGTGTGCTCATGAAATCTGCTGATAAAACAAAGCTAGGAGGAATTGTGAATGCAGAGGGAGTTCAGGATATCATACAGAGAGAGCTGGCTGACCTTGAGGACTAGAGTAATAAGGGTTGAAATTCAGTAGTACAGGATGCAGTACCAGGGACTTGGGGACTAACAACAAAAACTTGAATTACAAGCTAAGAGCTCATCAATTTAGGGAAACCCTAAATGGAAGGACCTGGTAGTCCTAGTTGAATGAGCAAATGGGTCATGGTGATGCAGTCAGAGAAAAATGGACATCAGTGAAGATATTTCCATTGGAGGTGGTAAAATATTAATGCTAAGGTGTAAAACCCTAAGTGAGGCCTCACTGTACACGTTTTTGGTCACCTATGCTCAAGAAAGACCATTTCACTGGCCCAGCACTGAAAAAAAAAGGCTGGTAGGATGACTGTGGGAATGAGAGCACATCTCATGAGAGGAGACTAAACAAACTTGACTTGTTTAGTTTAGCAAAATGAAGGCTGAAGAACCATAGGTGAGGTAAGGCAGGAAAAGTTACCTGGAAGGAAGAAGCTATTTAAGGTAAAGCACTATGAAAGAAAAGAAAGGGTATAAATTGTCAGGGATATATTTAGTTCTGAAAATAGAAATTTCCTCTCCATCAGATGTGTGTTTCTGGAACCCCGTTTCAGTTGGGAATATTTGGGATCAAAGATTGAGCTTGATCTGTTTCTAGCAAGGATGGTATCATGTTATCTCAAAGAAGAAATATCTTGGTCTGGAAGATCATTTCCAGTTCTTGTGAACACCAATGTTCAGGTAGCACAATGTTGTATATGTCATTAAAACTTTAAATTTATGCAGACAATGCAGCTTTTCTGTTGAATGCAGACTGAAATATCAGTTACATTCCTTATATAAGTCTATACTTTGATTTTTAATATGTACCTGTAGATGGAAATAAAAACCCTCCCTTGAATGTTTGTGTAGGTTACCTGGACCTAGGGTTACTTTCTGTGTTTCCTAGAGCAGGTGGCTGGGAAGGCAACAAGCAGTGTCTTCTTGGCCTAGCCTGCTTTTGTATTTGATGTAGCTTAACTGTTGAGGCAATGTAATGTTGCCTCTGCCACAGCAGGTAGAGAAGTGGGGAGGCATTTGTACCTACCAGAGGTGAGTGCGGGGCACTCTGCTTCCTGGGGCTACTTCTGGACTTATGCACAATCTTCTGGGACTGCGCCTGGAGGTGCGTTTAGCTGTGATACCACATTGCACAGAGCAGTCAGGATAGTCCAACTGTATGCTCTTCTGGACAGTGTTTGTTGGATAACGTCTCCAGCAAAGTCACTTAGTCTATGATTGAACTTCTTAGAGGTTACTGCAGTACAATAACACGTGTTCTCCATTGTTGTTAAAATCATTAGCGCAAGGAATTTTTCGAAAGGGTTTCGCAGCGTGTTTAAACTTTGTTTTCTGCATCTCATGAAAACGATATCCTTTGAGTGCAATTCTTCTTCATTTTGGGTAGTGTCTTATAGCATAGTTTACTCCATGGATTTAAAATAGTCATGTGATGTACAGATGGTAGAATTGAGCCTTTTTGTTCTTGTTAGCTTTCCTAAACGAAGACCAATGGGTTTTGAGAGCAGGAAAACTGTACCTGGAGCAGGTTTGGTATTTAATGAAAACAAATGCTTCTGCCTGGTCTGAGGAAGGACACTTCCTGCATGCAACTTTTGTCACTGGCAATAAAGGGGATTACTTTTTCCTATTGCTTTTCATTTATAGCAGTTTAGTTACACTTAGAAAAGCCAGTAATATATGCATACACATCCTGCATGAGAGCAGGCCAGGGACCCAGTCCATCTAGGCTATCAATCACTCTTTCCCTCCCAGAGCTTCAGATAAAAAAAAGTTAACCCTGGACTCTCTTCTGCCAGTTCGAATCCTCTTCCTGAACCTATTCCTTGTTTATTTTTGCTGGAAAAGTTGGACTTCACTTTCTCCACCGTGGTGCAACATACAGCTTTGTCCCTAATCTGGCCTACTTCTCCTCCTCTTGTATGTTTTCTCACTTCGTGACATTTTAATAATACTCCTATTTTTAGTGATGTGTGGCTTATATTCTCTATCTTCACCAGTTTGCTCTCTCATCTCCTACACCTTGTATTGTAGTGCAAGGATGCAATGCAAAAACGTAACTGGGTATGTTCTACCCACCCACTCCTGCTCCATGCACCCCACCCAGAAATGAGGCAGCAGAACCCCTTCAAAGACCTCAGGAGTAGTGGCATAGGATGCTGCCAGGGTGGCTCTACTCTCTGATTTCCAGACTTGCTCTACATGAGGCATACTTTTTAAGAGCATCCTCAAAGTGCCCTTTTGGATTTCAGTAGTATTTGGGCACTTAATCCTATTAATTTATCATAAAAATGTTCCATTGGCTTATTTTGGACGACCTAAAATGGGCTGTTTCTTAAGTAATTCTTTAAAGCAGATTATTTTCCTTTCTTTAATTGCCCCCCGTACATTGGCATGTGTATGTGTGTGCCCTTAGCTAGAAAAAAGTAAATCTCTGTTCTCCTTATTAAGAAGCCCCAATTCTCTGTTTGGCATCGCTTAACTTGACCTTAACAGAGCTAATCCAATGTGTAGAAACTGAGGGTCTGGTTGAAGACTTTCTCATTTAAGACTGTAAATTATTATGATGTGTGCACATTACAACTTACAGTAGGTGATAGAAAATATTGTGTTAGATAATAATTAGAGTAATGTAATAGTGAAAGCCCCAGTTTCATTTACTTGGAGGACTAGTCTGGCATGCTAGGCAGGTTCTTCTACCCTTATTCAGAGCCATTATCCTTTTTTAAGTTCCTCTTCAAAACTTCTTTGCTTTAATGCTAGCAAACCTACATACAATTAGGCAGCTTGTCTTGTTGGACTACAGTATATTATGATGAATAGCATCAGGTCACTATTTTCTTGTACTTCCTTATAAGCGACCTGTATGTATTCATATGTACGTGTGTGTGTGTTCTCTCTCTCTCTCTCTCCCCTTCCTCTTCCCCCACCAGCCGACCCCTCCTCTCCCACCAATGCAATCTCAGGCCATGGCAGGTTACAAAAATACACTACTTGGTTGATTAGAAGCACTTCAGGAAGAGAACTTAGTCAATAAGTAATGAAAGAAAAACCTTCTACATGCCAATTAGCAAGTAAAGATCATGCATTTTTCATGAAGTTTTGAAAAAACATCAGTAAACATATGGGAGCAACAATATTAAATAGTACTAAATTAATGATGGCTTCAGGGGCAGGCAAGGTTGGTTGGCATTTAATTTCTGTATTTGTAACAACATAAATAGAGCTTGCCAAGGTATTTGTTTACACGCGAGTTTCGTAGGCTTGGTTGCGTCCCTTTGCTCCTGTGCTGCCTGGGATCTTAGGCCTCACCCTTGCAATGAGTTCGGTGCAGATGCAGAGCTCCATCATATCTATCTTCTAACAAATTATCTTCCTCCTTCATCATCAAAACTACTAAGTCAATGGGACAGAATTTATATAAATGAGGATAAAATTTGTCCCACAAGTAAGAAGAAATATAAGAGGTTAAAACCAACCTGAATCATTGGTTATACTTAAACAACAGCAGCCTCATGTTGATCTTGGTTTAAACAGCTGTGCATTGAAAGCTGATCAACTAGACCTATAGTTATGCTCCTTTACTTTTCTGACTGATATAATTAGCATGGAGATGCTGTGTCTTACAATATTTTGACAGCAAAAGGGAGCTTGAATGAATTAAAGTCAATTTCAGTCAGAACAAGAGAAGTAAAAAAGAGCAGTGACAGCATTAGTTTAATGGACTTAAGGGAAGAAAGGGAGGAGGGAAATGATGAAGGATCAAAAACATTCAGAAAGAAAGAATAAGGTGGGGATGAAGAGAATGAAAGAAATGAAATAAGAAAAACAAGTGAGCATATAGTTTTAAAAAAGAATAAAGATGTGCTTCAGCGAGATGACAAGTTGCACAAGCAAGAGAAAAGTCATTGACTAACTAGTGAAATATATAGTTGGTCCAACAAAAGATGTCACCAAAAAACCCTGAGCTTGCATACTTCTTGGATCATCACATCTACAACAACAGTCCCCCTAGAAGGAGTGTTGTTCTTATCTGGTAAAACACTTGAATGGTTGGGTAACACTGCCCGCAGATGGAGTGGCTGCACTGCTCCGGATACCCCTGCATGGTTCTGATGTCAGTAATAACTATCCCTCATTAGGAGTTGCTTATTAGCTGGTTGAATACTCTAACTCCCTCCTTGTGTCTGTCTTCTGCTGGCCCTTCTGTATGACCTTCTGTACACATGACCTGGAGAGACACGTATACACATTCCATTCGTTGCAGGAAAGTTTCCTTCAACAAGAACCTGCTATTTGAAACAGCAACTTTTTTTGTCATTGAGCTGCCATTTTGTGACAGATTGGACATTTTTTAATATGACAAATGGCATAAATGTGCAAGTGGTCACTTCTCACCATGCCAAATTAGTGTGTATAATGTGACGAATGTAATGTATCTGGGGCCTCTCCTCCTTCCTGCCCAAACTATATGAAAATGAGATGTGGATCTGAAATCTGGATGATGGCCAATGATAATAAGACCCATAATTGACCTGATCTAATCTAAAAAGTACAATTCTCCTAAAAGGAGTTTCAAAGATACAGCCTGTGGGCCCATGTCCACTTTGTTCAATCCATGGAGCGATTTCAGTTAGCCTATCAGGCTCCTTAAAGCAGCTGGAAATCTGGGGACAGGCCAGGCAACGGCAGGGCCTACCTAATTCTCAGCTATGTGACCCGAATGGGATGTGTGCCAGTGATCAGAGGAGGGGGCCACAAACAGCAGGTGTCTTAACCCCTGCATTGCTGTTGCTTACCCTGCTGCCACAGCCAGCCCAAGATCCAGCCCACAAGGAGCCCTGTGGGAGGAGCTCCCAGGGGGAGCTTGATACCCCTCATGTATAAGACAGCCTTTCACCCAAAGTATCTAAATGGACTTCATGCTTTTCAAATTATTTCCTTTTTGCAGTATTTGGTATTGTTACTCAAATTGCCAATTGCTCAAATCACGAGCAAGACTTTATAAAGGGGCATAAGGCAAGGTGCCGCATTTATTGATCACGAGTTAGACATAGAGGTTTGGGCACACCGTTTGTACAAACACACCCAAATCATAGTTTCATAGTTGGTAGGCTCAGAAGGGACCTGAGCAGATTATTAAGTCTGACTCCCTGCCATGGGCAGGAAATGATGCTGGGGTCAAATGACCCCTACTAGGTGATTATCTAGCCTCCTTTTGAAGACCCCCAAGGGTAAAAGCGAGCACCACTTCCCTTGGAAGTTGGTTCCAGCTCCTAGCCACTCTGACTATGAAGTAGTGCCTGAATCTACTCTAAGTCAATTTATGGCTATTATTCCTTGTCACTCCTGGCAGTGCTTGGGGGAACAGGGACTCTCCCATAGCCTGCTAGTCCCTCTTGGCAAGTTTATAGACAGCCACCAGATCCCCTCTCAGCCTTCTCTTGTGGAGGCTGAATAGGTTCAGGTCCCATAGCTTCTCCTCATAGGGCCTACCCTGCTGCCTCTTGACCATGTGAGTGGCTCTCTTCTTGATCCTCTCGATGCTGGCCACATTCCTTCTGAAGTGCAACACCCAGGACTGGACGCAGTACTCCAACTGCAGCCTGACAATGTCCCATAGAGGGGGAGGATCACCTCCTTGGACCTGCTCATGATGCATCTATGGACGCGTGACAAGGTGCAGTTAGCTTTCCTGACTATGTCCCCACATTGGCGGCCCATGTCCATCTTGGAATCATTAATGACTCCAAGACCTTTTTCTGCCTCTGTGCTGACAAGAAGGGAGTTCCCCAGCCTGTAGATATGCTGCTGGTTCTTCCTCCCCAGGTGCAGGACATTGCACTTGCCAGTATTGAAACCCATCCTATTCTCATCTGCCCTTCTCTGTAACCTATCCAGATCTAGTTGTAAGCTGTCCCTCTCTTCTAGTGTGCCCACTTCTCCCCACATCTTAGTGTCATCTACAAATTTGAACAAGATGCCTTTCACCCCCTCATCCAATCGCTGATGATGCTGAACAATGCAGGCCCGAGGACCGAGGCCTGGGCAACCCACTGCCCACATCCCTTCAGGTCAAAAATGACCCACCCGCCCCTGCTCTCTGGGTGTGGCCCACCAGCCAATTTGCGACCCATCTGACTCTGTAGGCATCGATGCCACAGTTGCCTAATTCTTAATGAGAACGGGGTGAGACACTGTCGAAGGCCTTCCTAAAGTCCAGTAAGACTACGTCCACCACGACACCTGCGTCCAAGGATTTTGTGACCTGGTCATAGAAGACAATGAGGTTGGTCTGACAGGACCTGCCTCTAACGAACCCATGTTGAGTGCCCTGAAGCATAATCTCCCCTGCTGGTCCCTTGCAGATGTACTCCTAGATAATTTGCTCAACGAGATTTCCCAGGACCGAGGTAAGACCAAAGGGCCTTTAGTTTCCTGTGTTCTCTTTCCTCCCCTTTTTGAAAATGAGGACCACATTGGCTCTTTTCCAGTCCTCTGGCACCTTGCCACAACACCACAAGTGTTCGTAAAGCTGTGCCAGGGGTCCTGCAATGACCTCTGCCAATTCCCTCAGCACTCTAGGGTAAAGATCAGGACCTGCTGATTTGAACATGTCTAGTCCCACCAGAAGTTCCCTGACTAGGTCCTTGCTGACCCTGGACCTGGCAGCGCCTCCCCTGGGTCCATCCGGAATCCCAGTGCGGGGAATGTCCCTGTCCCTGCTCAGAAAAATGGAAGCAAAGAATCTGTTAAAGAGGTTAACTTTGTCGTCTGGTGCAACCACCAGATTTCCAAGCATGTCCTGCAGAGGTCCCACATTATTCAGTACCTTCCTTTTACCCCTCCCCCATGTATTTAAAAAAGGACTTCTTGTTATCTTTGATCCGGGTCACTAGTCCTAGTTCCATCTCTGCCTTAGCCTTCCTAACAGCCCCCCTACAATCTTGAGCAACAGAAGTACAAACCTTCTTGGTGATGGCCCCTCCCTTCCATTGGGTGTATGCCTCCTTTTTGGCTTTAAGATGTTCCTGGATGCTTTTGGTGAGCCATGGGGGATTTTGAGCACTCTTTTGCCCTTTGATCTGCGTGGGGATTGTCACCCTTTGGGCTTGAAAGGTGGTCTCCTTAAGGAGCAACCACTCTTCTTGGACTCCCAAATCTCCTCCCCTTTGGGACCTCATTGCCTCCCTGACTAGTGTCCTTACCTCATTGAAATCCACCCTCCTGAAGTCCAGGGCTGCTGCCTTGCTGCTGGTCTTTGACCTCCTGTGCTGGATGGTGAATTCCAGTAGGAGATATTTGGCTATTGCCCAGGTGGTTGAGAACCTGCAGTCCTCTCACCAGGTCATTGCCTGTGTCCAGGACCAAGTCCAACAATGCATTTCCCATGGTGGGACTCCTAACCTCCTGGGTTAGGTGGAGGTCCTGTAACTTGGCTAGGAACCTATGTGAGAGGTCATACCTGGCTGACTGCTCTTCCCAGCAGATGTCCGGATAGTTTAGGTCACCCATGATGACCACACGCCTTGACTTAACTACATTCTTGAACTAACCTGAAAATTCCTAGTCCAGCTCTTCCCCCTGGTTAGGTGGCCTGTAGTAGAGCCCCACAGTTAAGTCCCTTTCTCCCTGACTCCATTGTATTCTGATCCAGAGCAACTCAGTCTGCCCTACCTCAGACCCAGTGCTGTTTGCTGAGGATGTATATTGCTTTTTGACATAGAGTGCCACACCCCCATCTTGTCTCCCCTTTCCATCCCACCTATACAGCCTAAAGCCCTCGATGTTTACCACCCAGTCATGCACTGGATCCCACCAAGTTTCAGTGAGCCCCACTATGTCTGGGTTTGTGTTAGCTAGCAGGAGGGCAAGTTCCTCCTGCTTGTTCCCTATACTACAAGCATTAGAGTAAAGGCATTTAAGGCCTCCTGAGGGTGTATGCACCCCCCCCCAATCTCCGGACTGTCCGGGCCCCTGTCTCTTACCTGGGTACTTCTTGTGCTTGTTGCCTGTCTTGGCTGGGCAGTTCTTGTGGGTATCTCTTGGTTCAGTGTTCTGTGGCTTCCCCCATCTTCATCCTCCCCTTCCTCCGACGAGCCTAGTTTAAAGCCTGCCAGAGGAGATCAGCCAACCTGAAAGAGAACACACGCTTACCTGTAGGGGAGAGGGGAAGCCCATCCCATCTGAGCATGTCCTTTGTAATGAGGTATGGGTCGTGGTCTAAAAAGCCAAAGCCCACCTCAAGACACCATTCCCGAAGCCTCAAGCCCTAGCAGCACTCCACGTCGATACCATTTTTTTTCCCATGCCAAAGACTTCCTCCTGGCCCCTTCTGCTTGCCTTCCTGTGCGAACACCAGCACAAACGCTGGTCACCTTCACAGAGAGCACCTGTTTATGTGCTCTGTTAGCACATGGCTTAGGAGCGTGGCTCCCTGGTGGCTCAGTCAAAAGGGATCCGGGGGGCTTCCCCTCTGGATCTGCCTCAGCTGTGCCTGCTCCTATGCCTCACTTACCTTAGGGGGATCAGCTGCTGCCATCCCCGCTGCTGCCTCCTCTGCCACCGCCACTGCTGCTGGTACCGGTAAGTTTAGGGGGCACACGTTTGTGGAGGTGCACGTGTGCCCACTTCTCCCTTTCCTCTCCTCGTCTAGCCCCAACATCATACACATCTTTACACACAGGCATACACATACACAAAATAACTATTTCATCCACACATACACCAGATGTAGTTACCAGCGATAGTTGCTCAATATCAGCCCAGGGTGGCTATCCAGGCTTACTGAGTAAATGATGATGATTTGAAGATAGCAGATTTGAAGATAACAGCTGGAGCAGGGTGAACAGATGTATCTGTGCTCCAATGAAACAGCAGTGGAGAAAGAGACTCACCCAACTTGGCATTTTCAAAGTATTCTTTTATAGGGCATGGCATCCTTTGTTTCAGTGCTTTGGGGTTTTTCCATACTCAGCTTCTGTTTTTGCGGTTGTTCTTCTTTTGTCTTTAGCTTATCTTAGCCTTGGAGTGTTCTTGTTGTCTGTCTGGCAGAATTTCTTCTTCTGTTATCTCCTTTGTGCCCCCGAGCTTCAAAGGGATTCTTCAACCATTTGTTAGTTAGTTACTGGCTGGTAACTTACATTTGGTGCCTTGTTGCTTAAATAAACAGTTAAATCTTCTCCCGTCTCTATGCCATTCTCTCACCATTCACCCTTTTATACACAAGGACAAGACTAACATGGTTATATTTTACTATTATTACACTCTATGTTATAACATCAGCTACATTAGGTCAGTTCATGCTACAGTATTGTGAAACATCCTCTGCCACTGAATGTGTACATGTGTTTGTGTGGATAAGTGGTTCATGCAGAAAAATCAACAGAGCTGGATTCTGATCTTATACTTTTACAGCTTAAATGCAGAATGATTCCACTAACCACCATATTCCCGTAGTTTTTTCTGGATTTTAACGCCTGCGACTGAGAACTCATTCATGTGATAGATCTGTACACGAATAAGAAGGTCTCTTTTTTAGCTGTAGGGATAACCATACAAGAGTCACTGCTGCAAATCAGAAAAACATATGGGGCTAGGAACATTCACAGAGTGCTGCTTGAGCAATGAAGCAACTAAAGTCTGAGCCACAGTGATTCTTCTGTATATTTGAATACAGACCTCAGCTGTACAGAAGGGCTAGAGGGGAATGAAGTAAGTCTAAAATGACAGAGTCTTCTAGCTGTTAAGTCACATAGTAGAAAAGCTTAGTACAGGCTAAGGGATAGTAGAGGGAAATGCAAGAGTGCTGCAAAAACAAGCAACTCAATAGTAAACTTCAGTAAATGAAACTGCTGTTCTTTACTGTCTGGAATTGCAAAACGCAAGTTGCTCCCTATGCAAATGAGGAAGATGAAGCTGATTGTATTCTTTCAGTTGCAGAAGTGGTGAGGAAAAATAGATGTCCTATATTACTCGTTGGATGTTGCAGAGAGCTGGGAATGATGGTGTAAGCAACCATGGCAGGAATGGAAAGGTAGTTAACATGTAGCTATATAGAAGAGATGAGAATAACTGGTTTTTAAAGGCAGCTATACATGCTGATAACTAGCCTGTCAAAGATATGAGAGCCTGTGTGAAAGCGTCCAGTGTTAAGAGGCTCATTCTGCAAACACTTACTGCTGTGAATTCAGTGGGGCTAGTCGTGATAGAGAACACTTCCTACGGAAATAAACATTTCCAGGAGTCAGCCCTGAACTTGTAAGATTTTGTGCTAGTGTGTATTCCTTCGTTAGCTTAAGTGAGGCTTTCTCCGCACCCTGTGAAATGTTCTACTTTTAAAGTGGCTTTATGGTGCAGTCCTTCTTTGGCTGTATTTCCAAACTGTTGTAGTAGTAATGCATTCATTATTTAATGCAAGTATTGTCTTGAGCTTCCAAATTTCAGACAGACTACAGTGAAATTGTGGGTGGGTGGAATTACCTTGGTTGCTTAGCTAAGATAAAGGCCTTCTAAATATTATAAAAGTAGTATAGAACTGCCTGAAGCCAGCCAGTTTTAATTCCTTTCTTAATTTCTAATCAGGAACGTATTTTCATCTTGACTTTTTTTTTTTAACTGGAATTTTGCTTTTGACATCAGGCAAAGCAGAAAAAAATAATATTGCTGCTGCTTTTTATATCGGGCCAAACCCAATGAGGAATTGGGAATACTTTCATGGCATGGCTTGGGCTATGATTTTTGGAGTTTTGTACAAGGGAAATCATTTGCAAGGAAAAAAATAAAGCAATACACATGACCATTAACAAGCCAAAAAGAAACACAAAAGCCCTGTAATTTCACATATACCCCATGAAAATGGAAATAAACTGCTCAGCCCTGTATTCCAAAAGCCGGGTTGGTGCTATGGTATAGACAATCCTTAAGGCACAGTGGCCCAGATTTTTACCTGGCATCAATTGATGTAACCTTATGAATCCCAGTATTGGCTTTTATATTATCCAGTGAAATGGTTCAGTCAGTTTAAGGCCAAAAGTATCAAATAGGGGTGTCCAGAGTTAGACACCTAAATAAGTGATCTGACTTCTGGAGGAACTGAGTGCCCAAATTTATCCATTGAAATTTTAACACATTGTTTTATGGCTCTTGACTCACAGTCTCTACCTTTTGTAGAGCCTTTTCTTGTTTCTACCTTTAACTTTTATATGTGAGATACTTGTGTCTCATTTGACTTGTATACATCTCCCAGAGTTATAGGCTGGGGATAACATTTTCAAAAGGAATTAAATGTCTGATTATAAAAGGTACTTGGCAGATAGGTACAAGGTGGTATTTTCAAAAGTAAAGTTAGACACCTATATACATGTGAAAATCCAACCAGGCACCTAAACATATATTTAGATGCTTAACTATCTTATTAAATCTAGTCCTAGGTGCCATTTTCAAAAGTGATTTTGTCCTACTGGCATCCATGATACTTAAGACATGAATTGCCTACATTATTTTAGAAATTGAGACTGAAGTGAGATTCCTAAATTAACTAAGATATATTTAAAATTTTAGCCCATGTTGTTCCTGCATTTAAAAGGACATTGAGTTCTAATTTGGAGTGGAATTTTACTGGAAATTATGCATGTCTTCTCATTAAGCTAAAAAAGATCACCATATTTTAAATGCTTTGCCCTAGATCTGATTCCGCCTACTAGATGTCTCAGCATACAGCTTTGCTTAGCCCAGAAATGTATGTCTAGCACAAAAGAAAGTAATTGTGAACTATCCTCTACCATAATTTTTTCAGTGAGCAGACTTATGAAACGGTTGCAGCAGGCATCTAGTTCTTCATTCTCCCAACTACATTGTGTTGGGATCTAGCTCAGTTAAGATAGCTAAGGGGGATGATGTCCTGTTGGGATTCAGCTTCTCAGAGGGGAGAGGTCCACATAACTGACAATAGCTTTGACTTCAGCGTAAAATAAAGGGTGAAGGACTGGTGTGGTAGAATCCATCTTTTGCCCAATGGCTCATTGTGTTCGATTAACTGGGTCAGAAGGGGAATAAACAAGAGGGAGCCGGACTCTGTGGCCCACTCCCCAGGAAGAAGGCAGCCATGGTTTCTGACCCCCCTTCCCGATGTTGTTTATGCATTTTGGATTAAATAGTCATAGGCTAAAGTAGAAAGAAGTAGAAGAAATCCTTCTAGTCACAATCCCCTTTGCAGTACTTCTTACAGTCTGTTATCCAGAATCCCCAACAAGAAGTATGTGCCTCTCTAAAAAACTGGTGGTTTGTTAGTCACAAACCTAAAATTAAACTTTCTTCCTTTCAGAAAAAAAAGAAGACCACATATATACTTAGGTTTGGTATTCCCCATCCATTTGTCACTAACTTAGCTTGCTTTACAGGACACCAGACTTCTCTCTCCATTGTCAGGTCATTCCTACAATCATGATTTTCCCAAGATGCTACTAACTTACCTTACCAGAGAGGGTTGGATATTGATTTCAGATGGTGTTTTCTTTCTGGAATATTGTGTGAGCTATGGGACAGAGGCATCATTTAGCTCACACCAGTGTGCGACTTCTTTGAGCTAGATTCTGCCCTCTCTAATCCAGAAAAGGTTGTTGCTTGAAAGGCACTTATTCTGGTTTTACAGTAGTGTAAGTGATGTTTTTTGCATTAGTTATTGGATAAAATGGATAAACAGCACCAAGAACATTAGCTAGAACCCATGGTTTTCTCACGCTCAGGGCATTGTTCTGCTCACTGGGCCACAAAGCTAGGACATTTTGCCTGCTGTCCTGGTCTCATGAATCTTTCATTCTTAGCTGGCCAGTGGTCATATTTCAACAGGAGAATTGAAGGAGATTTTGCTGCTACTTAGGCAATGGCCTGATGGTTAGGGCCTGTAGGAGATGTAGATTTAATCCCCTTAAGGCTGAAGGAAACCTAGAACCCAGGTTTCGCATGTCCTGGGCAGGTGCTTTAATTGTTAGGTTACAAGACAAAAGACAGGCTCCATCACTGGTGTTAAAATGCTGTGTTAGAGGTTTTTTGTTTTTGTTGAAGACTCAAGGATTTATGGGCTCTTGCAGGCAGAACTGAATCACAACAGAACATGGAGGTAGATGCTTAGGTGGCCATGTTGGATTGGTTTTGATTATGAATGATAGAGCATGGACAAGTCTAATTTCGTATGACTCTTATCAGGCCAACCTGGAGATGTATAAGGAACGTAGTCATCTCTGTGGAATTGTGATTGTTGGAGCGGTGGCATAGGGTTGAATTAGTTGTGCTATCCTGTTGACGTTAATGTAACTACTATCTCATGTCTTTGCAAAATCAGAAGCTCCTTGTGTCTTATCTGCTATTCTTATCAGCCCTCTGTACAAAAAATGGAGATGCTGGAGACAACAATGAAATGGCCTCCCACAAGATAGCATACTAGCACCGATCCTTCTTTACACATATACCAATGACCAACCCATACAGATTAATTCAAGGCACTTCATATATGGTGATGATCTATGCATCACATCACAAGAGAAGGACTTTGAAGAGAAGTCACTGTCAAGAACAGACTGACATGCGCACTGAGCAATAGGGCTGTGCGAAGCTTCAGTTGCTGATTTGATTCGGAGGAGATTTTGCCTGATTCAGTGGCTGAATCTCCAAATTCAGATTGAATTGGGAGACCAATAAAAAGACCTGAATCGATCAGAAAAGATTCGAAGAGCTTCAGAGATTTGGGCAGTCCCCACTCGCTGCCACAGGGAGCTGGACCCAGACTCCGTGCAGGTAAGTAGGGGGCGGGAGAAGAGGGGCTTGAAGGAGGGGAGAGAGGACCATGCGGGGCCCCCCACCAGACCCTGTCCCCTGCTTGTTCCCCCAGCCCCACTGAGTGCCTTAGCAGTGCCGCAGCAGCTGCTGGGACTTCTGGGGGTTCATGGCAGAGCCCTCCATGCAGAGTGGGACAGTGGAAGGGCAGCAGGGATCTTTCCCCCACCTGGCAGCAGCCAGTGAATGCACTGGGGCCAGGAGAGCTGGTGGGGGATAGGGGCTCATAGCAGAGCCCCTCATGCAGCGTGGGGCAGTAGGGGGCAGCGGAGATTGACACCTCCCCACCCCCACCTCCTATGGCCTGGCAGGAGCTGGTGAGTTCAAGGCTTATTTTTTAGGAGCTGGGACACTGGGGCTGGGCTGGGCAGCCATTGATGGTGCTGAGAGAACAGGCGGGGGTTGGGGCCTGTTTGTTTTGGAGATTCAGCCAATTCAGCGGCAGCCGAATCTCCAAATCAGATTCAGCGTAATCGATTCAGAACGGTGACTTGAATCACAGAATTGAATCACTGTCCCCCGAATCAGCCAAATCTGAAGTGAATACTAGCCACTTTGCACAGGCCTACTGAGCGACATCTCAGATTGTTACAGTAAGAATCAGCTTCATGCCAACCCAGCCAAGAAACAAATCAGAGCTTTTCACCTATGCCATAGAGAAGCCAAGCAGAAACTAAACATCACCTAGGATGGAATCCCACTGACTAATCAGCCTAAGTCCCTGTACTTCGGGGTTACAGTGGACCAGAGACTAACTTCAAAGCACATGTAGAGAAGACAAAAGGGAAAACCAGTGCTCGCAACAACATACTTTGAAAGTCAGTCAGTCAAAATGGGGAACAAACCCAGCTACATTACAAACCACTGCTATGTCTTGTGTTATTCCACTGGAGAATATGCATATGGGAATGATCAGGTCAGGCCAAGAAGCAACATAACATATGCTATGTAATAACAGGATGTCTAAAGCCAATACCAAAGGATAGCCTGTACTTACTGGCTGGCATTGCACAAATAAAAAGAAAGGTAGTGAGCCAAAAAGAAAGCTCATGCCAGATGGAAGACCCCAGGAATCCACTCTCTGGTCACATAGAAGTAACTAAATGGCTTGCAGTGCAAAAGATTTTTGTAAACACTGTTTGCACCGTTGGAAATGACAACTGAAAGGGCATGACTTAGGTTATGGAAGGAAAGATTATGTGCAATCAGGTGCTCTGAAATAGACCTGAAAGCCCAAGAGGACCTTCCCACAGGGGCTGATCTAGACTGGCCAACATGGTGATGCCTGAATTGTCTGCACAAGCGATCTGAAAGATCAAAAATGAACCTGATCAAATGGGTTACTCTAATAACACAAATATATGCAAGTGTGGTGAAGTGCAGACAATGGAGAACCTGCTTGTTTGCTAACTTCTTGGTGTTATTTGCTAAGTTCTTGGTGTTCTCTGTATGAGCTGAGAAGTTTGCTGCAGCAACAGAAAGAGCCATTGCTTGTTCAAGATTCTGGAAAAACATCTAGTCATAGTCATAGTCATAGTACCTAGGGTCAGAAGGGGCCTAGAGCAGGCCATCTAGTCTGACCCCCTGCCAATGGCAGGAAACAAGTGCCAGGGTCACAGGACCCCGGCCAAGTACCTATCTAATCTACTCTTAAAGACGCCCAAGGTAGGAGCAAGAACAACTTCCCTAGGAAGCCGGTTCC
>JAGPOW010003316.1:187409543-187427120 GCA_030014935.1 Caiman crocodilus
ACCTTGGGCGTCTTTAAGAGTAGATTAGATAGGTACTTGGCTGGGGTCCTGTGACCCTGGCACTCATTCCTGCCATTGGCAGGGGGTCAGACTAGATGGTCTGCTCTAGACCCCTTCTGACCCTAGATACTATGAAACTATGAATATGGTATATGGACCTGCGGCCCAAATCCCGTGGTCTTTCTGATTTAAAACAGGAATTTGAGCTTGTGTGTCCCAGGTGAGTGCCCTAAACATGGGCTGCTGCCTATGCTGTTGTGAGCTTCATGCTATGCTGTTGGGCGTTGTGCAAATCGGTGCTGTTCAGCCTCTGTCCTGCAGGCTGAATCCAGCTGTAGGGCTCCCCCCCTTACCCCCCCAATCTGGAAGTCAGGTGGTGTGGGAACAGTGGCGGTGTTAATTGCCACAGTTGCCAGAACCATGGCAATTACCACTGTCACTGTTTTGGACCTGTGGGTTATCCTGCAGGTTGGATAACAGTGGGCCAGACGACCACCAGATCCAGCACCTGGGGTCACGCTGAGGATGGATCTGGCATGTGGGGATGGGCTTATGTATGGAGCCCATGATGAATCAGGCCCATGGGCGGACCCTACCCACAGGTTCCAGCCCTCAAACCCCCAAGTATTGTCAGAGGAAACAATCCATACTGCTCTTTGGAGGCTTTGGCTTGTTTTTTCTGTTCTCATTTTCTATTAACAGAAGTTCAAGTTACTTGCATCCCTGGGGTACATGCAAAATGCCCTCTGTTTCCTGTGCTGCCAGACTACTCCCTTTTTACTTTCTGTGAGGCAGATACAGGATCCCAATAGCAGTATAGTTGTCTTACTCTTGTTAGAAAAAAAACCAAAGGGAATCTTAGGTTTGTTTCTCAAGTGGGCTTTCAAAATGGGTAAACAGATGAAGGTTTAGAAGCAGAGCTGTGTGAAATATGCTGCTCTTGCTTGATTAAGGAAATTGGAGCAAATGTGATCTGAATAGAGGGCAGGATTTGCAGAAGCATTTATTGTAGACCAGTGGTTCTCAGCCTCTTTAGCCTCAAGGCACCCCTTGGAAAATGCGAGCTCTTAGTTTTTATCCTTTTTTTTTACTACAAAAAGATATTAGAGCAGTTCTTCTGTTGCAAAGAATCAACAAGCCCATAGCAGGGCAGCATGTTTCTAACACTGTGGATTCCTACTAGAAATCTCTGGGCTTATCGTATGAATCACATTTGTACAGTTAACAATGCTAACACTGTATGGTTCCCTGCAGGACCCTTAAAAGGACCACCCGGCACACCAGGGTGCCATGGCACCCTGGCTGAGAATCACTGTTGCGGCCCAACTTCACTTTCTGATGGGGGATTATTGTTGATATCAATGGGTTAGGTCAGTACTGAGCACTTCTGAAAATCTTGCCCATAACAGATTTTCAGAAGTTCAGGTGAGTGAGGGTTGTACGCTACGTAAGCATTAGCTGCCTTAGAATGGAAAGACTGACATCAGATAAAAATATGTATTGCATATTCATAGCTTGCTGTACTTGGTTTGTCCGAAACTTAAAATTCACTGAAGGCAAAAATTGTAAGTAGTCCACCTCCCACTCACCTGTCGAGAGTCCCATGCCTGATTTTCTCTGCTTCCTGCCCTACTTTCTTCATGCTTCCCATCGGATGGGGGAGCAAGCAAGAATGAACAAGGGCAAGACTTGCTCTTTCCATGAATACCAATCAAGCAGTTGTCTTCAGCACCTGTGTACCCTTCTGCAACCAACCTAGGGCAATGCCTGCTAAACTTTTGAACTACTAGTAGTGTGGTGTAGGAATTTGTATAGTGCCTATCTCCCAGGAGATTGCAAAATCCCATCTTTGGGATTCAGGCCCTCTGAAATTTTGGGACCCATGGTATTACCCAAGTCCAAGTACCAAGTAATGCATACACTGGTTGAAGAAATAAGGACTTATTCTTGGGCTGGAAGTTGTGTTTTAATCTATGCTTGTAGAAAGTGAATGTAAAACATTGTCATTTAGAACGAGTTAGACCAAAGCACGCAATGCATCAGTTGGTAATATTTTTCACTGGGGATTGACAGGGAAATGTCAGACTGAAGATTCCTCTCCTACTTCTATTCCACTCCCTCCAGATCACTCCAGACAGTAAATGTTGTTGATACATATATTTGATTCCAGTTGAATTTTGTAGGGGCCACATGATGACAACCTCATGCACGTATTTGCAAAGCACAAGTGTGAATCTGGGATTAGCTACCTTTTGGGGAGAGCATTACTATGTAAAATGTTAAATGTAGTTCAAAATAGCTGCATAAAATCCAGAGCTGTGAGCAAAGCCTTCCTTTTCGGCTGACAACTAATTTTGAAAACCCGATTTCTTCAGAGCGTTTCCTATTCAAGTGAAACAAAATGGGCTTTCAAAGGCATTTAAATACAGGGTCAGCTCAAAGGCAGAAAAAACAGACGTGACTTAAAAAAAATAAAAGTAAGATGATCAATGACATAAATTCAGTTCAGTGGGTATCAAGACTTTACTGAGAGCACTTGAGCTGCTGAGCATAGTAACTGTGTCAGGAAACTTCCACCTGCCTTATATGACTTAAAATAAAATTAAATGTTGTGGGAGTCTCAACCAATTTACAGTAAATGGAAGGTGCTAGAGAGCTTTGTGAAGACTCAGTTCTTACTGAACTCTGCCTACTGAGCTGCTAGACTAACAAATTGATAGCAAACTACATAAATGTAATAACAAGACTATTCTGTCTTCTGCCCGGAATATTTGTTGATTAAACCTGAAGGTCAAATAGTCTTTGGGCTTTTTAAGCTCTTCTTCCATTAAGACAAGGTATTCCATTTTGAACAAGGAAATGAATGCAGAGCAACTTGGGAAATAACTGTCAGGCAGAGTTTGCCCCTGGAATCAAATCCAGATGGTTAATCATATTAACTTTGCAGCAGTAAAGTTTTGGGGCTATCACAGTTCAAAATAAATGTTATGTAATGTTCTGAAATATTAGTAAAATGTTTCCTCAGTAAAATGCAGCATTAGCAAAAAACAAGGACAACTTGTACCTGTTCATTATTTTCTTGGTAAGTATGAAAAAGCCAAGTGGGAAAAAACAATGAAGGCTTATATTTAAGCTTGTACAACTAGAACTTGGGTTTATTACAACACCTTTCCTACTCAAAGTCCCCTACGTGCTTTACAAAGCAGTGACTTTGCAATACTGCCGAACGTGTAGGCAAGCCTATTATGTACTCAGCAATAGCTGAGATGCAGCCTTTGTAGTTCAGAAATTATTTAACCAGGTATATGTTGGGTTATCCTATGCTTCTTAAAATGCTCTCTGCGATTTTCAGCTCTGCTAATATAGCTATGAGATCATGGCAACAAAAAAAAAAGAATTAAAGGTGTCATCCTTTGAGTGGACCCAAGGAGTGCTTTGCACTGAAATGTTGGCATGGGGTCTGCTGTGGGGTGACATCATGATTGTATTGGTAACTACTGAAATGTGGTCGTTGACTTGACTAAGGCCAGGATTTTGCCTGCAAATCCTGAATTGAAATAAGGCAGTCCTGTGAACCAGTTACAACCCCCTTACACATGTGTCAACTCATGAAGATAATTGCATTCATTGTGAGCTAATGATACCAAGGTTTCAAATTTGGTCAGATTTCTTTACTGGCTGGTGCCATCCCCAAAACCCTAGTGTGAATTATTGAGTCAGATATACCCAGATATGATGTGATTAGATAGCTGCTTCCTCTACCTTTTTCTAGCTTTCCTTGTAGTTGCAGGAGATAGGAATCCTTTTAAGAACCAAACATTTAAGCACCCTGAGTGATGCAGCCCTACGTGACTGCAAGGAGACAAGCGGTTCAGTGGTTCCTTCAAGGGAAATAAGGATTTCCAAAGGTAGAAGTCCCTGATCGCTGATTTCCCTTTGGCCAGAGTACAAAAAAGCTTTAACAGAAGTTGGAATGCGTTTTTTCCTTTTTCTGACAAGAATGTATCTGTGCTTTATAATGGCATTTTCTGAAGCTTCCTTCCTCCTTGCAGTTATATTCAGCTAAACATTGGCCAGCATGTTTTGTGCCCTTTTTTTTCACCATATTTATTTGAATGAGAGGAGATCTATTTTGCACACCTTTTTTGTGCAGGTCAGGATGCATATTATTTCCAAAGAAGAGTGATCTTGAGGAGACTAATGCCTAACAGGGCCGGGGGGAAGCATGCTGAGATGGAAAGTGGTCATACTCAAGTGTCTCAACTCCCGGAGAGAGCGTGAGGTTGATTGCAGTGGAAGAGGAGAAATGGTATTGCTCTTCTTGCTGGCAGGGGTAATTTAAACTAGCAACACCCATCATGTGAAACTGTGCAATCCAAGTGGGTTTTTCTTTGTTATTCCTTTCCTTCAGTTTTGTATAGGTAGAAATACAAAGTACAGTGCCTGTAAAAAGAGGATTTATGTGAACATTGTAACTGTTAATACTCCTGCATTGCCTTGCTGCCTTTGCTTTTAGTTTTTAAACCAAACCTAAAGAAATTCCCCAGCTACCCTCTTAAATAGTTGACGATACGGCCAGAACCTGACAGTCAATGGCATCATGTCCCGTTCTTATTGATTTGTTGTATTTTGGGGGCAGCTTCAATTCATTGACATGCCTTGTTGGTGCTCTTATTATTTTCATATTTATTTCTCCAAAATGCACCTTTCACACACCTTTAAAAAAACTCCCTCCTGGAGAGGTAGACTTGATCCAGACAGAGTTAGGAAAGCAACTGCTCCGCACTCCCCCATTCTCCCTTTCCCTTACAGGCAGGTTTGAATTACACTTTGACTATGGGGGTGGTGGCGGGTTCTGCAGAAGAAATTAAATTGTTTAATTGATTAATAAGTCCATCTAAGTGAAGGAGCAGTCCAATCAGAGAACCCCCCCCCCAAGGTATGATTTTCAAATCTTACATGGAGGCCTCTCGTCTCTAATGGGGGGATCAGCCGCCCTGAGCTCCCCCTTAATTTGCGCTCTGCTTACATGTTATAAGTACATAGACCGTTGAATGACTGTAATGTGCTGAAACCGATAAGGGGCCTGAAAACAACAAATGACGCAGTGAGAGATGGAAACATGCACCATCTTGAGCATAATAATAAAACTACAGAGTCTCAAAACTCTGACTCTGCGGAGCCTACCAGCTAATGTGGGAGAAGTGAGAAGGTCCTGAATTATGGTAGTCTCAGGCAGAGTTGAAAGCCCAAAAAAGTTCAACAGTGCACTGATAAATATGTAAATATTCTTGTGTTCTGAATTAGAAGAAAGGGCCACTTTGATGTGAAGGCTTTTGAAACTTGGCCTTTGGAGAAAACTTAGTAAAAGGAAAGTGCCATATAGGACAAAGGGTACACATGTGCTGGAGTGATTTGCATTCAGTCGTAATGCACAGAGCAGTGCAGGGCTAGGCTGGGAGCTGGGCAAGGAGCCACACAATCAGATTTATTGGTAGTAATTCAGCAGATGCTACTAGATTTTGAAACTCTTAATGGGGCTCTTATCCTCTCTTATGATTACAACACCGTTCTCCCATTTCTCTGAGCAAAATTCATCCGTCTCTTTTCCTTCTCTACTCTATAGCACTGCTTCCCTTCTCTTGCTTCTTCTTTGATCTTGACACTCATTTTTTTCCTTACATCTCTTTTCCATCCCCCTTGGTATCTTAAGCTTCAGTACTGACATTTGCTGAGCCTGCTGCATCTTTGCTTTCCTTTTTTCCATTTGCATTTCACCACTTCATCACCTATTTAACTTGCCAAAATCACCATGTACTCAACTTTCTCTTTTCTAAATAGCACCTAATACACACACACACACACACACACACACACACACACACACACACACACACACGCACACACACACACACACACAGAGTCTCTCTCTCTCACTCTCTGGTCTTGCTCTCATCTTGTTTCTCCTTTCCCTTGTTCTTATCACCTTCAGTCCCATGAACTTATTCTCTGCTTTCAGCTGGCTTCTCTGTGCCCTCCAATCTGTCAGCACCAAATTTCTCAGCCTCTTCACAAATCTGTTCTCATATACAGACTCTGGTCGGTCTGCTCCTTTCTCTCGCAAACCCTTAATTGGGTTTGCCTCTTTCTCGCACAGTAAAGCATATTGTAATGTGTGTAGCAGCAGGTGGAACCAGTGGGGCTGTCTGCAGAGCTGTGCTGACTGTTAATTTAGACAGCATCTCCCAGAAACTCCCTGGGGAGCATAGAAAAGAGGAAGAGGAAGATTGAGGCTGGAGTAAGGGGAGGAGAGAGCAGCGCACATATGGAAGCTGGTCAGCCCTACTTGGAGGGGCATGCAGTGGAGCTGGAGATGTCGCTGGCTCAGGCAGCACCAGACTGTGCACCAGAGGAGCTGGACTCAGAGCAACCTGTAGCTGCCCTCAAGGTAGAGGTGGCCTCAGAGCCACATGTGGTTCTTCAGAAGTTAATACGCATCTCCCTGAATCTTTGCACAAGCACATGGTGACCAGCTTCCATGTGGTCCAAAAGAGAGCAAAACCATTTGGAAGCTGGCCACTGTATGCTTGTGCAAAGTTTCAAGGAGACGCCTGTGGCGGAGCCTCGCGTTGGCCACCCCTGCTCTAGGGACTAAAAGTTTCTCTGTGAACCCCTGCAGAGGCACTGGGGGAAATTAAGATGCTGAGTATATGTTACTGCAGCGTTAATGTTTCTTTACCTTTTACCTGTTCCTTCCCTTTGGCCCATTGGCTTTTAACCCTAGTCCTTATGATTTTCTGTATAAAAGTGGGAACTCCCCCTGGTTGCTCGTGCCAGTTTCTGGGACTTTAGGATTGGCACAATATGCCCTCCAAAGTTTTGGCTCACCCTCGACATCTCATGATCGTGAAATGGGGATAGGTGTGGCCTGTGGAGGAGGGAGCTAATTGTCTGCCTCTATTTGACATATTGTGAAGGAAGGAACTTGAAGAGCAAGATTATGCTTGAGAATTCATGCCATACGAGTTTAGGACCAGCTTTTTTGTTAATAAAATACAGACACCAGGAGGGATAACTTACTGACTCTGCAATAAGCTTTACTTTCCATAAGCTTCTGCGGAGTACTGAAAGAACTCTTTGGAATATCTATGCCAGCAGATTAGTTGTATCTTGTATGTGCATGGGTCTATTCCAGAAGAAAGGGTCGGTGTACGCAATGTTGTCAAAAATAACAGAAAACATAGCCTGAGATCCCAACCATAGGCATCGCAGGGCATTTAACTGCATCACCACAAACAAATACTAGGACCTGAAATAGTCCTAACATTATTCTGCAAATGAATTGCATATCCAAAGGTTAATATTCAATTACCTGAAAGTGTTGCTAGCTAATTTAAAAAAAGGGGGTGGACACAGGGAAAAATCTGTGTAGTTACAAACTGGATGAGAATTAATTTAATCAATTCCTATAGAAACCAAAGCTCAGAACCTTTTAGAAAGCATGGGATAGAGTTGGGAAATGCTAAAACGTGACAAAGATTGTTCAGATTTCAAAGGATATAGCACTTTTTTTTGTTTTAAAGCATTTTGAAGCTTTAAGCTTAAGCAGATAGAAAAATGCATGTCCTTTACATGTACGAGGGACAAAATGTTATTGGAAGTTTGATTTTCCTAAAACTCTGGTTAATTTGAAAAGTTGACGTAATTGTTATTTCTTGGGGCAAACTCACTAGAATTTTTTTTTTGTTTTAAATACTGAGTAATAGAGCTGGTAAGATTCTCCACAGCTATCCCAAAGAAAACATAAGATAAAACGAAAAGAAATCATGGACTGCATCAGATGATGATTGTATCATTCTTCATGCTTTCTCATGTCCAGACTTGCTCTCACAAAAACAGAAAGTCTTCTCAGTTCATAGTTGAAGGGAATTTTAAATAAATGAAAGAAAAAAGTATTGTAGAAGCAGGTCTGTGAAAACTGGAATGTGGTAAGAAGCCAAAAGGAAGATTCAGGTTAAAATTAGAAAGTCAGGTACAAGTTCAGAAAAAGGTAAGCAGATATTATTAAAGAGAATAGAAATATAGAGGAAGGACAAAGGATCTGTGACACTTTTAAGGAGCACTTAACAGCAGGAGAAAGAAGTGATAGAAAATCATACAATATTATTGAAAAAAAGAAAACGAGAAGACTAGTAAATGCAAATTTACCATTATTAATTTATAGTCCTTTGTATGTAGATGAATATTTTCAGCTAAAGGCCTGAAGCACTTTAAAATGTGTGTTATTATCATTTACAAAAAAAGAATGACAATAAAAGAATAACTGAAGTAAAGGCCAGAACAATTGTATACTCAAGGTTTCAACAGAAACCAGTGGCAGAAGTTCTGATTTTTACTCAGATTATCTCACTATATAGACTTGGATGCCTCATCCAGAGCCTTATGATCCTTGCTATCATGCTACTATACTGTGACTACCCTGAAATTTATAGTTACATGTAAAAAAAAACAAAATAGCTCTACACTGTTTAATCACTGGTAAGATGATTATGCTGGGAGAGATATTTTTAAGGGTATGTGAGAGAATGGTCTCATAGCTCACATGACGCTATGGGTGGAATTAGGAAGATAATGGAAATCTACCTTACCAGTGAGAGGAGAAAAATCACTACATAGGTAGGATGTGAACTTGCTATATCATTAATCAGATAAAACCTTTCAGTGAAGTCAGTGGAAAATGGATGTAGGTTTGGTTCATAGTTTATCTATCTAGCTCACTGCAACATAGTATTGCATTTGTTATTGTTGACACCTACTCTTTGCCAGCAGAGCAAAATGGCTTGCTTCAGTCGATAGATTAAAAATACTGGCTGATGGCAAATACATCAGTTGAGAGACAGAGAGAAAGTGCACACTTTCTCCTAGACTATGCTGGCGTTATTTCCTAGTCTTTCTATAAGTTGAATATTCATACTTCAATTTTGTTTGCTAATGAAGTTGCTGGGCAGGTACACGTGCACTTTAATGCGCAGTAGTCTATTATACCGTGCACTAAAGCAGCACATAAATAACCATGCTATTATGCTAATGCACAGTAAAATAGTCTACTGAGCATTAATTGCCACCTAAAAAGCATGCGCTTGCACTACTGAGCATTAGGGCAGCCTAATACACATTAATTTAGTACCTCTTATTCGAGGTACCAAATTTAATGTGCATTGGGAAAAACACATTAATGTACATGTAGGCATGCCCAATGAGGATTTGCTCTCCTTTCAGCAAGAGGATAAACTCTGAGAGCGGACAGAGAGATTGTTTTTGGTTTAAGGATGTTTGTGTACTTCCCTACCTCTGAAGAGTAAAACTGTGCTGAGCAAAAAAAATCTGGGGCATGGCAGATCTTTTTTCTGTGGAAAGATCAAGTGATTAACCCTAAGTGATAGAAGCCTGAGGCAGTTTGGATAGGCTGATCTGTAGCACCCTCTTTATTACGGTGTGCATGCACTTTAGGGAGCTTGGGGACCTTACAATTAAAAAGTTGGCAAATTATACCTTTATATGTTGTCCCTACACATGCTTTGTTTGCTTGTTATTTGAACTCTTTAATTAAAAGTCTCTTCAGTGTAGTACCAAACAGATTATCTGAGGTTGAAGGTGTATCCACTAAACTCTTAGACTGTGTTAAATTTTCCAGGGTGCACTCTGATGCGGAGGATCTTTCATTATGATGAAGGAGTAATTAGGGAGACAGAAGAAGAACATAAGTTATGCGAGTGAAGACCATTTCAAGAGGAAGAGTGTGGGCCACGGTTGCAGGTGGCTGGCAGGTCGAGCAGAATGAGGATGGAGAACTGGTTCTGAGATTGGGCTAGAAAGAAGTTTTTAGAGACTTTAACAAGAGCAGTTGCAGGTGAGAGCAAGGAGTGGAAGCTAGTCTAAAACAGGAACTCTTCAGACATCATTAAAAAACACAAGTTCAGCTTAAAGCTGAAGGGGGAATGAAGTAGTAGATAGAGAGGGCAACTATATTCATGGGTAGAGTCTTTATAAAAGAAAATAGATTACAATATGCCTGTGCTGAGTGGGGAAAGAGCCCATGGAGATTCAGAGATTAAGAAGAAGAGTAAAAGAAGATAAAGGTGGGCACAAGTAAAATTGGGTGATGAGATAGAATGAAAGTAGGAGTAAGTGTCATCGTTGGAAAAGAGCACATGAAAAGTATTTGTGACAAGGAAGGAGGAGAAAAGATCAGTAGGAGAAGAAAAGATTGCTAATCAATGGGAGTGGAGAAAATCACTTAGAAGAAATGGGTGAGAGGCAGTGAGGAGAAGGAGTTCTTTGTAGGTAGGCACTAAGGGTGTGCAAAGCCGGCCACATTCAATTCGGATTCAGCCCAAATCATGTACAGTGATTCTATTAATTGATTCAGATAACTGTCCCTGATTCGATTCAGCTGAAGCTGAATCTGAAGATTTGATGCTGATTTGGAGAATCAGCGATTCGGACGTAGACACAAATTTAAATGTTTTTTCTACATACCTCAAGGTACCAACGTGGCTTGTGAATGCTGCGATGCTGGGGTGGATGGAGTGTCCCACAGAAGTGTGTGTGGGGGGGCGGTCTTCCAGGTGCTTGGTGGCGAACCTGGAAGTGAACTGGAAGTACTTCTGGTCCACTTCCAGGTCTGCCAGGGAGCACATGGGTGCTCAGTGATTGGCTATGGGGGGACCCCAGGTACCCCTTCTTCCCCGCAGACCCAGAAGGCACCAGTTTCTGAGCGGGGGGGGGGTGGTCTGTACACTTCCCAGTGGATCGGAAGTGCTTCTGGTCCATTTCCGGGTCTGCTGCCAAGTATACTGGGGAGCCCTCCATGCTTCTGTGGGACAATCCATGTGCCCCAGCATCACAGCACTGATGAGCTGCCTGCTAGCTAGAGGTATGTAGAAAAAATGTAAAGTTATGTCTAAATCTTTCCGAATCAATTTGGAGGGTTCCAATTCTATTCATAGAGTTTAAAAGATCCTCTGATTTAATTCAGATTTGGAGATTTGGCCACCGAATTGGACTGAATCTCTACTGAATTGAATTTGGGACCGAAGCTTCACACAGCCCTAGTAGGCAGTGCAGCTCAAATCCAGAGAGCTTGTAAGCTACAAAGAAGATATGTTGCTAGCCCATTTGCATTGCACAAATTCCTTGCCAGTGTCAGAATTTCTCCCAGAAACATAGAGATACCGAGCAAGCTAGAGTGACAGCTTGCAAATCCTGTTGATCAAGTCAAGTACTGCAGGCAGATTAATTACTAGCAGTTTTCTGGTCCTAAAAGTGCCAGCAAGAGGTTGCTTCCCTGTTCTTTTCAAAGGTTCCTCCCAAGGGGCAGAATCTCAATAGCTGACACACATTTATGGATAAATGTCAGGGACTTGAAGTGATTCACTTGAGAAGCCTACAGCAGTTTTACCATATCATTACTTACAGTGAATGTTGCTATAGTTATTAATGCCGAAGAGTTAACGTGGCTGAGTTGGGAAGGAATCAGGTTGGAGGGAGAGTGCAGAAAATACAAAACCTTTTCAAAATTATTTCCTGCAATGAATTCTAGCAAACCTTTTGTGAGGAGCTGTAGTAGGCTGGCACACCCATGTAATAGGTCAGCTCTAGTATATTTAAGAAAGCTCTTCTGGAATACTAGTTGTGTATATCCACTTGTGTTCCCTATCCAGCTAAAAATTCCTCTCTGATGCCTCCTCCATAAAGCTTGGTGTTTTTCCCCCCTGTTTTGGGAGTAGATTTGCAGGGTTATATTTAATTGCCAGAGAATCGCACCCTATTGCAGAATTTCATCTCTTTATAGTCAAGGCTAAAAAGGCTTGTTTCCTTTAGGAGGTTGAGGGATTCCTTAAAAAGTAGGCCTACCACTTTAAATAGCGAAAATTAAACAAACAAACAAAAAGATGATTCCTATTTTAGCTATGCTTTAAAGCATTTGCTGTGATCCTGCATCTAAATTGTAGAGGTCATATTTCAAAGTGATGGGACTAAAGGCTCCCTGGCTATGGACAGAAGTTACACATAAACCCTTGTAACTGATCAGAAACTGGTTTAAACCTGTAACAGAATAGAAGCTCAGTGCACATAAACTAGTTTCAAAATGGCTGAAACTGGTTTAAGATAATCTTGGTTGAATGTAGTATCAGAAGTAACTGATTTAGGTCAAAGCAGTTTATGAAACTTCTGTCCAGACCCCTTCCTGGTACAAGTTAAATCACAGTCCCCCAGCATCCAATATTTTGCAGACCTGGGCTTGGCTGTGCTGTGCTCCAGAGAGCAAGGCTAGCCCTGTCCCTCTGCTCTCTAGCTGGAGCAGTGAGGGCTGGCTTACTGGCTGGCTCACTGCCCCCTGTAGGCAAACCCATGCTAGAGTCTGGGACCAGGGAGTGGGGTTAAACTTCCCTTCCCCCAAGTATGGAGCTGTCCTCTCCTGCTTACTTAGTGCCGGCTGGGACTGTGGACTACAAATACCAGAGGCACCTGGAAGCAGAAAGAGGAAGTGATGAGCAACGCTGCAAAGTCCTGCTGCTGTGAGTCTGGACTGCAAATGCCAGAGATCTCAGACACAGGAGGAAGAGGAAGTAAACATGAAGCCCGTGCTGGCTACATACCAGATAACTGTGCTGTAGTGCCCCTCAGCTTCTGGCCTGAGCCACTATAGGCACATGTCTCCATTTCCTGAATCAAAAGTGGTTGTCTGGTCATTGCTTATTGGTTCAATCTTTGCAGATTAGACTAACCTGCAAAAACTGAATTAATTCAGCCTCAAGCTTTTTGACTGTCTATACATAGCTCCTGTGTTCGCCCTGAAATCTTTATTTTGATTCATTAAAATATTTAGATTCTCTGTTTATCTACAGCATATCATGTAGGCGATCTTAGGGACAGTATTCTTAAATCACTATTTAAGCCTGTATTGTATGATCAGGCAGATTTTAAAATATGTAGAATATAAAAGGAGTTGGATATGATCATAATGGATGGAAAGGGCGACTGAGCAACAGGTTTGCCATGTCAGCATCAAGAGGCTTATTATTCCCTGCAGAATGGGTTAGTGTTACTTATTTCCCCATTATAGTTCACTAGATATCAGTGCAGTATGTATAGCACCAATGTTCTTTTTATTGGAGTAAAATTTGCCAGATATTAAAGAACTATTCACAACTATTTACTTACACTGGAACTGCAGGTTGTATTCATATCTCTTAAAAATAATAGCTGTGCTGATCATGAATGCAGAACACCAAAGCCACTGTCTACAGCTCAGCATATTGCATCAGATGATATGTAGGCTTTCACACACTGCCCTGCCAGTACATCTCATTCCTGACCTACTAATTGATGTGTATTTTAAAAAGGGAGAGTTTAGATTTAAGAACAGAAATAAAGCCAGTTTGTGTTGGTGATACCTCTCACTTGCATGAAAGCAACCAGGGGTGAAATCTGTCTACAAGTTAGACTGGGAGTGAATATACCCTCTTGGGTGGAATAAAATAAAAGTGTTCAAAACAAGTATATTGCTTCCAGCTGATTTGGTGAACAAATTGTACTTTTAGCCTCAGTAGCTGAGAGGGTTTTGGTAAAGCTAAGGTCCTGTTTTGTAAAACACCCTGGACTCATCAGAGGAGGGGCCTAAAGTTGCTAGGAGTGCACAGCTCCAGTACTGCTCTTCACAAGAATGTCTGTCTGTGTCTATCCTCACATTTTCTCTATAGTGAAACTTTAACAATTTGTGCATATTTCTACGTGTCAGAACTGTAAAGGTGTATTGCAGCAACTCTAGAGGCATGGATTTGATCCTTACTCTGTACTCAGCAAAAGGGTGTCCCCAGTTGACAGAGCTGTTAATGAATACCTGTTCATTCTGCCTGGGGACTACAAAAGCCAGAAGCTAGTGTTTGCTGTTCTTCCTTCTATGCCGCTAACTATGAAAAATTTTGTGCCTTAATCATGCTAGCCCAATGAGCTTTCTGTACTCACTGACATAATTGTAGTAGTGGTTTTTAAAATTGCCAGTAAGCCATATAGCATGAAAATGAACTCATGCACTCTTTATATGTTTCTCTCTCTCCAGTATAGGTACGAAGAATAAAAAGATCAGGATTCTGCCATTCATATATTCACAGCTCCTCCAAACAATTGCAGATGTGTAGAAGAACTGCTAAAAATCGCTCATGAATCAGAAATGATTATTTGAATGTTAACTGTTTTTCAAAAGAAAAATTTGGCATGTTAACTTTAGTGTGAAATAATGCTCTTTTCCATTTTTACTGAGAAACTGGTTGTGATGTTTCTTCACAGATAATTGAAAAAGCAGATTAAAATTTCAAAAGGCCCTAAATAGTGTTAAGGCCTAATCTTACTGAATCTCATTGAAGTTTGAGCTATTAAATTAGGTGGGGGCTTTTGAGAATTGTTGAACTCCTGCTTCCGTTGGAGTCTGCATACATTGTCACCAGCTCTGAGAGGAAATCGTCCTGCTTTAGCTGACAAGGATTTTTTTCTTGTTGAATCATGCATACCTGAAAGCATGGTGCCACTAAAAAAAATCTTGCCTCTAAGAAGTGCTTAGACTTTGCTCGTGTGCTGCAATGTAATGCTATAGAAACTTAGCATCAGATTCTTAATGTGTCTGTCTTCTGATTTATTCTTCCAGGGTAATTCTGGCCTGGGGTTCAGCATTGCTGGAGGAACAGACAACCCACACATTGGGGATGATCCTGGGATATTTATTACTAAGATTATACCAGGAGGAGCTGCAGCAGAGGATGGAAGACTCAGGTAAAGCTTTGGTGAACTACATACATTTGGAAATGAAATGCACTCTTGTCATTGATGCTTTCATATGGTGTGTGCAAAGTGCTTTGCAGAAGGCATAAAACATATAGGACTAGATTATCCTGTCTGTTAAGACTGCCTTGTGCTGTGTAAGCAACGTAATCTGACTAGAGAAAGTTAACTCTTCTGTGAAGGGAACTAACTCTTTGCTGGCCTGAAACTGCCAGAGGGAGAACCTCCTTCTCCATGCTCCCCATCTAAAGTGGTGTAAGAAGGCGCATTGAGATCATGGAGGGCAAGGGAGAGAGAAGTGACATACCAGTGAGGAGCTTTACTATACCTGGTCCTTACACATATATCCTTGAGGGACTTGGAACCAGTGGTTCAAGTTGCCCCTGCATAATGCATGAAGGAGGCATACCCAGCTGACTTCAGCTTTGCCCTTTATGTTGCACTTCGAGGACCCCTTCTTGTCTCTGGACTGCCACTCAGATTTTTTTTCCCCTCATAGGTCATTACTGTCACCTTGAGGACTTAACCACTAGCTCCTGAAGGGGACTAGCCAACAAGAGCCCACATGGTTATATTACCAGAGTGGTCACCCTTCCCCTTCATTTATGGACAGATTCAAAGTCCTAGTCTGAGTCAGCATGGCTCCTGCAGACCTGAGTTTCAGTTATTTCCAAGGACCATCTCTCGTTTGCCAGCTGCTAAGACCTGCGGTGTTCTGAAGAGACAAGTTAACTGAAGAAGCCTGAGTTAAAATTGTTAGTCTCTGATCCTTCACAGTGCGTGTGTCTACACATGCATTTATGCCGACTTAAACTTACCGCACAGTAAATTACTGGACAGTAAGTGGGAATAGGCCAGTTGTAAAAGCAGTGAAATGTGCATCAGTGCTGAGAAAATGGTGGTGGCGTGCTTTTGAAATAAAATACATCAAAGGTGTTTCAGTTCAAAAGTGCACTGCTACCATTTTCTGCATGCTGATGTGCATTTTGCCACGTACACAGCTGCACACGATGAAGTGCAGTGTCGATCAGCTCACAGATCTCCAGTGCATCAGAGCACAAAAATGTATGTGTATAAATGCCCTAAGTGTAATCTGTGGGCAGGGATAGACATAACATACAGATGGGCTAGTATATAGCTACCTAGAACAATGGGTAACTTCCAGCCACAACCAAACTACAACTAATTATAATACACTATCCCAAAAGATCATGTGTTTTTGCTGTTAAGTTTCCAAATACATCTATTTGGAAAGACTTTTAACTGGTTTAACAGACAATCTTATTTTGAGACTTTTTAATTGTATTAGTCTGAAGCCAAGTAGAAGTCAGGGTAGATTTTCACCTTATAGGCTGACTAAATCAGAGATGCATAAGCTTTCATGAGCAGCAGTTACTTCATCAGATGCTATGAAGGAACTGAAGGAAGCAGAGCTTAGTTTAGTCTACTGAAAAGACCACTGAAGACAGAAATACAGCTCCGTGCTGTAACTGAGAACACTTGGCAGGAAGCGCTCTGAGTTACAGCGATCCCCCAGACCAACCGAAGTTCACTGCTGGTTCCAGGGGAAAGGGGAATCTAGCTGTTGCCTGCTGCTGCAGCTGCAGCAATTTTCGCCTAGCAATGGCCTCTCTGCAGTGTTGCAAAATTTTCAGAATGGAAGCAGGGAAAGGGAGCAGAGGGAGCTCTTCTAGGGGTTGGAGGATGCAATGGGTGAATTGGAGCTTCCCCCCCATCTGGGAGCTCCAGTCCATCTGGCCCACCCTCCAGTAGGGGCTGAAAACCCCCCAGACTGAACTCCTTCTGCTCCTTTTCCCCCCTCCCATTGTGAAAACAGTGGCAGGTTGGCCAGACAGAAGTTACAGAAAGTGCTTTGTTTTGAAACATCTTAATCTGACCCTACATGGAATGAAGGGTCAGATTTTCCTCCAGTTGGCCATTTTTGAAGCTGTCTGCAGCTGTGCATTGTGTTTGGTCACGGCTATAGATCACTTTCTGTGGCTGAATCAGGCAAAAATTGTCACTTCTGTCTGTGCTCCAGATTCATCAAAGTCTTACTTTAAAGTATCTTCCTATAAAAGCAAGTATTTAGTAACTCATTATGGTATTGATTAATGACCATGGATTTAACTTGTGATTATTTAGCGGTTACTGCATGTAAAGTATTTAGGGACCTTCTACAATCATAAAACATAGCAGAAGAATGAAGCCCATTAATTCACATTAAAAATAAAACTGTCAGTCCTAAACTTCATCCCAGCAAAGATTTGATAGCTGAGGGACAGTGAGTCATCCTATAATGAAGGCATTTTTACAAAATATACTACATAATATTTACTAGCACATTGCAAAATGTTGTGCTTTCATAAATAATTTAAAAAGCTACCATTAAAAAAATAATAACTGATAGTGCCTTTGGCCTGGTGTCGTGTTTTGCAAACTTCAGTTATTCACAAATCGCCAAGTTGCTAGAGCAACTTATCAAGGTGTAACTGAACTTAAAATTGAATCTGAAGAGTGGGCAAAGAAGACTCCTTTCTTGCTGAAAAGCTTTTGGGATTGAACTATTTTGGGTGCTTGCACATATTTGCTTGGGATTCTGTGGCTTGCAAAAACGCCTTTATGTCCATTCCTTAGATGTATCATAGTATCATAGTACCTAGGGTCAGAAGGGGCCTAGAGCAGGCCATCTAGTCTGACCCCCTGCCAATTGGCAGGAAACGAGTGCCAGGGTCA
>JAGPOW010003316.1:187427900-187468112 GCA_030014935.1 Caiman crocodilus
AAAAAAAAAATGGATCTGGGAAACTAGACCTGTTTGCAAGACTTCAGAACAAAATAGGGAGGAAAATAATTAAACACTGTTGGTAAGTGGAAAATGAAGCAACATACAACATAGATTTACCAAAGGTAGATCATGGCAAGCTCACTTGATATCTATTTTTGATGTGATCATCACTTTCTTAGGTAAGGGCAGATGCAGTAGCACTCTTTGGTGTAGATTTCAGTAAAGCATTTGATGCGACACCTGAAAGATGGAGCACAGCAAATTTATGACAGGGGTTATTATATTGTGTGGTTGTGTGCAATTGTAGGGGACTGGAGTCAGTGATCCAGGAAGTTCCTTCCAGCCCTTTATCCCTATGAAGATCCGTCCTGAGGCTTGGCATTAGTTCTGGTCATAGAAAGACTTCATTGGTCTCAGATAAATAGCCAGGGGTATGAATGCTCTTTTCCACCCCACAAGGCTCCTTCCTAGCTTTCTGAAAAGACTCTCTTCCCCTCTTTGCAAGTTCTTCAGAGCTCTCCCAACAAATTATTTTCTAAAGGGTGAGGATTTTTACTTGTCCATTTCTCTCAATCTCACATGCAAACAGCATTGCTATCCTGTGTCTTATTTTTATGAAATGTTGTTGTGTCTTATAATGAATGTGCTTGGGGACTCACAGGAGAAGCCATAATTTTCAGCTGTAGGAATCTGGGCAGAATGCCAGAGACGTATTTACATGCAGATTTCAAAATGATCCATTTGGCTTTTGGGGCAAGGAGGGGAGAGGCCATTTTCTTTTGCTCCCCAGCAATAATTTGGACCTGCATTTTCTCTTGTGGGGAAGGAGGGTTCCTCAGTCCCACGACGTATCTTCTACTCCAAACACCATTAGTGTCAGTGCTAGCATCATCTCGAATGCATGCCTAAGTGTTACCCTGCCAAAAAACCTCTCCTTTTCCCCTGTTTGCTTTTTCGTCATCCTTCTCAAGGCATAAAACTGTTTCCCTGATTGAACACTAGTAATTGTGTCACTGTAACACGGACACTTGGGAATGTCCATGACCATTATGGATATGTCACTGGAGGAATAAGCACTCCTGTGGTAGAGGTAGTCTCCACCAGCCAATGTGATAATTGACATTTTCTATACGTAACCCTCGCCGGCACACTAGGCTAGGCGATGTGCCGTATTCTGGATCCTCAGGGTGCCGGTAACTCTGGGACCCCCCCTCAGGTAGGTCTGCTAACTCAGATGTCCCATGGGGAACGTGTCCCTCATCCTCACTGCCCAAGAAATTCCCTACAAGCCCCACTGAGGAAAAGAGGGGGTTTCTTTATTCATGTTCTTTCTTTAAACACCTAATTATATAAAACAGAGAAAGTTATGGAAGCCTTACTAATGCTGTTACAGAAAGGACTTCATTTTTCCTTTTTCTTTCCAGAAAGATGGGGTTTATGAAATATTCAATTTCAGTTGTTCTTAATATTCTTCTCAATTGCTCTTATAGCCATGAAAGCAGGAATTGACTGAAAATGAATATTTGATACTATGCCTCACCCCATGGCCCCTGAGAATTTCATAGCAACCAAAGGGATGTCCGAGATCATAATACAGGTCCTGACACCTGAGCTGAAAGAGATCTTTCATTATCCTATTGGGTTTTAAGCCTTTCAACATCAGTGGAGCAGATCCAATTCTGTCTAATAGTGGGCAGTGATATGTGCTTCGAGCCAAATAACATTAAAGAAAACATTCTGAATTAAACTAGTTCCTCTATGTGAAGAAGTAGAAATGCTGTTCATTTATTGTAAAGTGACTTTATTCTTTCTTGAGAAGTAATAATAATACAAAAATAATAATTTATTATTATTTTATCCTAACAATAGTACATAATAATAACATAAGAAATAAATTTTTATCTCTGCCAGAAATAATGATAATAATAATGTTGATAATAATTATAATAACAACTATAATAATAGTAATGGTCATCAGTCTATTTAACTGCATGAGTGAAACAAGGAAAACATTTTACCATCACAGCAGTTCTTTCTATTGACCTACTCAATGCATGGCACATAACCTACTCAATTGACCTACTCAACGTATAGCACGTAAGGCTTTTTAGGTAAATGAGCCTAGGTAAATGGTGTTGGGAAGGGCTTGGCAAAAGGAAGTAATGGTGCCTAGAAACACTTACCAAAGTCCATTGGGCAGCATGGCTGGCCTATCTGTTGAAAAGGCCATAGCACAGTGTCTTGGTGTGCTGCTTGGTCCATGCCTGCCCTTCTCTTAGGATACTGATTTTCAGCTGGGCTGTCATGAGACCCTTCCAGTGTCCCTGCATGAGGAGGAAAGCAATTGCTCCCACTCCTCCTGCCCAGTGCTGGGTGTCCCAGCACGCTGTGGACAAGCGGCGCCTTCAGCTGCTCCCCACCCCAGCAGCTCTTGCACTTCCAGGAGCACAATCTGTTGTATGTGCATGTGGATGGGAGGGCACGGGGCCACACTCATCAGTTCATCCCCTGCTGCTCGCATGCTCTTGGGGTCAGCGGTCCTGAGTGGACTTGGCGTTAGTCACTAGAGGACCAGCTGCAATGATGGGGGTCACACTTGCCCCTTCAGTTATACTCCTAAGGTGGGGAAGATCAGACTGTAGAAAAAGCAGGGCCTGATGGGGTGAGACCCTGCTTCTGTCACCATTGCACCAGCTGAGTTTTAGCTGGGTGTTTTTCAGCAGGGTGCCACTAAAAATTTATGGAGGTGGGCCATGAGGTCGAACAGGTTGAGAACCACTATTCTAGGCTTTGAGTGCTGTATTCTCCTGAGCTCTTGGAGCTCTGACACTTGGTTTATAACTGCAGCCTGGTAAAGTAGCCACCGTAAGGGATCTACAGAGACTTTTATGTAGGTCGCCATGGCATCATTATTGTCATTAATTTGATTGGTTCTGGAAAGAACTATAAGAAAGCATTGGTCTACACATGGGGATGGGAGACGCAAACTAAAATCGCGGGCTCAAGGTTACATGAGGCAGACTTGGTGTATGACTCAGATCCCACTGCTCTTATTTCTGTGCCCCCTTGGGCTTCGTTGGTTGTCTAATAGAAAAGGGTTTTAGAAAATAAAGTCTCCGCTCTTTGCAGACTTATCCGGAAACCCACTGTGATGTGTTGGCGGATTATAATTTTAGCTAGGTATTAGCAGCAGGAGCCCAGGAGCACTGAACAACTGCAAATATATTTTCATGCAAATCTATTTAATAACAAAGAACAAAAAGAGAAATATAAAAAATTCTATAGGGGGTCTATTGGAAAGTTATTTTAAAGCTGTCTTTCATTTGGCATGAAGTGAATTAAAAGCATGAAACTTAAGAGCTTCCTCCTGAAACATGGGCAGAGAATATTCTGTGGCTTTCTTAGCACTGGAATCACCACTGGGGGTAGTTTTGGAGGGAATGGGCAACGATGTGGTAGAGTGCAAAACACTGTGAAAAATTCTTACTAGGACAGGACAAGTTTTAAAGGCATGAGCCAAGACACTTCTCAAATGAAGTGGCAGTGCTTCATCTGCAATGCAGATCAAAATGTAAGAGAGTCTACTTTGTACAATGTGGGAATGTAAATTTTGGTCTGGAATTTAGGGCACCAACAGCTGTGCTAAAATATGTCGCTGTTGGCACAATCCTTCTGAGGACATTACTAATAATTAGAGTACTGCTGCAAAACTCCAATTCATATCTGCACTGTTTACAGACCTCTGACAGTGCCATTAGTTCAGTATATAATTTAGTAGTAAGCTAATAAAGAGATGTTCACCCCATTAAACAAAACATGCTTTCTTTGGAGACAACCATAAATTAGAACATGAATTATTGTCTGCACATTCTGTCCTAGTCCATTAGGAAGTTTATAAGCTTACTAGACGAATTCATGTGTGTATTAATTTTGTGCTACCATTAAAGAAAAAAAAATAGTATGAATCCAGCTTAGAAAGACTTTTCGGCTTCGTAAGAGACATGTTTAGGAAAAATCCCCATGTACTACTTGTACATGCTGTCTGTGGTTCTAAAAATTGCTTTCTTCAAATGAGCACATAACTGCAGTCACTGGGACTTAAACTGTTCGAATGATCACCTTGTCCTCCTGCTCATCCAGGTGAAATGCTAGCGATGAGCCATTCTCCTTTCTGCTGCTCTGACCACATCATTCTTCTCTCACACGATCTCTCCATATATTTCCTCTCTCCGTGTAGAATTTGAGTTCCTTACGCAGGCTAGAAGTTATTTAGGTAAGCTAGATGTTTTCAGTCAGAGTGGCCTAACAGGGTTCATCCCAGTACTCAAGGCATTGGTTGAAGTAGGTAAGTGCAGAGTTGTTGGTTTATAATCTTTGAGGACTGTGGAGGTCAGGTGAGGTCCCTGAAGGCTGAAAAATAGCAAATATAGTGCCTGTATTTTAAAAATTGGAAAGAAAAGGATCCAGGGAAATGAAAGGCCAGTCAGTCTACCTTTGATACTCATACAGATAATGAAACATATCATCAAACATTTGGTTGTAGGCACCTCTAAGATAGCAGAGTGAGGTGTTCACCTATGGTCGGTTCTGGGTCTGACCCTGTTCAATATTTTCATGACTGCCTTGGAGAATGGCATTGCATGTGCACTTATTAAATTTGTAGGTGACACAAAGCTGGATGGGGTTGAGGCACGCTAGAGAACAGGATTAGGATTTAAAATGACAGACACATTTGAAAAGTAGGCTGAAATAAATAGGGTGAAAATCGATAAGGGCACATGTACAGTATTGCACTTGGGAAGGGACAGTAGACTGAATAAATACTAAATGTGGAAAGACACAAACATGGCTCACAAGCTGTATTGTTGCAAAAAAGGCCTAATTACATACTGGGATATTTTAATAGGAGTATCAATACAAGTCAAGGAAAGCAATTCCTCTGCTCTATTCAGCACTAATGAGGCCTGTCCAGTTTTAGGCACCGTGTAGCCTACTGACAGACATGAAAAACAAAACGAACCAGTGCTTCACCGGAAGAGACATCACATCAGCTTGACTGCGCTCACCCAACGTCTGTATGGATTGCGCGCTTTAATGGGGCTTTTGGGGGCTTTTATCTAATAGCTGAGAAATTGCCAGGTCTCTACAGAGTCTAGCATGAGTCAGAAAACCATTACGCAGCTAATTCAGTCAGCTCTTAGATGAAAGGGCCAAACAGCCCTGCCGAAGTGTGCAGTCTATACAGACGTTGGGTGAGCCAGGTCAAACTGACGCGATGCTTCTTCTGGGCATGCGCTGTGCTCCATGCAGGGGACGCACCAACCTGAAAGGAAAGTGCTGTCTTGTTTTGTTCTTGTTTTCCATGTTTGTAAGCAGCCAACATTTCAAGAAAGTTGAGAGAAGAGCAAAGAAATCCTGAAAAGGTCTAGAAAATGTGATGTACCATGAAACCCTGGAAAAATTGGGGTAATCTTTGCCTAGAGAAGAGTGAGGGTCAGATTGTTAGTCTTACATACAAAAAGAGGAAGGCAGTAAATTTGTATCTGGTGTCCAGAGGAGTCAGGATAAAGTGGGAAGGCTTAATTTGCATCAGGGGAGATTAGGGTTGAATATTGGGAAGACATTTCGAAAATGATGAGGGTGATTAACCCCTGGAGCATGTTCCCTACATGCATTGTAGAAACTGTTTCTATATTTTTTTTTAAAAGTTTACTTCTCACCTAAACACGAATAGATTTTAATGGGATAAATAAAAGTCAATTCTCTAGCCTGTGAGCTTTACCTGTACTGAATTTCAAAAGCCTGTTGGCAGCAACAGAGATGCTAGAGCTTGTCAAAAAAGGTCACAGGGATTTTTATAATGGGAAAGTGTTAGACAGCTGAAATAGAAAGATCAGTGTTTCTTCACCCCATAGCTTCGTTAATCCTTCCCTACTGGCTGCAACTGTTGCTTCTGCGCAGTGGTTGAGCACGTCAGCATTACTCAAAGCCCTAGACCACTGCAGGTACATTATGACCTATCGGCTTCATTATTTAATCCAAGAGGACTGAAGTGATTAATAAATCTATCTCACCAATTCTATCATATGCATTTAGTACCCATCTCCCTAGAAATTGTAATAATAGCCTGAAAACGCTGCAACCAGCAGAACAACGCTATGAAGCCAAACCCAAGTGACTGTTTCATCAGCATCTCTGAGCTGCAATTGCAATTACAATAATCACTTATGTGGGCCAAGAAAGCTTCTATGATTATATAGCTGGGAAATCATCATGTCTCTACAGAGTCTAGCATTAATCAGGAAAACATTACACAGCTGGCTCCGTATAAGACAACCATAACTCTGCACGGGTCTTCCAAACTCTGATAATACATCTGCACTGCATCCAGGGGGGAGTTCTCCTCAGTTTACACTGCCCATATGATTCAGATCCAGAAGCCCACTCCTGAATATCCCAAGTGGCTCCTCTTAAATACTGAATATGGGTATCCCCGCCCTGGGAGCACAGGACTTGGACCCTAAGTGCCTTTCCATTTCTTCCACTTTCCTGTAAGTCTGAGGATAATGGTTTGAATAAAATAGGACTTGATTTGAGCCCCTGTTAAACCCAAACTAAGCCCTTTCTAATGGAAGAAATAAAGCTTTAATGTTTAAAATGTGTATATTTGTGGTTGCCTCCTTACTTCCTATGCAAGGAAGGGAGTACCACAGCACTGAAAGACAGGCACGCTCTGGGTTATCTTTTACTGTATTGGGAGTCTGAGCTGTAGTTTCAACTTTGGGTCTTTACCCGGAACAAACAGGACCGCCTTTCCTGAGGCTTCTCTAGCCCTAGACTCCCTTCCTTCACTCTCTATTCTTTGCCTTGCATTGTAGGTGTTTCCAGGGGCGAGCTGTGAAATTTCCTGGCATATGGCATGCAGGTCTTGACATAAAATTCATGTTGTGCACGCATTTGCTTTTGTTCTGACATGCCGCTTCATGCTATTCTGAGTCACGTCATAGCCAAAAACCAGAGTAATTCACTTTGCTGATTTGCATGCTGTATAAGAAGCGGCAAGTCCCACTGCCTAGCTTAAGTATTTAAACTGTCGTTGGTGCTGACAGATGATGATGGTGACGGTTGTTCAAGGTGACATCAAGTAAGCAGCTGGAGTTGTGTCTTTTGTGATACGTATTACTTTGGAAAAGCTTGACTTGATCAGTCCAGCACTGAAGGAATTGTTTTCTCCTTGTTAGTGTAGGAGTCAGAGCTCCTTGGCTGTTTTTCTCTCAGCTTGCAACACTTGATATTTGGCAATGCTTTTGCTCCTTTGTGCTCGTGTTTCTCCATTTGTAAAATGGGTACAGCGATCATTATCTTTGCCTCACGGAGTTGTTGTGCATCTTAACGTGTTAATGTTTGCCAAGCACTTCAAGGGCCCCAGATGAAAAGTGCTTGTAAAAATAGACTCTGGAAGAGCCTTCTGGGTTATCTGTTGCAACTGGTTTTCCTGCACCAACATGAATATGCTTCAGATAGTGTTAGTTTCGGTTGGAAGGATTTAACTAAAGGTGAAGAATAGCTAAAGAGCTTGTATTACATCTGGCAGCTGGAACATTTTGATTCAGAGGCAAGTTTCCCGTCCCTCTCTCTGTGGACCAAGAGAGACTGGGCCAAGGTGTCAGACCCTGTGGCTTGGCCCCTTGTGCATAGGGAGAAACAGCAGCAGCCACCAGGAACCTGAAAGAGGTGCACTTTGCAATCCCCACGTCCTCGGAGCTCCTTTCTCACAGATCAGCCCGGAGCAGCTACAGCTGAATGGTCGGAAGGTAAGGCAGAGGTTTCTAGCTCTCCCTGTCCTGTGCCCTCCCAGAGGAGCTTTCTCGGGGCTTGGGTCTTCCTTCGCTATGTGGGGAGTAACAGCTGGGAGGAGCCTCTAAGGACCATGGTTATTCGACTCAGACTCATCAAGGTTCCCTTCCCCCCTGCACCCCGCCCTCGTTTTCCATCTCATCATAGCCAATTGGCCCTGTTTAACACAACCCGCTCTGCTTCTTGTAGCTCATCGCTACCTAATGGCATCTTCTTGCTTTTCTCTCTGCCTCTCCTGTGCACAGTGTCTGGCTTCAAAGACCAGTGGTGAGGGGGAGTTTTTCACTTTTTTTTCTCCTGCCCACCAATAGAAGCTGCCACATTTTCTGCTTGCCAGACTTGTATCAGACCCCTTCTGACTTCTGTGATGGGACTTGGAGCGGGGGAGAGATTTAGAGAGTGTGGTATCTTTGGGTTGACCAAACAGGACAAGCAGCAGAGATGAGACTGGTGAGAGGGGAGTCGGAGGATAGATGGCGGGACGGAGGAGAGGTTAGAAGGTGGTCAGAATTAGAGATGCTGAAGCACTGGAGATGGTAGGGATGAGACTGGGGGTGCGGGAGGGAAAAGGGGGCAAGGTACCAACTCTTTTCCCGGTAAAAGGGGGAAGAGCTGCCCCTGCAATGATTGCAAAAGATGCAAATTAAAGAAAGCCTCCATTTTCCAGTGGCCGGTGAGTATGCAAATTAGCACATGGCCTCACACAAAATTAGATCTTGAGGGGGTTTTTTGGTGCTACAGGGAGGTTTTCATCAATTGCCCCGTTGCCCAACCTTACTTTCTTGGCTATGATGCTTCTCATCTTCCAGGCAGCTCTCTTTCCCTGCCACCCTCACCCATCTGTCCATTGTCCCTCTTTCGTTGAACTGTCTCTTTCTGTGCCACCGTACATCTTCATTGTCTCACTAAGAGTATGAGCAGACATACTGCTGTACCTTTTAAGGGGAGGAGACTTGCTGCTCATCTGCTGCTGTCATCTCTTTGCTTCTAACTCACTGGAACTTAAGCTAAACAGCAGTCATTTCCCACTGCTTTCATTCACCTACTGCAGGTTAAAAGCAGGCAGATGGAACGGGCGCCTACATCTTCATAAGGGATTCACCTGTGTCATCATAAGGGTCGGCCATGTGCCAAAGAGGTGTAAATGTTCCATCTGTTCACATCCTAACAGTTTCATAATATAAAATAAAGGCTCAAATTAATTGGGTAGACTTGGCTACCATGTCTTCCTAACTTGTCTTTGTGTTTCGGTTTTCTGTCTCTTCAGGACAGGGATTGTGTTTGGAATATAACTTAGAACAGGGCTGTCCATCTTCTAAGCAGGTGAGGGCCAAACAACTTGCATCAGTGGGGGCTGCACACCTATGGACCGCATCAGGGTAAGCCACAAGCCTTCCCAGGCTGCAGGCCACACAGACATCCCTGCTGTATCACATAGGTGCTCCTCCGCACCGCTACATTTTGTGCCCCCTATCCCTGCAACTGCTGCACAGTGCACCTGCAGGGCACTAGGTTCACCTTCATCTACCCTGGGCGTGCTGCTCTGTACCACCTCACCCTGGGACAGGAGCAGACACCCAAAATCAGAAGAGGAAGGAGGAGGCCAGAGACTCTAACTACTGCTGGAGCTGGAGTGATGGTGGGAAAGTTGTCTGGGTAGGAGCCTGGGAGCCACAACTTAACCCAATTGCACAGTTGGCTAAGTTTCTTGATTTACAGCTAAGTATTTAGGCCAGAGCCAGGCAAATATTTTTTTTTCCACTTCAGCAGCTGAACCTCTCATTGAAAAAAATGTAATTCAAATCCCAACAAACGTATATATTGTTAAGATACGTTAATACATAAAATATATTAAATATGTTAATTAATATATTGATGTATAGATATATAACGTATTGATTATATATATATTATATATAATATCATTGGCAATATATATATTACTACTTTATTTATTTATTTATTTAATTTTATTTATTCCTCCTTTACAAAATGAAAAAATCCAGTTGATCTAGAACAAAACATTTCTTGTTTAAGTATTAGTCTAAAAAAAAAGGATATGAATGTCTGATTTTTTTAAAGAAAAATTTGCCAGCAGCTACTGCCTCTATCTTTTTTTTCCTATCACTTTTCTTCCCAAGAAAATGCCCTGTACCCTCTCTCATCAGATATTTTGGACTGGGGGTGAGCTCTGTTTGTCCTGTTGATGCTTGCCCACTTTGGATAATTCAACACTTCCTCTCATAAAGCCTCATAAGTGCTAATGCTAACTAATTCAAATGATATGAGAACTTGAAAACAACAAAACTATTCAAAGCCTTTTAACTGTTGATATGTCTTAATATACCTTAATATGTGTATTTCCTTATGGTTATTTAAAGTATGCTCATTCTGATTCTGGGAGCTTGGTCAAACAACAACCCAGAGCTTAAAATGGTAATAAAATACATATAATCTTAAGATTTTTCTCCTCTGCATCCTCTGATTGTTAGCCAAGAAAATGCTTACAATAGAATAGAGTAGAATAGAAATCCTTTTACCATGCTTCACCCCAAACCTTGCAACAAAAAGTATTTAGCCTCTAATAGATAAGGAAAAGGGTGCTCTAGGGTCGCCTCACAGAGACCAATTCAGCTGATATCAGTTGACAGCATGTCACACAAGGAGATTAGCAGTTTCTCAGATAGCCAAAACTGAAGCCATTTAGTGGTTCCTAGAGCTCCTTTCCCAAGTCACATACATGTTAAGAGTAAGAAATTTTTAACTAACTTATCAGTGGTCATATCTACATGAGATGCTATGTCGCCATAGTGATGAGCTAGGGCAATGTAGCTCATTGCTATAGTGACGTCCTGTTGGAGGGCAGGAACCATGACGCTGAGGCTACTGTGCAGTAGCAACGAGCTAGTATAGTAGGATCGGAAATAACCCGTGTACCGCTGGGACTGCGCGGTAATGGCGGTTACTGCGCAGCTGGGGACATGTATAGATGCACCCAGTATGATTTCCTGGTGGTTCAGGCTAAGGCATAGCCATAACAGTCCTGACCCACCCAACTCAGTCACTGTGTGAATGGAGTTTAATTAAATCTAATCAGAGGCTGTTCTAGTTTTCTACCAACTACCTTGAAAAGAAGATGAATAGGGATGATATGTAATATTTCAAGGTATAAATAGTTTTAAAATGGTTGCAATACAAAGAGTGAACTGTGCTGCCAGCCTTTTAGTGATGGCCTGTCTACCATAAATTAGGGCCTGCCCAAACATCCATTCCTAACTATACCATTGTCTCAGGCCTAGCCCAATAGGCCTCATGTAAGTTTCAAATTAAGCCTAGCAAAAAAAAGCCGAGGAGCTCTAAATGCAAACCCAGTTCTGTTCCAGAAAAGTTTTGGTTGTAACACACAGCAAAAAACTCAGGTGTGAACTTCTTTGCTAGGGATAAATTCTGCCCTTTGCCAGATAGTACACATGCCAAATCAAAGCACATTTCAGCATTTATTGCCTATGACAGAGAGGACGCACAGTTTGAGGGATCTACTGATAGAGTCTGAGAATCTGGCCTCAAGTTGTTGAAAATTAAAAGTAAGTTTGTTGAAATCAGCACTCCAGGCAGGATTGAGGAGCAGGAGAATCAAGTCCATAGCTCTGTCTGAGAGGAGTATGAACATAGGGCGAAACACGTGGTCAGTCTCTAGTCAATAGCTAGCCCAGCATAGGAAGGTACCTTTGTTGCTGTCACTGTGGCCATAGCACCCCAAATGCTCTATGTTGGGGCACGGAGAATTCTGAATAAACACAGATCATCCAAACCTCATCTCTGAAGTTCTGCGTAGAGATGAGAAAATTCTGAAAGATTAGACAGAAAAACAGACTAAATTCTACATTATATGTAGAACGTTTTTATGGCTTGTTCCTCATGTAATGGCACCTTAAATTGGGTGTAGATGTAGCACCCTTCCTATTCATGCGACGATTAGCATGTTAATTGCAGCACATATATAACATGTAGAGTGAGCCTGAGTGACATGTCTGGGCCTCCCTCTTCAGTGTGTCACAGCTAGATGGTATTTGTAACTCCAACCTTTGTTTAAATAATTAGAATATCTTTCCTTCTTGAACTGAAACTAGTGATATGTAAAGATGCAAAGAACAGTTCATAAAGTTAAGGCTATGCATATAGCAGCATTTTAATAGCTGCAGTCTGTTGGCTTTGGATTTAGGATCCAGATACCTTGTTCCCAGAAGGGACCCTCCCTCAGACTGACCATGATTTTTCCATTCGATGATAGGCAAATGTATTGATACACAGTGATAACAGAAAAGAAGCAATGCAAACAGTTGAACAATTCTATATATCTACCAAAGCCTAGGGCTGTCATCAGAGTCAAAGTACATCTGGCCAGCGCGCAGTCTTCACTCTGAGGCTCTTGCTCTTAGGTGTCAGATGTCAGCTGTCTGGAGGTGGGATGCCGAGGCCTCCCCATCCCCACAGTGGGGAGTATGAGATGGGCTGGTTTGTATTCCCTCTGTCCATGGTGGGCTTGGAGACCCTTCTTGGGGGATGGGGACCCCTCGCAGAGAGAAGGATGGAAAAGAATAGAAGGAGGGACCCTCTATTATTCTTATGTCTCTGCTTTTGTTTTCTCCTTCCCTCTTAATGACTCCTGATGACTCTTGGTCCATGGCTCTCTTTGGTTGGTTGTCTTTCTGTGGTCACATGTCCATGTAGCCTGCCAGGCCTTCACCTAATTTGGTCTGTTCCCCCAAAACCAGGCCTCAGGCCCCCCTGCTCTGAGGCCTTGTTAGCTGGTACCACTTACCTCATGTTATGGGCAGTACAGTACATACTCCCCTGGTTCCCAACATCTGTGTCCTTGTTGTGTTAGACAACCTGTCTTCCCTAAAGACTGTGATCTTGTGTTATGGTATGCCCCCGCAATTCTTAGGCTGTGTCCATCTGTTGGCCTTCTTGTCCATCTGTTGTCCACCTGTTGGCCCTGCTTCTGGGGCTGGAAGTGCCCTGGAATCAGACAGGCTGTCTAACACAACAAGGGTATGTCTAACACAGGCTGTCTAACACAACAAGGGTATGTCTAACACAAGCTGTCTAACACAATGAGGGTATGTCTAACACAACTCTGGGTGTTAGAACCAAGCTCTTAGAAATTAATTAACCCCTGTTGCCCATCTTGGCCCCTTCTAATGCATATATCTATACCTAGAAGCCAGTTCCCAAAAAACAAACCTTTAAATGCCATTTCTAAGCCAACACAGTCTTGTACTGGCTTTTTGGCTTGAGAATTAGCCAATCTTCCAGGCCTGGCAAGGTGTTTTTTGTTATGACGTGAAATCATTAACGTGTCCCAGATTATCATTCATATTACATAAGAATTTACACAAAATTGTGCTTCCCTGGACACCAAAGAAACAGAAACAGTTTCTTTGAATTGAAATCCACAAACACACTGCCTAGCAAGCCCTGTGCCCAGGATGCCCTGTGTCTCTAGTACCTCCCACAGTTCCCATTTGTTGTCTTGCTTCTGATGGTCATAACCTGTTGGCAATAAGTGTTTCAGCCCCTGTCTTTTCAACTAGGGAAACCCCTTGGGCTATGCCACTTAGCTTTTAACTTCATTTTTCTTTCAGTACTTCAAAGGACTTGATTGCTGAGGGCCTTGTCACATGGAACACTTGGCACATGTTTTATCTGAGATGTAGTAAGCATTACTGGGCCAGATTAAGAATTAGAAAGTGCTCTGAACAGTCTCATATTAATGCTTACAATGATCTCAGGTTGCTCTAGACAGGGATGGAGTTGTCTATGCCCGCCCACCCAATCTACTGTTGGCTGCCGCAGCTTGAATGTTTGCCTATGAGGATGTGCAACCCCTATGCTTGGAGCCTGCACCCTCCCCACTGCATGCCCAGTGCTGCCTAGCCTGACAGCCCCTGCCCCCAGTACGAGGGGGGAGGGTCTCTGCCATTGGCAGTGTGTTCAGGGAGGCACAGGGAGCCAGTTCAAGACTTCAGTGCAGTTTGGGGGCTGGGACTGACAGTCACTTGACTGCAGCATGCTGGAGCTGGTTCAAGACTCCGATGCAGTATGGAGGCTGGGACTAATAATCAGCTGATTGTCCATCCCAGCCTTGGCACTGTATTGGAGCCAGTTCACGACTCCACAGTGGTACCAGGGCTGGGACTGACAGTGAGCTGTGCTAACATTATCACCATGGAGCAGTCTGATGATAGCTGAACACTTGTTCATTAGTATGATCTGGAGATACTTTCCCCCCAAAAAGTCCTAACTTTGCTGCAGTACGATTACATTTAGCTTGTACTGCAGACATTTGCATTTTAAGTGCAATTAACTTGTCCTAAGGGCAGCGTGCAGCATGGCCCTGAGGGTTGTCTCAGCTGCAGTCACAGTGACTGCTAACATTACTTTAGCCAGCTTGGGGACAGTAGCAGGCCAGCAACTGCATTTTGGTTGGGACCTAAGCTAGGTAGTTTAAAGGTAGCTACAATCTCCATCTCCTTGTAGGGTAGACACGTGACTTTTTCATCTGATCCTGACAACCAGCACAGGGTACACTTTGCATTTTTTATGAAGTGCTTGTCTTTGGATTCAAGACTTACCTGATGGCACCTTTCAGCATATGACACCTCTTCAGACAAGTGGTGAGCTGAAAAGGAAGCTCTGCAGACGCACATACAAGGGTGAAACTTTTATGATGAACTTATAATCTTCTGTGTTACGTCATCGGTGCTGAATGATTGAGGTTAATGGGAGAGTCGCTGTGGCAATACCCCCGAAAGCTCTCATTGTTATTTTTAAAATTGAGAAAAATTGCTCTCTGACTGAGGTTTTACCTGTGCACTTTGTGCCTGGAGTGAATTCTTGTAACTGAGTTGAAGACATCCTAAAGGAAAATTGGGACAAATCCTATACTGAATTTGTGTGAACAGGAATACATTACAACGCCTGCATGAAAACCTTGTCATGGTCCAGGAGCTGCAGTGGCTTTTCCATTGCTAATTATGTAGTGCATTAGATTCCATCTTCCAAGTCAAAAATAGAAAATTAAAGTCACAAATGCCATATGCAACTGATGAAGAAGATCTGTATGTTGTATGTGTGTGGGCGGAGGGGGGATGGGACACCTACTTACAATAAGGAGCTGCTTATGGTATTATTGTTGATGATGTTATTACCATCAAATGGTTTGTACTGTGAATTCCATGGTTCTTATAAAGAATTTTTAATAGACTGGCATTTCATTATATTAGCTTTTGACAGCTGGATTATTAAAAAGAATCAATAAGCAAATGCCACAATAGCAATAGGCAATACATTTGTAATTTCCTGTGCAAGCTACATAAATCTTAGCTCCTAGCAAGCTTTAATTGTAATAAGATATGCGCAAATATTTTGGGTCCACGCGGGTAAATTCATAATTTCCAAGCTCCATCAAACTGTCTATAATGCAGCAGTCTCCTAAAAGAACTGTGATGTATTCCTCAAGGGATTTGGGTCATTTGAGGCTACCTATGTGCTAGAATGAAAACATCACTTTAAATCTACATTTAAAGGCCTCGTCTTTTTTTTTTTTTTTTTTTGCTTGTAAGTCAAGTTAATGATAAAAGCAACACCTTTTTAATGAGGATTGAACTCTGAAGCCTCAGCTGTACCTTGCAGCAAGTGGTGCTGTAGTCGCCCATTGGTGGCCGGTAGAACCTTTCTCTACATCCACAACTCGGACTCAGCTCAGTTAGTGGCTGTCTTTTGGTGAAATGGGCTCTTTCTGAAGGTCCGCTGGTGGTGCTGGTGGTAGGAATGAGAACAGCATACGGGACACTGCAGCGATACGGAAGGAACCCGAATTATGGTACAGCTGGCTCTTCTGCCTCTCTTTCCTTCTGGGATATTCTCTGCAAGGAGACAGGGCTGTTCTCCACAGGCAGCCAGTCAATAAAAGGCCCACACTACATTGGAGTACCAAGGCCACAACACAGATCCAGAGCAAGGTGCAGTCAATTAGAGAGATTTAATTTTTTTTTCATCCAAGCCAATATCAGGTCTCTCTTCTCAGGTCTATGTTTGAGGGACTCTAAATGTGATAAGGTGACAAAGATTTGTCTTCCCTCCTTTTCATCCCTCCAGCAAACTCTGTAGATTCATCTGAGGATATGGGTGGCAAGAAAAGTTTTTGGCTTCCTGGCATGCCTTGAGCATCAGGAGGTTTCAACAAAGATAGATGCACCCTTAAGAATGGAAAAAGCAATCGGGACTTGTGGTATAGGAGATATCTTTTATTAGACTAACTAGAGAAAATCTAATTGGTCTAATAAAAGATACCACCTCAATCACGTGTCCTAATTGCTTTTGCCTCTAGACCAATACGGCTACAACCTGGATACTTGACCCCTGAGAATGGAGTAATTATTGCTATTGCAGTAGGTATTGCCTGAAGGCCTTCCATTAGGATGAACTGTCATTTGGGATGGGATGGTAAAAAAACACAACCCCACCACACAAAATAAATCAGAGAAAATAAAGGAGGGAGAGAAAGGAAGTATTTGTAGGACCCATTTTGAAAATGGAAAACTGTGATACCAAGAGGTGCAGCAGCTGACTCAGGGGGACACAGGAAATCAGTAAAAGACCTGAGAATTGATTATCTGTTTCGAATCTAATAACAAATTCATATTTTTTTCTAAGTATTATGTCGCATTAAGTGAATCCTATCAGTAAAAGAATTCAGAGAATAAGTGAAGATTTCAACATTTCTCCCACAAATATAATCCTGGGTGCATAATCTTTAGGATTCAGTTGTCTGTAGAGAGCACACTGCTTTGTTTTTATGGATGGTGGAAGCCTGAATTAAATATGCTACTTCACGTACCGGATCTTCATTATGTACTAGCTGTGTTTCTGCTTTTTCACATATTCTAGCAACAACCATGCATTTATTTTAAATAACTCAGCCGTAAGGTTTTCACAGAATTTCAGGAAAGTGGTGTCATGTGCTGAATCGTTTTGTCCATGGTAGTAACTGCATGGTCTTTAGCACATTCTTTCCATAATCTGTTCCATAATATGTCTTAGACCTTAACCTTACAATATACAGGCACTGGGGTAGTATTTGGCTGACAAATCCACCCAACTTCTTGTATGTGTTCTTGACTCTTCTCCTTCAACTGACAGACATAATAAAATACTGAAAATGAGTCCCAGAACTCCCCAGCTTGGGACTCCTAATTTGTGCCAAGACCTTTATAAATTTCTCTGGCAATACAAAATGGTCTTAGATCAGACTGAGTTCAGTTTTCTCATACTTTATAAAGTCAGCACAGTGGAAAGAGGCCTTTGTATAAATGGGAGTTTCTTTTGAGTATTGGAAGATGTGTCTCACAAAAATAGATTATTTAGATGATTCAGATGGTGGGGGGAGGGGTATGTATTTATACCTATGAAGAAATTTTAGCTAAAATATGGTCGCTGTTTGTTTATTCTTACCTCCATATTTCTTAAGTGGGTTTATAGGTGTGATGTCTGGTCTTGTAGAGTTGGAAGGTCAGAGATATATGTTGAAAAATACAATGGAGATCACATCCCTTATTCCACATTCTTCCTTGAGATCAGAACATTTTTTATTGGTCTTTGTAGAAGAGAGTATAGCAAGTGAAGCCAGGAATTGCATTTTCCCTAATATAAATGCACCAGACTAGCAAAGGCCTTAGGGCTCCTGGATTTGAATAAGAAAGATCTAATGTTCTGTCTTGTGACTTGGATTGATTCCCCCTCCCCCCCCCAAGCTATGTACTGTACCTGTTTTGATAGGCTGTTGTGTTCTTTAAGAAAAAATAATTAAATCATCATCAGTCCCATTGATTTGTCTCTTGTGATGCTGCTTAAATGATTTGCTCTGGTGAACATTAAAAGAATGAAATTACATGTTTAGAGGGCTAAGAAGAGTACAAAATGCACAATAGAAAAAAATAACTTATTGAAAGCTGCTTTTTTTTTTTTAGTGCTATCCAGTATTACTTATGTTGCCTGTCTCATAGCTAGTGATTTACTCACCATTTGCCTCTTAGATAACAGTCATTTTTTATTGACTTTAAAGCTTTGTCCAAAGAATAAATGAAATCTGTGTCAATTCCAGGTTTCTGCAGAAGACAGCTGAAAGCCAGGCCTCCTCCAAAATGGTCTCCATTAGTCCTGGCTGTTCTGCAGTCAGAAGCACACTAATTTTATTTGGCTATAGCAGAGCTGGCCAGCTCAGAAGCTGCAGATCAGTCTGGGTGCAACGTGCTGACTCTAATATTTGTGATGTGCTGGGAACGCTGCAGCCCTTTGTTGTTCCTTGGAGCTCAGGAGAGAGAGATTCGACTGAGGGCTGGCCCAAAGCATTCTGCATGCAGCATTTGTTGACCCAAAGTGCTCTCAGTGGTCAGAGTGGAGGAGATGGGACTCTCTCTCTTTCTTTCTCTCTCTCTTTCTCTTCCAGTTAATACTAGGGCACAAAAGCTATCTTGATTTCATGATACAAGCCATGATGCATATTATGCTGTGAATTATAATTAGGGCATATTTTCAAAGACTCATCTGCCATTGTTCTGTATGAGTCCGTGATGCCTGCAGTCTCCAAAAGACTTCTAATTCTGAATTGCTTTTACTGAAAATAATCTCTTTATCACTCAGAGTAAATTTTGGCAGGATCTTTGTGAAGCTGTAGCATCTGTTATGCCAAGATTACCTTTTTAGGTCCTAGAAATTAAATTTCTGCATTTTAAGAATAGTTTTGAGAACTCTCATTGTCTAGAATTTCTTAGGACTCAATTGGTATAAAACAGTGGTGCTCCGTCTTTTGGCCGCACCAGCCTGATTACTGGTATGTGGTCAGTCTGTGGGCTGAGCTGGACCCTGTGCTGTGCTGCATGCTGGGATTGGGTCTTGTGGCCCCATGTCACCTCGTGTGCCAAAACTTGGGCTCTGGGCCCTGCACTACCTCCACCCAGCTCTGCACACAGGGATTGGGCTCCATGCCAACTCTGTACACCAGGATCTGTCTTTGGGGCACTGCACCACCTCTGCCTGCTCTGTACGCTAGGATTGGAGTCCTGGTGCTACATGCTACCTCTGCTAGGATCCTTGCAGTGGGATCAGGGTCCCGGCACCTCGCGTTGCCTCTGTCCAGCCCTATGCACCAGGATCGAGCTCTGTGCACCTGATCCTAGAGTTCAAGGCCTTGGCTGGCAGGGCATGCCATGGAGCCTTGGGAAGCCCCACAGACCCAGTTAACACTGCACTGGGGGCTGGATTTGGTCCGTGGCCTGGGGGTTGAGCATCCTTGGTATAAAAGACTTAAGCTATGACTTAAAAAGAGCTTTCACCTGCTGTTGTGGTTCAACGGTAGAATCCTTGTCTACTATTTTTTTTCCCCCCAGACACACATACAAGTATTGCCATCAAGGCTCCTGATGCCTGGATACCATTTAGCCTTTGCATACTTTCTAAAGGGGAGATGGGAGGTCTGGGCAGCCTCCACTCCTCCATACTTCTGCCAGGGTGTACATGTCGATGGTCCTGGTGGCCACTCATATGTACACCATGATCCAGAAGGATTGATGATTGCCTCCTGTTTGAGAGAGACCTTGCCCTCTTTTGGTATTTTGGACATTTATGAACCAGTTTTATTGAGGACCCATAAGAGATTAAAAAACCCTTTAATTTCTACAGTTACTATGGAAGCAGCACTTTAAAAGCACCAGAACGATTTGGCAACAGTAACAGTATTGTTGTGCTGAAATCTGTTTCTGGTGGCTTCTTGTGAAAATGCAGGAAGGCTGGATTAAACAGTTTTTTTCCACTTGGATGTTTTGTGTTAGAACGAACCTCTGCATTTGTCTCATGCTCTCAGGACATTTGTTCTTTTGGAGACGTGTCTTTCAATCTTACATGAAAGTGCACATTTCTTTCTTGGTTCAGAGTGCACACGGTCTGGTACCTACACCTCTACATCTATAAAATGACAAGCTATATGCTGGTGCACGGAAAGGCTTTAGCTTTGTGTAAAACCTGTGTATAAATATCTAGTACAGGCATAAGTAATGTGAACACTTAGTAAGGCTGGGAAAATAGTTTACCAAGCACTTTACAGAGACTGAGAATATAATCGTGACTTTGAATGAAGAGTTTAAAACTGTGACCGTTCTTCATTCTTTGAACATTACTCCCAAATTCAAAATGGTTGTATTTTTGCTGAGGTTATTATGATTTAATATTCATATCACTGTTGCAAAGTATGGAGTCTCATTGTGGTAGGTACTGTACAAATGTAAACAACATGTTAACCCCCCCCCCCCCAAAAAAAAACTACTTGTTTCCCAAGAAAACTCCTTGTTATGTTAAAATATACAGTTATCCAAGCCCCTATCCCTGAAAACATTGTGAAAAAAATGATCAAAATCTAGAAATGAGGATGTCACCCTCTATGTGATATGCCATTTATTTCTCCAGCTTCTCTATCTTTTATTGTTTAGCTGGTTTGTATTTTACCTTTTTGCTTCCATTAACTGTCAATGCTTTAAAACACAACTAGCATTATGTTCAATATCCTTAGCCATATAATGAGGAGAGCAAATCCGGGATGGCCAGAGTTAGTTTAACTACCCCTGAGAACTTCATCCAAGCACAACTGCAAATACCTATCTCTTCACCAAAAAGAAAAAAGAATCCCTTTTTAGGGGCCTTGGTGTCCTCTGGCACTTATCTCAGATGTGCCTATTGATTCTGATGCTTCAGATATCAACTGAAACTTTGTATTGATGCAAGAAGAAATTCTGTAGACCTTCATGAACTTGAGAAATGAGCTGGTAAAAGGAAATCTGTAGTCAGCTTGGAGCAGTTTGGAAGGAATAGAGAATCTTACAGACAGGGGATGGTGTTGGGGTGCCTAACATTATCAGCTTCATCTGAGAAGACCAAAGACAAGGCTGAACAATTCTCCCCATATTACTTTTCGACATACAGTGTTTTTGCAACTGGTACATACTGGTGTTCAGTCATACTGGAATGTGAACAGATTGGTGTTCTCACTCCTGCTTTCTTTTTACTACCTTCTTCCAGAAGATGTGCTTTCTCTCTTAGCCAAGGATGGGTGCCTTCTATACAAGTGATTTACAGGGTTGTAGAGTATTTGCCTTGGTGCCTTTAGCAATGTTTAAAGCAGGGATTCTCAGCCAGCATGCTGCGAGACCCACCCAAGGGTGCTGCAGCAGACAGCCCCTGTGCCAGGAGGAAAGCAGTCTCTCTTCCTGCCTGATGCCGCAGTCAAGCAGTGCTGGCAGCTGCTCTCTGCCACGCAGTAGCTCTCACCCAGGCCACTCTTGCTGGCCCAGCAGCAAACTGCTGTGCATGGGCAGATGCAGGGCTGCACTTTTAAATCCAGTTCATCCCCCGCTGTTCCCAAACTCCCAGGATTAGCAGGAGGGGCTACTCCAGTCACTAGCATGCCAGCTGCCGGAGGAGTAGCCATGGTGGCAGGGGCTGCATTTGCACCTTTAAGTAAAGGCCAGGATCAGAGCATGATGACCCTGCTTCTGCCACCCTCCCCTGGCACCAGCTAAATATTAGCTCAGTGTTTCTCAGCACTGCTGCTAAATTCCAAAACACTTATGGAGTGGTGCCATAGGTAAAAAGTTTGAAAACCGCTGTTTTAAAGCACAATACAATATGCGGTATGCAGGGCAAAGAATAAATTTAAACAGTTTAATTCTTAGCCCATTTTAGTGGGGAGCTTTACGAGTCTTTTTTTCTTTTTTTTTGCTAGTCATTTACTGAGTAGAATGATATATTTTCGTTGTATATGGCAATTGTATTACAAACATAATGATATTAGAAGTTGGGAAAGATGAAGCAGGAATTCAATAATTAGTCTCTCTAAAAAAGAAAGCAGTGACAAGATGCATTAATGATTCATTTACAAAGGGGGGTAAAAAGTAATTTAAATTAGTGCACCTGTTAATTTGGCAGCCAAACCAAACAAAATACAATTATACATTTGGAAAATTAATATTTCTGGCACTGAAGCAAAGCAGAAAATACAGCTCCTGATTGAAAACCAGAAACTGTACATGCATGGATCTCTGTCATTAGGGAACCTTTAATTGTGCATCTTGTTTCTAAGTCAGAGTAACTGCCAGTTAAATGTAACATTAAAGTTTTCCTCTCTCAAGTTTTCTTTCCTCCAAAACCCTGACACTATGGTATGATATTGCTTCCAAAGACTTTTTATAAAACTCCCAAGGAACACTAAACCATCCTTTTATTAGGGAATTAGTCCAAGTAATCCCTCTATCCTGCTTTCTTCCTGACTTCAGACTAGCATGGCTAACTACTTCTCTCTGCTTCTGGCAAGCCCATTATACTTTAGTGATGCTCCATACCCCTCAGCCCGGCAGAACTTCTGAGCACATGATACAATATCCTGCTCCAAAGTGTGACTGCTACAAAGGAATAAGCAGATTCCAGATTGAAACACCAAATATAAAAACATGCACTCAACTGGAATATTTCCTGCATTCTCTATTTTCTGGTCAAATGCTGCCATTTCAGCTTTGTTTCTTGTATGATGTGTGTGTATATACATCTTGCTTTCAGTCATGCAAAATGGCAGGCAACTTACAGGCCATGTATGTCACTCTAGTACCTCTGTGCTTACACACCATTATTTATTAACTGCAGACAGAAGAATAATAGTCCTGTGGTGAAAGTGCCCACCTGGTTCTCGGGAAATGTGCGTTCAGTTTCCCTTCATATTGCAGACCTTCTACTGGACTTCAACAATGTCACTTTTACTTTGCAGTTAGGGCTGCCAGGCTCTGGGTGGCCCCTAAGGGAAGTGGTGCTGTCTCCTACCCTGGGGGTCTTCAAGAGGAGGCTGGACAGATATTTGGCTGGGGTGATATGACACCAGTACCCATTCCTGCCTGGAGCAGGGAGTCAGACTTTATGATCTGTTTAGGTCCCTTCCAACTATGATACTAGGAACAGGTTTGCAGGGTTAATGTGGCCTTTGCTGGGCAACAGGTCAATTAAACACGCTGTCCAGCACTGCTCTGTATAAACTACCCCCTGACCAGGAAGCAATGTATCGTTCTGCTCATGCATGACTATGCATTGCTGAGTGGCCGTGCAAATTAGCCTGCCCCTTACAGTGGTGGAAAGATTGGTACATTGCTTCCCATTCAGGATTTAGCCCCCATCAGTAGTGTGTTTGGGGGTGCTGCTGTCTGGCATGGTAAATCTGTGGTTAGACATCATCAGAAACTCCATGCTTCAGTTCCCTGTCCATAACTTGGGGATAATAGTACTTCCCTGCAGCTGAACTTTATCTGCATATAAAATGAACTGTTTCAAACAGGAGATTTTACCATGCCTTCAACTCTCCTATGAAATATGAACTTTCATTTCTACCCGGGATAACTTTTACAGTCTTTTCTCCTGTGCCTGAAAAAAGTGCTTGTGCCTGCAAGCTTGCAATTCAAGAATTTTTTTTGCAAAAATCTAGTTGGTTTAATAAAAGCTATCACCTCTACCACGAGCTCTGGTTCCTTGCAATGGAAACATTTTCCGAGGATAAATCCATTAAAGACTTCTTGCAGATGCTGTGGTATTTGTGGCTGTTTAAGACTGTAAGAGAAACAGTTTGCTCAGAATTGTACAAACTTAGCTGCAGAAACAAAGCTATCCCACAGGCCTTAAAACTGAAACAGTCATTAGGAAAACATAAGCAAAAAGAGATCTTACTCAAAGGATTTATTTAGCAATGAACATTGCTGGCTTTTAAATATCTGATTTATGTGTAACAGTAATTTTTTGCTTTAGTGATGTAAAACTGGCAGGCATGCAAGACGAGATGAAGTTTCAGGAGGGATTTGAATGAAGAACGGTTATTGGCTTTTGCGTATTAGCATAAATAATGATTTCCTTTAGAATAAACCTAGTGCTAATAATGCATAGTGTGACTCCATAATCATTAAAAAAAGACTTTCCCTACAGAGGATGAAGGCAGCACAGAGAACCAGAAGGGAAATTTATTATTATTTGGCTCCTCTGTGGTAAAACCTTGGAAACCCAGTCAGTAATTCATGGGTACAAATGATTAGGCTTGCCGATAAAACCAGGTGTGCCATTTTCAGCAGACAAAGCATGCTAATCATCTACTGTCAACCTGTGAAATTATTGAATGCATCACATTGGACCTGTGAACTGACAAGCATCCCTGGCAGGCGATGCTCAGTTTATAAGAGTACCAACCAAATGAATTGTGCTTAATTTCAAAATAACAGTTGCAGCCTGCTACATCTTTGGCTCTTTTTCTTCCTTGCAGGGTCAATGATTGTATCTTGCGGGTGAATGAGTTTGATGTGTCAGAAGTCTCGCACAGCAAAGCAGTGGAGGCACTAAAAGAGGCTGGTTCCATTGTGCGATTGTATGTTCGTCGAAGAAGACCTATTCTGGAGACTGTTGTAGAGATCAAGCTGTTCAAAGGCCCTAAGGGTAAGCATGAAAAAGAGAACCTTTTTGTCTTGACGTTTTTTGCCCTTTGCTGCATAATTTAACTCTTCGTTATACTCTACCTGGTACCTCAACCTGAAGGGTTGTAGACTGGCTGAGCTGCTGTTGTGTGTTGACAGCAGAAGTGAAATGCTTCTGGACTGCAAGTTTGGGGGCTCTTGGTTGTAGCTGTGTTGGTCTAAGGACATATGCAGACAAGATTCTTTGGGTAAATGTGATATCTTTTATTAGACCAATGAAATAGTTGGAAAAATTGTTTTTTGCAAGCTTTCGGGTACAAGCACCCTTCTTCAGGCACAGGGAGAGCCTGTGTTTGTACCTGAAAGCTTGCAGAGAACAATTTTTCCAACTATTTAGTTGGTGTAATAAAAGATATCACATTTACCCAAAGAACCTTGTCTGCCTTTAGACTGCAAGGACATTAGTTCAGGATTTCATGTTTTCTCTGCAGCTGTCATTAGCCTTGTAATAGCATGTTTAAAATTCAGGTAGTTAAGGAACTCGGGTCCTTTTTAGATTATAAAATGATGATTGCAAAAACTGTTCAGTTCTTGCTAAAGAAACTCAGGGATGCAGCAGAAATGTCTGTCCGTAAAATGTCAGACACTCCTCCATCTTTCATCAGATCTCTGCTAAAGCTTCAGCATTTACCTTTAAATTTAGGACACTGTTGGATATGGCTGTCTTGAATTCCTCTTCTTTCAGAAAGGTCATATGACCACCTCTGACTTCTTCCAAAGGTTTCTCTCTTCCACAGCTATTGTTGAAACGATAAGCAGTAGGAATGCTCAAGATAGAAGGGCTATGCTTTATTAGGCAATATTTTTTCCTGCATCAAAATGCTATGGACGTCTAGGTTGAAACCTTCACTGCCCACAGACATAAATCTACCATATTGTCTTTGGTTGCTGAACTCTCTGGCTGCTGGAGGGAAAGACTTTCTGAATCACAGCATTTTATGGAAAACTGAAAATAAAAATACCTGTTCCAAAGCAATTCTATGTTTATGTAAAATGCTTCTCATTACTGTTTGTCTGAAGACATGCTTTTTATTTCTTAAAAACTCTCTTAATCCCATTGCTTATTCTCACATGAAATTGCCATATTTTTAACAGTATCTTAATTTGCATAGGTAATAGCATCAAAAGAACTTTCCTTTAAAAGAATGCATTTTGGAAACTTTGGATGCCGTTCTGAGATTATGTTTGGTTACTGTGATTCATTGCAACTTCTTGAACCATTGTTCAATGGACTACTGAAAGACAGTGCTGCTCCCTCCAGTCTTGCATATCAGTATTTAGGAATATCACATCTACTATTCCCAAACAATTAAATGTGCATTTATGGGAAGAATTTTGCCCTGAGAATCCAGAATGTTGTAATAATACTAATTGGACTTTCAAATGCAAAAGAACCTATTCTGGGTCTGTCGTTATGTATATTCAGTTGAAACAGTTCAGGGAGCATTGTTTTAAACGATGTGGGATTAAAGAATTGTGTAGTTTAGCCATCTTTTTGAGTACCGAAGGATAAAGAAACTACATGTAACACATCTTTTCAGCTTTTGATGTGACACTAAGAAATGATTTAGCATGATTGGCCCAGTAGCTGCATTGTGCAAGTGAAAAGATATTAGCTTTTGCTAATAAATTCTCGCCAAATATTTTCATTTAGGGTGTATTGCTGGAAAATAGATATGCGTTTTACTACTGGTACACAACCAAGTAAACACACAAAAGAAAGGCATGTATGATAAACTGAAGATGTTTTACTACCTGTTGCTTTAAATATTGAATTAATAGTTCTACTGTTACGAATAAGTGTGTCTACACGTGCTTTTACACGTGCCTAAACTCAATATGCATTAGCCTAATGCGCATTAAAGTGATTTAGGCATTTGTCTACATGTGCATGTGCTAATACCTATTGACGTGGGTTGGTGGACTGACATGGGACTAAAGTGAGTCCCATGTCAATGGATACACACCGTCTTGATATCCATTAGTGCATCTACATGTTTGTTAATGTGATTTAGCTATTCGCACATAAATTTCATACTGCGGGCTAGTCTGTGCTGTCTACTCCAGATGGCAGGGCTGACCCCGCCTCTCTGCTCTCTAGTGGGAGCAGGGGTGGGGGTCTGGCCAGACACTAGCCCGGCGTGGCTCCCTAAAGCTAAGAGGGCAGGGAGGGAGTTTATTCCGACTACCTCCCCTCTCCCCCTGGAAACCACATCTGGGGTCTGCCTGGCTAGGCAGAGCAGTCCCTGTCAGGGTAACTCCCCACCACCACTCCTTCAGTGGCAGGGGAAGTGGCATGGCCAGAGTTTGCCAGCCACCGTGGCCCCACCATCCTCTTGCCTCACCTGCCTCACTTGCCTGAGGTGCTGCCCTGGCTGGTGTCTGGCCATGCCCCCCGCCTTGGGGACAAGCTTGGCAAGGGCTGTTTCCCCCCTCCTCCCCAAGTACACCCTGGCTAGGGTCCCTGTAGGCTGGGCTGTTAAACCCCTCCCCAGTCTTAGTCAGCAGCCTGCTGCAGCCTGGCCTAGGGTGGCCATCAGAGGACATTCCAGTTTCTGGAAGAGAAAAATAGAGGGCATAAAGGCATTGGGTTGTGTATCAATAGAGGACAGAGGACAACTGGACTGTCCTCTATGATGGCCACCCTAGCCTGGCCACCCTCATCTCCTCTCCCCCGTCCAGCTTCCCTCCAGTCATGCAGTTGCTGCAGAAGAGAAGGGAGGGCTCCTTCTAGCATCCCCCAGCTTCTGGCCTGAGCCACTGTACACATATGCCTGCATTTCCAGAATCAAAAGGGAATGTCTATTCACTTGCAAATTGGTTCAATCTCTGAAGGTTAGACTAACCTGCAAAGAGTGAATCAATTCAGGCTTGAGCGTTTTGAATGTCTGTCCTTAGCTTCAGAGATCATCTAGTCCAACCCCCTGTCTGAGGCAGGATCCCTATCTAAACCATCCCATATAAGCATAATCTAAACTTATACATAAGACCACCCTCAACCCTGACACAACATAGACCCAGCACCTTAACCTGCCACTGGTAAAGCAGGGAAAGCATGGCAGCCAATGTCCGGCTTCTATAAAATGTTGTCAACGTACGTGTAAAATATACAATTTTATTGTTAAGAGCTAAGTGTCTATTTTTCTATTTTAGCATTTCTGAGAGGTAATAACTGGAAATTAGTTTTAAAAAGTTAAAGTAGAATAACCGGCTCCTGGCAAGGACAATGACAATTGTCAATGACAATGACAAAGGACAATTTTTTGCTTCCATAGCTCCTGTATAGTACATGAGAAGGAAGCCAGAGGAAATGAAGCAAGCATAAATATCTGTATCTGTATCTGTATCTAGATATAGATATACAGATATACCCATATCATTTGTATTGTTCTGTTTTAGAACACTCCTTGCATCCAGAGCTCGACAGCTAGTTTCTAACATAAATATTTATGTATCTGTTACTGTATTTTCTTGCATACGCTACACCCTGGAATAAGATACACACCTTGTTTTTGATAGGCAGAATAAAGAAAAAAAGATGTTTACTTGTAATAAGTACCTGAGCAGCAGCAGATAGGAAGCCAAACCTGATCACTGTTCCACTTCCTGTGGATCCTAGATTTTACTTTGGTTTTACCCCATGAGCAGTAGAAAGTACTCCTACTGTATTGTACACTCCAGTTTCCAGCACTTGGTTTTGGGGGAAAAAGTAAGTGTTATATGCAAGAAAATATGGTGTGTGTATGTATTAGAAAAGTCCTATCTAAAGCTTTTTAAACAAAAAGTTTCCTTACATACATTCCTTTATAAGAAACTTTTTGTATTTTCTTCTTCTTCCTTCTCTTGTTCCATCTAAATGGGGTTGCTCTTGCAGATCCTGGCTCAGTCATACATATAATTTTCTTCCAACTCCTTCTTTCTCATGTCCCTCCTCACTATCTCACTCCAGTCTTCCTCTTTCTCTTCTCCCTGGTAGTCCCATTCTTTCCCCACGTATTCTTCCAGACTCTGTTGTACATGCCCATACTGTGCCAGTCTTCTCTCTTGCACTTTCTTAGATGCCTCTACTACCTTCACCGATACTTTGCTGTAAGTATTCCTCATTTTATCCATCTTTGTCACTCCACACATGCATTTTTGTATAACAAGCATTATACATACACACATACATACACACATATACATATATGTATGTCATGTGCATATGCCTCACATCCATAGTGAGGTGGCCAAACTTCCTAACCCTTCAAGCTGCAAGGCTAACCCTGCTTGCTATCCTAGCAAAGCTGAGAGCCAGAGGACATAAACTGGTGAGATCTGCACACAGGGCCTCAGATCAAATACTAATTTTCTGTTAAATGAGAAGAATCAAAAATCAATAGTAAAACAATAGAGAAAGAAATGTTTATAGTTACCTATTTCTTTTTACTTCAGGTGCCCCATCTAAATTGTCTGGCATTTGAAGGTATCTTTGTGACTACAGTTTGTCCACCCCCTGATATATATGGCATTTGTGTTTGTGGCTGAAAAATTTGAAACTGATATTTTTAAGTCTGTGGTATTTTTATCCGGATATTTCAAATTCTTATAAACAGTGAATTAAATCTTGAAGGACAACTTGTAGAGTAAATTAGTCACAATGTAATTTGCCTGTGGATATCATTGCCAGGAGCCATAGAAACCAGTTAGTATTTGTATACCCAGAGAGACTTGTAAATGCTCACCTTATTCTCAACAAGTAAAACTAAGTGCATTTTTATAAGAAGGATAGTGCAATGCTAAATGTATAACAGATATCTTTAAAATACTCCTTTGCCTTTTCTTTCTTCATAAATGTACTGTTGACTTCTTTATTCACTGTGCTGAGACTGTGCCACATAAAACTTGAGTCTTGTCCTCTACAATATTACCTAAATTGGAAGGTCACCTGCTGTGCTTGTGTGTTTATGGGCAGTATGTTATATCTGTCAATGTTTGAAAGCTATAAATAAGGGATTTTACAGGACATAAAGACAGAAATGCATTTAATTTCAACGTAGGTATGTAAGACACGGGGGATATTTTTGGAGGTATTGAGTATAAAATGTTTAATGTTTTCTACAAATTAGTTTTACTAGGGATGGATGGCACATAAAATAATTTTCCATAATGCACAGGGTCATGACTTCTGTATCTAGCAGCAAGACTGAAGCCAGAATATTACCAAACTATTTTAAAGGCAAAACAGTTCAGCATCTGTTACATGGGGTAAAAAGACTGCCAGTAGATAGCCCCTCTTCCATGAGACTATTTGGGAGAGATGGATGAAGATATATGTTAACTGCTTAGCATACATCCAGGTTTTCAAATGGTATCAAAGTAATATGGTTACATATGACTATGCATTCAAGAATTTGCCACCATCCTGCCTTATAGGCTAGGGAGACACTAAAAAAGTCTGAGCCTGAATTGATTCAATCTTTTCAGGTTAGTCTAACCTGGCTAAGCTGAATAAGTTTTGCAACTAGACAGACATCCCAGGAATTCAGGCACATGCCATGCCTGCGGTGCCTCAGGCCTAGAAGCTGGCAGAGGGAGAGGGGGAGATGCTAGAGCAGCCCTCTCTTCCCTTGTACAGAGCTGAGCTGAGGGGGTGTGTAGCTTAAACCAGCAAAGGGTCTGGGATAGACATTGCATAAACCAGTTTGACCCAAATCAGTTATGTCTGATACTACATTAAACCAGGTTTATCTCAAACCAGTTTCAGCCATTTTCAAACTGGTTTATGTGCACTGAACATCTTTTCTGCTACAGGTTTAAGCCAGTTTCTGATCACTTAAACCGGTTTATGTGTATTGTCTGTCCCTACTTAATGTATGTGAGTTACCTTCTGTTATTTAGAATGAATACTGAAAGTTGGCAAAATGCAGAATCTGCCTTTGTATCAGTGCTGGGGAAATTATTTCCAGGACACATGTAGCCTTCAATCAAACACGCAGGTTTTAGTAATTTGCTTTTTTGAGGAAACCCATCTGCACAGCATTCATGAATAGCTGGTCTTTTGCTTGTGGGTGTGTTTCAAAACTCTCCCGCCAGAGCTCAGTAGCCAGCTTGTTAACAGTAGCAGCAGCATGTTACATGGGAGAGATGCGGAATGTGACTTTCCGATTGAAAGTCCATGAGATTTAGGTTTCCGGGGGACTTACGCACTTTTGAAAAGTCTGTCCGTGAAAATAACACAATATTCTTCCCTGCATTCAGGAACTTAACAAAGACAATAGCAATGAGAATGGATTCTCTTTTTTTAAATCAGCAGAATAAAAACTTTGTTGCAGTGTTTGCCACAAAGAAAGCTGTAGGCATGAATTTATCACAAAACACTTGTCTAGAATGCTGTTTGGCCAATGCTTGTAATGTAGCATGTGAATTAGCTTTCTGTGAGACCTTGCAAAAAGGTGTGTTATTATTTTTGCTGTTGTTCTTTCTTATTAACAAATTAATTACAAACTTCAGCAACATTTTCTGCAGTACCCCAAGTATTTGAAATTATAATGTATTGCATGCATCTCTGGGGCCTTGAGGAAGCTTTGCTATTTTATTTTTCTGTACATTTAAAAAACCCAAACTATTGCATTCATCAGTAATCAGTTTTAGAAGTTTAACTTGAGTTTTCATGCACATTTTACAGGATCGGTCAGACAAGCCTGCGACGGAAACTCTGAGCGTGCCCTTAGGTACTCTGACCTCCTGTGAATAGATTATCCATAACCGTTATGGCAACACAAATGTAAAAGCTTAAAGCTGCTGCAGCCTTTATGCTTTAAGTTCAGAGGCATTAGTGCCATCCTTTCCCACAGACAAACTGCAGCCATGTACTTTCAGTATGAATTGCTCTTATTGCACATCAGCAGAGGGTTGCAAAAGCAGAAGGATGCACAGTGCTTTTCTGTAAGAGGCTGAATTTAAATTGGATACAGAGGGGTGGCTTCCTGCAGGAAATGGCAGAGCTCTAGAAATGTAAAAACACAATGAAAGCCTGTCATTTGCAAAGCAACACACATGCTTCCTTATCCTCATTGAGGGGTCTGTGCCTCTCTCTCTTTTGGGAAAGCAAAGGTGAATTTTGTAATAAAAGGGATGCAGCTCTGGAAAGATGGGGAACATCTGTGAAACACCGCCTCTTGTATTTCTACTGATATTTGTGTGGTCCTCCATGCTACAGTCTTCTCTGTAAACTGATTCACTTAAATATCGTAACTGGATTTTATCTGGGAGATCCTTCCTTAAGAACCTAAAATATTCTTCAGTGCTTCTGCGTCAGTACTCCCTATTGGCCATGGACATCTTGCCTGCAGAACAGGAGCAGAAGTAATCAGGTCAACTGGAGGAGAGAGCTCCACAGTGAGAGTTGCAGAGGAAATTTTTTTTTTCTCAATATTTCTGAGTCTTTCCACCCTCCAGAAAGTGTGTATTTTAGGCACAAAGGTGAATTCTACTGTGATAGCCAGTGTCATCGCTTTGTATAGACGTTACATTTTTCTAGGTTTAATCCAGATTATAGGCGTCACTATATACATATGTAATCTGTAGTCCAGATGAAAACTGGCTCCAATCTGAATGAATCGAGGATTAAAGTTAATGCAGGATAGGGCAGTCCAAACTAGGCAATTTAAACTGTAGTAATGAACATGTAGATATAGCAGGTAGGTGGTTAGGGCTTGCTGTTGCTTGTGCCCACCACCCAGTGTAGCAGCAGATGCCCCCTGCTGTTTTTGCAAAAGCTCAAGCCCAAATCCTTAACCCTAGGCATACTTACCACATACTGGCTTCACAGAGCTTTAAAATCAGATGAAAAGGAAATCTCTCATTTCTACGTAGTAGAGTTCTACTGGTGTTAAACTAACAAGCAGAGATGGTATTGCAAAACACATAATAAGCAGGGCTGTTGCAGTTAATTTACATGATTACCACAGACACAAATTAACCCGTTAATTTTTCATTGCATTAATCACACGCATCATTTTGACCAGTGGTGTGGACCAGCTCCAGACCAGCCTAAATCCATGGGCACAGCCCTGATCCCATCCCACCTTGCACCTGCTTTCAGACTCACCCACCCATGCTGAGCAGTGGCAGCGGCCAAGCAGAAGCTGCTACTTGGCATGGGGGAAAAGCAGCCCCTCTTCCTCACTGCTGCCAGGCCCTGCTTGCTGCAGCTGCCCAGAGCCCGCTCCCAGGCTGCCCTGTGGCTCCTCGCTGCTGCCATCACCACTTGCTCGGGGCCACCCAGGGGAGAAGCAGTGGCAGTGAAGAGGAGCCTCAGGCAGCTTGGGCACAGGCTCCGGGCAGCTGCAGCAGAAGTGCCTGGCAGCAATGAGGGAGGGGGGCCCTTTTTCCTCCTTGCTGAGCAGCAGCTTCTGCCTGGCCATTGCTGCTACTCAGCATGGGCAGGTGAGTCCGGAGCAGGCACAGGGTGGGCTGGTGTCGGCATAGGTTGCAGCTGGTCCTTTCCATCTGGGGCGAGGCCAATCAGGTGTGGGGCTGCGCACTGTTGATGTTGGTGGGGAGAAGCCACAGGGCGCATGGGCTCCGGGCTGTTGGGTGGAGGGATGTTGACTACTGTTTAACTGTGCAATTAAAATTGCAATGCATTGCAACTATTTTGTTTCATCTCGCAATTAATTGTTATTAATTTTTTAAATTGTTTATCAGCTCTCATAATAAGGTGTAGCTATCTTAAATCATGGTGTCACATATGTAAAGGAGAGCCAGTTTAAAACTCCAAAATACTAAGTTCAGTAATGATAGCAGTTTGTGGTCCCACAGTTCTGTTTGTTTTTCAAACCAAAAATCAGAAGAGCCCTAAAATCCTGACCTCCCTTCCCAAACGATGACATTTGGAAGAAAACACAGCTGTGGAAAAGAAGCTTGGGTTTATGAAGAAGAGCAGCTGAGTAACATGAAATTTAAAACCATAAACTAAGAAACAACATAAAACATAACTGCTTCTAGCAGCTTGAACTCCATTCTCATATTAAGATCTGCCATTCTCAGTTTATTTATTTACATAAAACAGTACAATAAAATGGACAATAAAATTGTATGTAGTAGAATAACATATGTGCTTTAAACTTTTCGCTAAAAGCATACACTGATGATGATATTCATTATTTGACTTACCAATTTGTACTCAGAGACCATGTCGACATGAGCGTGGGTGTTTAGTTCCCTGGAGACAACTAGCAGTGGTGCACTTTGTGCCACCACTAGTTGTCCCCAGGGAATACCTGTGCCACATGCCCTCTGGCAAGTGGCAGGTTGCCCTGGGTGGGGTAGGGGAGGCTGGGGCTAGCCCTCTCGGGGTTGCAGCAGCGGCTTCTCAGAGCCTGGCCGGCAGCCAGAGCATGACTGGGTGGTCAGGCTCTAGTTTTTGGCACTGCCCCCATGTGCGCCATTCCGCCTTTTTTTTGTGCTTGTTGTTTTAACCCCTGTATGTCCAGGGGTCAAAAAACCCCACCACACTGCTGCCTTACAGCACAGAGTACAGCTGAACATGCACTATGTGGTGCTGCAGGCATTTGCAGTGCCACGTACTGCATGGCCGTGCTCGTCTGGATGTGGCCAGATAGCACTTAGGAGCTCAAGTTGTGGAGCAGTCTCTTCTGGTGTTATGCAGTGTACAAACAAAGACCTTAGATGGTTTTGCCTCCCAAAGAATGTATAAGGCAATAGAGTAAGAACCTTGTTTACCAATGAAGTAAACTACAAAAGAAGAAGAGCTCAAGTCATCGGAAACCACAAATGGGAATATCGGTTCTCTTTCTTATTGCCTTGAAATCTGAATAGAACTGGGGAAATGAAATTTTGTAGATAAACACTTTATCTAAACACATAATTTTGGAGTGTTGAAACAGAGATGGAGAGAATCTTGACAACTGTATACAGCCACTCTCTGACTCATTATCTTTTGATAGAAAGGATCTGACAAGCCAAAAACCTGGTCTTTTTTAGTTAGGTCTGAAAATGGCTTTTTCCTACTGCTGGTGAATTTGACCCGAGATGAATTTCAATTGATCTCCCAAGAAAACATTAAAGTGCGTAAGTGATGTAGTGGGAGGCACTTATTTTTCCTTTCTGTATTCACATAAATAAGCACTGAATATGGCGGTTCAGTTTCTTGCACGTAATGAGCATGTCTCTCTGTGTTGCATGGTTGCTACTCTGCTAACACAGATGCTATGGTGTAAAAAAAACTGGAGATAGGGACTGGAGCGAGCCAATTCTCTTGAATGCTCCAAGACAAAGGAAAAAGGAGTTCAAGTAGTAATTCATGAAGGGAAGAGAAAAGACTAAAAGTGAACAATGAAAAAGCAAACTGCATAACGGAGTCGTTCTGCAGTCAGTGTCACTGCTGACCATGTTGGTGCCTCAGGATTACCGAACAGACATAAGACTTCTATGACGTATCAAACTGGTGCAGTGATTCATCTGACGTTGTGCTGCGTAAGCACATTGCATACTAAAAACTTAACCTCTGCATGTGAGTGTTGAGTATTTGGTAGTGTTGCTGAAATAGTAAGGTTTTACTTTACACCATGACGGAAACCAATATATGGTGTGCACTCTTTTACTTGCTGGCGATGGAAGGAACTTGCAGAGGCAGACCACTATGAGAGTATGTCTTCAGTGCAAAGTTGTTATCGGCTCTAACCCAGTGCTGTTGTTAATCTCCTCTCCTGTCCATAAGCAAAATTCCTCACCTGTAGTTTCAGCTTGGGCTAGCTGGTCCGCCTTGGGGTCCAGTATGGAGCCCAGGCTCACCATTTTCTTTCATGGTGGACTTGGGCTAAATCAGGAGGATGCTGACAGTCCTCAGGTTCCTTCCTATAATTTCCCCTCTGGGCCTGGCAGAATAGATGAAATTTTCTCTCATTTCACTGGGAAAATATTACCCAAGGCTCCGCTTTTACTGCAACACAAAAGAATCCAGGGTATTCCCACAAAAGATCTAGCGACAGTGGATGCACAGGACATGGCAGCTGAGGTACAGCTTGATAATATGGCTGCTCATAATATGGATGGCTGCTCATCCAGGCTAGTCCAGCTTGGGTGTCAATCACATTATTAACTTTTCAGTTAATATTGTACCCTGGGGGCTTCCTAGGGTATGACTAAGAGTGAAGTCCAATAATTTCACATTTACTGCCTTTGCAAAGGATACTACATTTAATCAACTGTAATTGCGTCTTTGTTCATAAAATTAAGTATTAGTTCAAAATATCTAAGGATTCACTGTGTCTTACAGTCATTACTATTAGGTAGTGAAGTTGTGCTCGGTTTTTCAGCTGGGTCGCTCTGCTGGCTTGCACTGGCACTGGTTATGCCTTAGCTGAAATATTGCGTCTAGTTCTGGACAGTGCATTGTAAGAAAGATGTAGACAAAGTGGAGAGAGCCCAAAGGTAAATGACAAAAATGATGAAGAGGTTGGAATGCAAACTGTGTGAGGAAATGTTGAAAGAAACAGGTATATTTAGTCTGGAGAAAAGGAGATCAACAGGAGGTGAGGAATAATAGCTGTTTTCAAATATTTGAAAGGCTGCCATAAAGTAGAGGGAGAACAGCTGTTCTTCCATGCCACAGAGGGCAGGACATGAAGCAAAGGGCTTGTACTGCAGAAACGCAGGTTTAGATTAAATCTCAGGGGAAAAACACTTTCAAGCTATAAGAATGATGAGACAATGAAACAAGTCACTTAGGGAAATCTCCCTCCTTGGGAGTTGTCAAGAAGACCGCTATGAGCCACTATGAACTGGATCAGGCTACTCAGAGAGGTTGTGAAATCTCCATTCTTCAATAATTTTAAGAGCAGTTTAGATAGGCTCTAGACTAAGATGATTGAAGGGAAGGCAGTAAGGCACTGTATACACTAACTCGTTCAGAGAGATGTGACCTTTCATAGGCTGCACCCTATTTCATCAGATGATAGTTTAGTCAGGATGATTCTTCCTTGAGCCGAGGTTTGGACTAGATAATGGCCTGAGATCCCCTTCGAACTTGACTATTGTATGACTCTAAGACAGCAGATGGTATCTGTCTAGGATCCCAACACACCTATGCTTCAAAGATATTTAAGAGGTCAAATTATCTTCTGAAAGGCATTTAATTCCTCTGATTTCTTTCTATTTATCCACACTAGATATGTGCTCACATTACAGACAGTTTAGTGTGCTAAATCTTTCTACATTTTATCACAAATCCCTTTTCCCTTCTTTTTCCTTTCATAGGGATTTATCACTGTTGTGCTTACTTTTCTCTTGCCTCTGTGTAAATGCTGGGGATATAGATTTCCCTCTGTGTTGTCTGCTTCTTACTTGGTCTTTGATCTCTGGTCTTTGATTAAACTTATCCCCCTGTGGCTCATGTTGTGTTGTTGCTGGTAAATAGGTCCATTTTCATTTGATTTTGTTAGTGCACGCAAAGGGCTTATAAACTTTCTTTTGAAGTCTTTATCCATTTATTTTACCTGTGTACAGTGCAGGCCAGGGGGTCTAGACTCTCTCATTTGGCAATCCCCTTTCTTTTCTGTAGGTTTTAGATAATTGTGCCTTCTACGTTTCTGGGTTTTTTTTCCTTTCCAGTATCTCTTCTACGTGATTGTTAAACCGTGCTCCACTTTAAACGATCTTCCAAGCAGAGTGTCTGGGAAGACGCTTGTAGAACTGAGCATAATTTAATGGTTTATTTTCTTTCCCTTTCATCAACCCCATTGTGAATCATTTGCTTTTATTCCTATGAGCACAGAGGTGGTTAGCCATATTAGTCTGAAGTCAGGCAGAAGACAGGGTAGGGGACTTGTACGTGTGCTCTGGGGAGAGGGTGGGGGTGCAGAGCTTGAATTAGAGCAGCTCCGAGAGCAGCTCTGATTTAAGCATCTCCCTTATCATTGCCTCCATGCTTCAAAGTGGCAGCAGGGGCACTTGAATTAAAGCTCATTCAACGAGCTTTAGTTCAAGTGCCCCGCCACCATTTTGAAGTAGAGGATCACTGATACACGAGATGCCGGAGGCTGCTGGAGCACTGTACTTGCCATGCCGCTCAGTTAATTGAGTCTGCTCTGACGTCCTGGAATTGGAGCAGCCTTGACACTTGTGTATAGGTGCCCTAAACTAACTGGCGGGGTTAGTTAACTGGTGGGGGGGTCCCATAAATCCTCTCATTTGGGGTTGTATAGTTCCCTCTGGTGTTTTGTGGGGTCTTTGGTCGGGAGATTATAAAACTTGTTGGAAATCAGTCGGCCTCTAAGATGCACGTAGGGAGCTGCCCCCTTGCCCTGCCGTCTGCTTTGCTCTTCCTCAGAAGCAGACTTTGAACGATCTTGCTGGAACTGATTTGATTTCCTTAGAAAATAAAATTAAAAACAAAACAAAACACAACATGGAGATCCTTGATTTCTTCTGCGGTAGGAGTGACCTGCTGCGTAAACGGAGGCCTGCACAGAGTACGTTTAGTGCCATTCTTCTCCAAGTTTTGATTTGTTGTTTATAAATAATTTATTCTCAGCGTCCAGTTCTAAGAAAGTGAACTGTTACTCTGGGATGAGCCTCTCCTGACAGTTGCTACTAAGATAAAACTCACCTGGGTTTCATCAAAAGTTGCTTGGCTAAGGACTAGGATCCGGCATTTTCCCTTTTTGTAAATGTTTGTTTGGTTCTTTTATTTCAATGAAAGATTATATAATTTTTACCCACCAAGGTAGATTCAAATGGTGCTCTTGTACCTCATGTAGCAGCAGATATAATAGTCAACATGGAAAAGTCAGCATTTGGCAAACCAATATCTCATAGATATTACTAGGGTGGCCATCATAGAGGACAGTCCAGTTATCCTCTGTCCTCTCTTGATAAGATGCTGGATGCTTTTATGTCCCCTATTTTGCTCTTGAAGAGAAAAACAGAGGACATAACGGCATCAGATTTTGTATCAACAGAAGACAGAGGACAGAGTAGCAGAAAACCAAAATGTCATCTCTGATGGCCACCCTAGATATTACCTGTCTCAAGTATAGAGGAAGCCAAGCTATCTCAGAGCTCACTGTTCGCTACCCTATCACAAAAGCGTGCATTGCTAAAGGTAGCCATTTTATATTTTGAGTAACACACTGGGTTTTTCTAATTCTTTGTCAGTTTTGCATTTATTGCAGTTTTTTTGATCCATTAGTACTGGGCATTGAAAGCAGCTTGTATATTTTTGCTGTGTGCCTAAAATAAATATTTTCTTTTTGATATACAGTGATTGGACCATGCAAACATTTCACTCAGAACAGAGATTGAAATCTATTTTCTATTGCTTTGTTGACTACAACGACGTTTGCATAGTTTGGAACAAAACTTTAAATTGCTTCTCTAAGCCATGAAGGAGAGTGGGGACTTGAGTCTTGTGGGAAAGCCACTGCATTTGGGCTGAGGCGATCTGACTGAGGAGATCTTAGGTGCATGGGAAGATTTGATATAGGAGTTATCAGAAGGAGCTCCGTGGATCAATGGTGGTTTGCAATGCGCAGTTCGAGAATTGCATTCACAGAAAATGTGCATGTCAGCTTCTTTATACATCAATATCCACATTTAAAAAAATGATCATTAACTTCAGCTCTGGCTGCAGTTACTCAGCACTTACAAAAATCAGGGCTGAGGTGTCTCAAGATGGGAACCAAAATATAGAAGTCCATAACTGAAAATATTTAACTAAACTATGGAAAAGAGATTGCTGAAACGTGCACTTCCCCAAATTAAGAGGTTTCAGTTTTGTCACCTGCATAGTGTTGCTTTCTCCACTAAACCTGGTATGCATTTTTCAGAAGGCAGGGTAGATTTGAACCTAAATTGAAGATCTATATAAGATTAGAGTGTCTTTCTGGAGCTGATGTCAGATCAATGTTCATTCATTCTTACATGTAGGGATCACCCTGTCTGTGCAGTATTGACAGGAGACAGACACTCTATGCAGGTGATGGCATATGTGATGTTGATAGAAATGCAGGTGAGTGAACTTGGAGGTTACAATCTATGTTATTTGATCCAGTGATTAGGTGGTCTATATTGACGTGGGGCACAGCAGGCATCTGAGTCCATTGCAAGGCCTGATACCACGATGAGAATGGGAATTGCTTGAGAGATGTTGTTTGAGGTTGGGGGGCTGCCTGTCCAGGTTGGAGCAAGATCTGAGTCTGGCTTTGTTGATTTGGAGTGGTTACAGTTTGAGAATTATATTGTAGGACTCTCTGCTACAGATCGTTAAGGCTTGCATCCCCATCAGTGGGGTCAGAGCAGATGCAGTTGTGAAGGAGAACGTGCCTGTCAACAACAGATTTAGTAGTGTGCTTAGGTTGAAAGCTAGTAGCAAGAAGATAGATGTATGGAGCAGTCAATAGGTTTCTGATGCAATATGTTGGTGATGTGTCCATTGCAAATCTTCACTGTAGCACCTAGGAAATGATTTTGCTGGTGGGACTATTGCAGAGTTAGTTTGATGGAGGAGTACAAGTTCATAGTATCATAGTATCATAGTATCTAGGGTAAGAAGGGGCCTAGAGCAGGCCATCTAGTCTGACCCCCCGCCAATGGCAGGAACGGGTGCCAGGGTCACAGGACCGCAGCCAAGTACCTATCCAATCTTCTCTTAAAGATGCCCAAGGTAGGAGCAAGAACAACTTCCCTAGGAAGCCGGTTCCACGTCCTAGCCACCCTAACTGTGAAGTAGTGCCTCCTA
>JAGPOW010003316.1:187468212-187486384 GCA_030014935.1 Caiman crocodilus
CCAGAACTGGACACAGTACTCCATCTGCGGCCTGACCAACGCCGCATAAAGGGGGAGAATCACCGCCTTGGACCGGCTTGAAATTCATCGTTGGATGCATGCTAGGGTCTGGTTGGCCTTCCCAACCACCGTCTGACATTGGCGCCTCATGTTTATCTTGCCATCAACAATGACGCCGAGATCCTGTTCCACCTCCGTGCTAGAAAGAGGGGAGCTCAAGTTGTTGAAGTCTTGGTGAAATGCCTCTAGACATCCCTTCCTATGTGTCCATACAATGAAGATGTCACTGATGCACCTTATGTGTACATCATACATGCCATCTCCTGTAGCAGAACACTTTAACCTCCCAGGACACCACAGGCACATCACCAGTGCCCCTCTGCTGTCTACACTGGACAGCTGGGGTAATCCTTATGTATAAAAATGAACAAACACCAGTCTGACATCAGCTCCAGAAAGACACAAAGGCAGAACACTTGAACGTCCCTTGACTCTCCATCACTGACCTCAGGGTAGCTGTTCCTTAGCAGCAAACCTTAAAAAAACTGACTTGAACAAGAAATCATCTGTAGATGGGGTGGTGCTAAGTATGGCTTACACAGGAACTATGGATTCTTGTCCTGTTACTTGGATTAGCTTTTGTGACCCCTTTGTTCCTATGGGCTCTTTGTTCTGTATGCCTCTTCCAGCACTGCCCCCCTCCCACCTTGCCTTTTGTATTCAAATTGCTCTCTCCACCCTTCTGTGCATGTTCTTTCACAGCATTGGATGCAGTGAGCTCCAGCTCACAGAAGCTTATACTATATATATATATATATATATATAATTTAGTTAGTCTATAAGATGCAAATCTACTCTGCCCTCTGCTTTACTTCAGAATTGCAGCTAACTACCTCTGTCTGCATTTTTCGGTTTATTTATTGTAATACATGTGCGATAGCTGTAATTTTAAAATGTCTTCCATATTAAAAATATTTTAAAAAGTAAAGCAGCTGAGTTTTGTGGGTGATATACAGGGGAAAGTGTTTTGCTAGCACTCGGGTTAGCAGTCAGGCTGACTAGAAGCTCCTTGACTTACCCAGCTTTTGAGAGTCTTGTTTCTACCAGGCACATGTTTTATAGCCATCTTTGGTAAATGGCTGTGTAGGTTAAGGACATCATTTTTACCTTTCACTACAAGAATAAATTTATGGTCAAGGATATGCCCAGATATGGGATTGGAGAGGTCTCATCTACTTCCCCTTCCTCCATTTTGATTTTTTTCCCCCATTTTTTTTCAACATTTATCTTCCCCCCCGACTTTTTCCTGTTGGTTCCTGAGGAATGCAGAGCCCTGCAGAACAACTTCAAAGCGAGGGCTTAAGGGGCAAAAGAAACCTGCCCTCCCTCCCAAGTGATGAGAGAACAACAGACCGAGTTCACATCTGCTTTGAGGAAACGTCTCAGCCTTGTTCCACCAAATGCGAAAGCATCACAATTGAAACAGAAAGGGCTACTGGGGACATAGAACTGTAACATTTGTCTGTGGGATGTCATTGCATCTGTAGCTCCCGTTTTTTTTTAATACAAGCTAAAACAAATGCTCTGGGCTAATTATAAGAATACGAGCTGAACATACGGATTCAATACTGTCGCTTAGAACTGAACCTCACTGACAGATGTGACTTTCTTGCCAATAGGAAAGTCTAATGAAAGGACCCATGTAAGTTTGCCCCTGTCATCACTGAATTGAGAGCCGTAAGCTCAGAATCCCTGCAGTAAGACGACTTGGAACATTTTGTTATTATTCTGATGCATTATTGCTTCTAATGCTTGGTGGGAGGATCAAAGAGATAGGTAATGTATATTCATTTATATGCCTCATACTTAAAACTGTCCTCTAGTTTGGGTTTATAGCTGCATACGCCTATTATCATCACGATTGTTATCATTGAACAAAACAAGATATTATCCCAGCTGTCTGCTTTGGTCAGCAATGATTTTCTAAATTCACCTGCACAGATTTTTACATGTGCCATTATCCCCAATTTTCAGAGCCTGGAGACTCTTCTTCCATTTTATAAAGAAAAGCAAGACGTGTTCATTATGATTGCTTCCAGAAAATAGCTTTTTGATTACATAGGGCACCCTAGTTCTTCTACTCCAGCCTTCAGCTAACTATTCTCTATCAGCAAGAGCGAAATGATCTGGGTCGACTACATGGGTCATTACAATAGCACTAGAATGGTTAGCAAAAAAGCATTTTTGAAAGAGTGAAGGTTTTTAAGAGACTGTTTCTTCCTTAGTCCACAAAATCCTTTAGGGTTGCCTGACTGGCCATTTGCAGTTTTCCTCTCAAGGCTAGGTATGCTTTGATTCTTCACTGAGCACAAGTTATATCTCAAGAACACGTGTGTTACTCTACAGTAGTCGTTTCATTTTTCTCAAGCAATCCCACGCCTCCATAAAATACTTTTAGAATGAGAAAGCTGAAATGTTTTCTATATACCAATACCATCGATTTTTTTCTTTAATAAGCAAGAGAATTGGATTGGTTTCTTTGTCAGAGTGGCTTTGCCACCAGAACTTAGTGATTCATAGTGTTATCTAGGTGACTCTCAAAGCATCATGTTGAGCCGGATTCAACTATTTTGTTAGCAGGTGTTTGATCAATTGATCGATTACAGTGCAGCTGATCCCCTTTCACCTGGGCTGAATTTGTCCCGTGACCTCAAAATGCCATGTTGCTGCTTTAAAGAACTGTAGGTGCCCTCTGAGCTGCTGGATCATTCACTGGACGTCTTAAGATTTCTTTAAAAATTGACTTCTGTGCTTTGCTCTCATCTGCCATTTTCCCTTTTCAGTAGAATAAAGAAGCAAGCAGTGTATTTGCAAAAACCATGTAGCAAAGTCAAATCTGTAAGGCTTTAGAAAAGAAAATAATTCTTAATAACTCTCCTAACAGTTATTAACTTCCTGGAGTAATGTGCAGAATGGCATCTACTCTCCTCATAGATTTTAACCATCCAAATCTAGAAGTCATTCATGAAGTTCAAGGTTTCCACTAAAATGAGCAACATTCTCTTCAAGCCCATGATTGTAAGTATTTCTGAAGTGGTGCAGTAGCAGTTTCAAAGTGCAGTGCTGTATTTTAATAGCCAGTTGAGATGGCTATAAAAATGCAGCACTGAAGATTAGGATCATTACTAAACTGCTGCAGAAATACTTACTGAAGAGGCAGCCCCAGCTGAATGCTATTCATCTAAATGAAATGTGACGGCAGCAGAGGAGAAAACAGGGAAGGAACTTGCACATAGGTTTGGAAGCCAAAGCGCTTTTAAGACAAATTGTTTTAATAAAGCCAAAAGAAAATAGTCTGTGTTTGCTCCTTCTACAGTGAGCAAGTATAAGCTCAGGTTACTCTTCAGTTACTTCTACTTGGTTTCAGTTGGGTCTTGCTATAATGCTAGTAATGTAGAACGGTGGTATTGATAAGCGCCTTTTACACCTTGAATTTGCTTCAGAGGCTCCCTTGAGAAAACAGGCTGTGCACATATAAATGAGATGCCCTGTATTACTGCAGTAGTCATTTAATAGATTTAATAGTATTTATTGTAGAATGAAATAAATTGTACACAGATCTGTATAGTGTGTTGTCTTAGGAATTCAAGACTTCACCGTGCATTTTAGGATTGTAAGTGTAGAATGTGGAAAAATACAAATCACAAGCTTTCAGGAGGCACTTGATGTCTGATTGATTTGTGTTTGTGATTCTTGTCTCTTTATATATATAAAAAGAGAGAGAGTGAGAGAAGACTACACACACAGATACACACACTATATACAGAGAGCGAGAGAGCGAGGTGATGCACATGATCTGTGCCCCAAGCGTTTACAAGCCAACCCCGTCCCCCCCCCCAAAAAAAACCCCCAAAACAAAACAAAGCATTAAATAGTTAATGGCAGTATATTTAGTCAGGGTGGAGTTTAAAAATGGAAGACAAGTTAATGAGGATCAGTACAATTAAGAATATGTTCCATGCCTATCCTGGATGACAACTCAGTGTTTGAGAGGATAAGGAAAACAAACTATGGCTGGGATTAAATATATGTATATCACACTCACACGTGTATACTTATATATACACATATACACATACTATATATGTCTGCAAAGACAATCCGCACCAAGCCAAAGTAACAGTGTAATTTGGAACAATACAGAGTGGCAGAGTATTATTTTTTTCATAATGATATTGAGTATCTACCATTTTTACTCCAGTATAAGCCAACCTGCCCCCTTCCCCCCCATAATAAAATTCTATATATGGAAAATATATAAATTTGTTATAATTTTCCAGGTATAGAATCTAAGTATTGGAGGGCTGTCTTAAATCCTCCTTCCTCTCCCCCGCAATGTTATAACAAGGAAAACAGTGGCTGGGCGGGGATCAAGTAGCCCCCTTGCCCTATACCATGCCCTTTTCCTCCCTCTGCAGCCTTCCTGCCCCCCTGCCCAGCTCAGAGACTCACCTCCCCACAGCCTCTCCTCCTCCACAATACTTCCCCAGGTCTCTGCCCCTTCCCCCCAACGACTGCCCAGTCCCTGCCTTTCATCCCTCCCCACCCCACTTACTGTCAGATGCTCTGGCTGCGACCTGAGCTTAGGGCCAGAGTCAGAGTCAGCGCAGCTGCCTGCTCCCTTCTCTGCTTCATATATTCTGCTTTATATTCCTGTAAATGGGGTACTAAAGCAAAAACGTGAAGGATGCTGTTTCCTAGACTATTGTGTACAGGGAGCGAAATAAAGCCCCTCTCTGTTCAACAAGATAGAGGCTCGTGACAGTCCTCCATGGTTTTACAGGAGGTGTGAGAATCATCTAGGGAATGGGGCCAACCTTTTTCACAAATTAGCCCTTCACCCTCTGCCAGTGCCACTCCAGTCCTTTCCCCCTCCAATTCCTCGGCTGTTTGGTTTTCTGCTCCCTGCCCTTTCTGCCACTGTGCTGCCTGTCCCCTTCCCGGGCTGCCACGTGCCACACAGAGGCTGCCCAAACCACTTCACTCGGACATCACGGGTTGGCCTCCCCGATGCAGGGAATGCCAGTTTGTTCACTCTGTCTCTGTTCTTGCTTTCCATCTTTTACCTGGAAAAGGTCACTTTACGGCCCTTGATCTTGTCTCCAGAACGCTGATGTAGCATCCCTTTGCCTAATCGTATCTGGAGCGTGTTTTCTGACAAGTTGGGCACCTTTGCATGGGCAGAAGCCCTTGGAACAACCGCTGTTATGAGATTTCATTGGCCTGAACAGAATATGAAAATGAAACAAGTGCTATTACAGTGCAGGTATTAGACCCTGTGCTAGTGAGCGATACATAAACAGAACAGCTTTGCAGCTTAATGTTGTTTTAGAAATCCAGCATCCTTTGGGAGGCATTTCCTGGGGAGAGATCAGCTTCTTTCAGTACAGTGTTGCATGTTGAAATGTACCTAAACCAGCAAGGGTTTAATGAAAATATCATATGATTTGGGGTGGGGGGCTGCGTCTGATTCTTTTTGTAGGCACCCATGTGGAAATGGAGTAATTATCCAGGAGAATTGCTAACTTTGACAGGGGTCTCACCCTCCTGGGAAATATTGACACTGAAGTTTCAGAACTTTGCAGTACCTTAAATCCAATTTAATGATTTACATTTTAGTTTCCAAAATGAAAGTGGAACAGTGAGTGAAATATTTTTAGCCAGTCTAGTTTTAATAATTATGTAAATTGTGAATGTTATTCTTTCACGTCTGCCATCTGAGAAAAGGAGGAAGTAGAAGGCTCTTTGAAATGGATGAAAGGCTTAGGTGTTTCAGCTAAAATTCAGCTGCCAAAATGATAAAGGGCCATTTGCAATTAGTCTGACTCTTCCCCTGTCTGAACATAAGTCTCCCCAATGGCCCTGTCACCTAGACTTTACCTTTATGATTTTGAAGTTTTGACTGTAATTGCAGCAAAGCTTGATGACCAGAGGGTTAGCGTTCCTGCTTGGGATTCTGTATAGATAGGCTTGAGCTATGAGGATAAGATGAAAGGATTTTTCTACCTAGTATTTTAGTTTGAATCCATTGCTCGCTGCCTGAAGTGCAGTTTGTGCAACAGCTTTGGCAAACTGCTTTTTTCTATATCATTTGTGCTTCCACTTCTGGATTATTACTTCTGGAGCTGTGTCAGTTTAAAAAAGGAAAAAAAACCCCTAGATGTGATTTCGATGAACCACCACTCTCTTTTAAAAGGAGTTTCATTAGTGGCCATTTCAGTTGTATCTCAAAGTCAATTATTATAGTGTAGATTATGATATGCTGTAGTATATTCTAGTATAATTATAGTATACATTATAGTGAGAATTACAGTGTATGATAGAGTATAGACTATTTTCCAGTCTGCCAGCTGGAATGTTATGAGATTCGGGAAAGGATCTCTTTTCTCCTGCTGTAGAGAGACCCTATTACAATCTCTCTTGTATATTGGCAGCCAAGTGCTCCCCTTTCTTCTTTGTGAAAGAATCTGTCAGTTCTGCAAGATTAAATAAATTCTTGGCTGTGACTATTACAATGTGCATTTTAACGTACACTAAAAACTTTGTTAAAAGGCAAAGGTAAGGGCATGACTCTCCTGCTTTCAGTCTAATTCACAAAATGAACAGTAGCTTTGGGACATTTCAGAGACAGGGAGTTCACTGTGGCACATCAGCATTAGCTGTTATTTCTGCAGTCCTTCAAGAACACAAATAATTGTTTTGCCCAGATGGTAGAGTCTTTTAGGTTTTCATTGGTAATGCATGTTTTCATTGGTGGGTAGTAAATAAAGAGCAACTTCAAATAATGGCAAGAAACCCTTCGGATTCCTTTCATGATGTACATAGGCATCCCTCACGGAGGATTATGAAGAACACCAAAAATTTTTAAGATGTTCCTAGAGGCTTTGCCTTTTGACCAATGGTATCGCCAAGTAAGATGTCATAGTTTGTCATTGAAATTGCTTATTATTGTGTTTTTGCAGTACACATTTGCAATTTGATATACCTTACAGAAAGAAAATACAGAATTGAAATAGAATAAATATTACAGAATAGAAAACCATAATTATCGATCTCGAACCTAGCAACAGACATCCGAAAAGGAAATTAAATTAGGAACAATGATGGTTACAGCAATCAATTCAATATAATGGCCAAGAAAGTTGTCTACATCTGTTATGGTCCAAGTAACATTTTAATTGACTTATTAATAGCTCCTATTTACCAGTGACATTAGTGCTGGTACGTGATATAGTGGAGGTGAGTTTTATCCAGTTGAGTGGGATTCAGGATAATATTTAATAAATTCCAAATATTTGAGCTAAACTGTCTTGCACATTTTTTTCTGTGCCTGAAAATATACTGAAAAGTCTATAGCAGCAAGTGCCACCCACTCAATAACATATTAAGAAGTGGCATTATTCATGTATGCACACTGTAACAGCCCTGAAAATGTTGGAATGAGTGATGCTTTTGAGACAAGGACCAAGTACATAGTAGTACAAATTGCCTTTGCTCAGAAAGTATGAAAGACAGCAAATCAGAAAAAGGAAAAATAGCCAAACCCTACAGCTCTAAAAACTGCTTAGGCCTGCTGTGACTTCAAGCCATTTCCCTTGCCTGTCCTCAGTTGTGATTTTGTACTTTCGGTTGCTTTTTGCCTTGTTGCTGTCTGGGAGGAACACAAAAGCTATTATACAAAAATCCTCTTTTCATCTGTTAATTGAACATTTGAACAGGCCATTTGTAGCCTCGGCCCTTGTTTGATTACTCGCATCCACTGGCACCTTCCTGATTTCCAAACTAGGGCTGCTTGTACGTGTGATGGAGGTTTAAGCCCCTAAATTGAAATGGTGGGTTTCTAATTGCAATGATTAAAAACTCACTGTTTCAATTTAGGGGCTTCCATCACCGTTATGGTGAGGGGCTGATCCTTTTATTTTATTTTTTTCTGCGGAGCCTGCCCTCATCTCCCATGGCTGCGGGCGAGCTGCCAGCAGGCTCAGCATCCCCTGAGCTGCAGTGGGGCCCGGTCCTCCCCTGCATGGCAAGTGGGCTTATAGCAGGTGAGTGCTGCCTTGGGGGCACTGCCACCATGGGGGAAAAGTCCACGGGCCCCTGCAACTCAGGGCCAGCTGGCACCCATTTGATCCAGCTATTCCTCAAGCCCACGTGGGGTGTAGCTCCTGGTGAGCTTCTAGCATCCAGGCTCAGGAAAGAGTTGGATCCAGCGGGTGCTGCCTATGAGCTGGAGCAGCACCTGCGCACCTAGTACTCAGCCTGGGTTGCCCCCAGGGGCACCGCTGCTGCATAGGGAAGGACTGGGCCCTTCTGCAGCTCAAAGGCTGCACAGTCCAGCAGCAGCTCACGCAGGCAGGCTCTGCTGAGAAAAGAAAAAAGGGGGCAAGTGGCCTGATACTTTATTTTCCCCCCTGCAGAGCCTTCCCATGTCTCCTGTGGCCAGAGGACGAGCTGCAGGGGGCCCTGGTCCTTCCCTCCATGATAGCAGCACCCCCTGGGGACACCTGGGCAGGCAGCTAGTGGGTGGGTGCTGCCTCAGCTCAGAGGCAGCACCCACCCTGTTCCAGCTGTTCCCTGAGCCCAAGCTGGGGTATCACCCTCCCACTAGCAGCCCACCCAGGTGGCCCCAGGGGCACCGCCTCTGTGGAAGGAAGGTCTGGGCCCCCCCAAAGCTCAGGAGCTGCTCGGCCTGTCTGCAGCTCAGCCCCCAGCCATGGGAGATGCAGGCAGGCTCGAGGTGAGGGGGTGGGGAGGGGGAAGGATCAGGCCCCTCACTTCTTCTGCCTTCAGCCTGTCTCTCCCGCGGTGAGAGGCAAGCTGTCAAAGGCTGCAACATTACAAATAACTATGTTGCAAACTAAACTACATGCAGACCTGGTTTAGTTTGCAACGTAGCAAATTCATTTAAGTCATAAAAGACCCACACATGTACAGTGTGACACAACTGAACTGCAAAAATGGCCAATTTTCGTCACGTGTTCAAGTGCCCTAGGATTGCATCCTGTAGTGATGAGTGTCTCAAATAGCCTTCGTGACGACAGTTCACTTTCTGTTTGACTGGATAGGACTTCATTACATCGATTCTAGGCCTTGGCTACTGCCTAATAGCGAGCATGTCTGCATTAACCACTAGCACTGAGACTAATGCCAAATCTCATTTTTACATCCAGCATTTACATAGTGCTTTGGGAGAAGTTTCCCTCCAAATAAAATCATAGGCTTTTAGCTACTTTAGTGTATCCACTGAAGCAGATCTCTCAATTAAATAAATGTCTGATAATTTCAAGGTTTGGGGTGGCCTAGAGAATTCAAATAACCAGAGTGATTCTGCATACATCATCTGATTTGCATAGTTTTACCTTTCATTAAGAATGCTCTGAGGCTTTGTTGCTTACTTTTCCAAATATGAAGGTGCTGTCTGTACCTGCAGACTCCTGGAATGGTTCCCTGGCCCCTTGTTGACATGAAATATTCATCAGACATTTAATGTTAAGACCATGCTGTAGACTTCCTAGAGAAACTAATAGCAGGTCTTAATCACTGCTCTATCTGATGAAAAGACCTTCTTAATAAAGGTCAGGAAAACTACATCAGTCAGAGAACTTCAGCTTTGTAACCTTGCCTAAAGCAATCTTACTTAGATTTAAATTCATATTTAGTACAGTCCTGTCTCAGCCTCGGCAAGCCATTGGCTTTCAGCTAAACTTAGATGCTTTAGGTCATGCCTTGGAAGATCTGATATTCTTGAGTGTAGATTTCAAACACGGGCCTACGGATTCCTTTTTCTTTTAAGGGTGGGTAACTACAATACGTGTCCCTGGCTAAATCCTCAGCATGCTGTTTTACTAGACAGGGAGAGAGCTACTGTTAGTGCAGAGCAGAACTGATAACTTTTTGATGTTTCTTGCTATGGTGTGTCACAGTTTATCTTTGAATGTAGCAGAGGAGCAAACTACTGAAATGCTAAAGTGAAGTTGCGTGGTAGAGTTGAAAAACAAACTAAGATTTTAAATCTATGTTGCAAGGCTTATTTATTCCAGTTCAAAAAATGAGCAAACATATGGTGTGCATGCCTACAAAGGTATAACAGTTAAGTCCTGCATAGAAATTGCACTGGGAATATCAAATCTAATGTATCACTGGTGTAAATTATACTGGAGTATGTCATCTGCCCACAGCATATCCAAGGCTAGCTGTTTGCTTAAGGAAAAAAGGTTATTAGTTGCCCCATCTGCTCCCCTCCATGGTACTATAATAGCTACCTATGGCAATCCCTCGTGCTTGAGGATGATCACTCCCATGAATCAAGTAAAGGGTTGTAGATGAGTCCCTTGATGTCTAAGAAGGTGGATCCTAGAGCTGCAGACTCTGGCAAATGCCACAGGTGGTGGTTAAAGGGAAGATTGAACTGCCGATTTCTTGGTCTTGTTTCCTTTCTTTCCATTTCTGTTGTTTTTTTGCCCCCAGGGTAAGATGATTGTCCCCAAAGCAAGATGTAACTTCTCTCACAAGGCATCACCATGTAACCTGTCCTGGGTTAGTTTTTCCCAGTTTGTGGTATCAATGCCATAAGTCTTGATGTTCATCTTCAGGGTATCCTAAGCATTTCCTTTGGCCTTTGTGCATGATAGTACCAGATTTTTAAAGGTATTTAGACATCTGGCTCACTGAAACGGGAGCGATAAACTGCCTTGAAATATCAGGGCCTAGTAGCTTGTTTTCCAGTGGTCTCCAAGCTCCTCTGTCACTGAGGGCGAGATCCACATGAGGACGTAGAGTGGTGGCACTCTGCATTAGCGCAGAGCTCCAATAGAGGATATTCTGAATTACAATGTTAAGTAGCTGTAACACGGCAATGTACGAATGTAGAATTATACAAAGTTAAGGTAGGAAGAGATCTCAGGAGGGTATCTAGTCCAACCCCCTGCTCAAAGCAGGACCATCCCCAACTAGATCATGCCAGCCAAAGCTTTGTCAAGCTGGGTTTTGAAAACCTCCAAAGGTGAAGTTTCTACCACCTCTCTAGGTAACCTGTTCCTGTGCTTTACTACCCTCCTAGTGAGAAAATTCTTCTTAATATCTAGCCTAAACTTCCCTTGCTTCAACTTGCTCTTCTCTCTGTTATCTGCCACCATTGAGAACAGTCTAAATCCATTCTCTTTCAAACCCCACTTCACTTAGTTGAAGGCTGATATTAAATCCTCCCTATGACTTCCCTTCTCTAGACTAAATAAGTCCAGTTCCCTCAGTCTTTCTTCATAAGTCCTGTCCCCCAGCCACCTCGCCATTTGTGTTACCCTCTGCTGAACTCTCTAATTTGTCCACATCTTTTCTGTAGTGGGGGGACCAAAACTGAACACAGAACTCCAGATGTGGCCTCGCTAGTGCTAAATAGAGGGGAATAATCACTTCCCTTAACCTACTGGCAACACACCTACGAGACATGTGCACACAACACCCTGTTCACTGTTGCTGCTGTTGCATAATCAGTGCTTCCATGCTGGTGGTGTTAGTGTCAGTGCAGACACAGGCATTTGTGTGACTATCTTTCTGCTTTATGCCAAGGGTCTTTTGGAGGTAGTGCTGGTGAAGGTATTTCAGGCTTTTCAGGTGATCCCTGTAGGTTATCCAAGCTTCACAGCCATAGAGAAGAATTGGGGTTACCATAGCCATATATAATAGGAGCTTTGCTTGAGTCCTGATGTTGTGATCATTGAATACATGATGATATGGTCTTCCGAAGGCAGAGCTATACTGGATTTCCTCATCAGTGTTGGCCTTCTTTGAGAGATGACTGCTGAGATAGGCAAAGTGTTTAACCTTCTCCAGCTCCTGTCTGGCAATGAGGATCTTTGCTGGGATAGTTAATTGTCCCAGAGCAGGTTGGTGAAACACCTTTATTTTTCCAGTGTTCAGGGTTAGTCCCAGGCACTGGCATACTTGAGAGAAGCAGTTAAAAGCCATTTGTAGGTCTTCCTCAGTATGTGCAATGACAACACAGTCATTGACATACTAAAGTTGCATAGTCAAAGCCGACATAACTTTGGTTTTGGCATGGAGGACAGAAAGATTGAAAAGGTTGCCATCCATCCTCTACTCAATGCCAGTGGCATGTGGCAGATGGTTACAGATGAGAATCTTGATGACTGCAAGACTGATGGAAAACAGAAGTGTTGCGATCGTGCAGCTTGACGCTTGTTCAAACGGCAGAGGGCTCAGGACCCACTGTATAATATGGAAGCAGTCACCTGGTCATGAAGAAGTTTTAGAGTGATGATAAATTTCCCTGGGCAGCCAAACTTTGATAAGATCTTCCATACAGCCTCACAGTTAACAGAGTTGAAGGCTTCAGTCAAAATGATAGCAGCCATATACAACACCTGGTGTTGTCCTTGGCATTTTTCCTGGATCTGCTGGGCTGCAAAAATCACATCCTTGGTGCCTGTTAATGTTCTCAAGCTACAGTGAGACTCAGGAAGGATTGCCTTGACAAGAAGGAGCAGTCAGTTCAAGAGAATTCAAGCAAGGATCTTCCCAGCAATGGAGAAAAGGGGTGATGCCTTGATATCTCGCCATAGACTGCCACCATGACAGGATGGAAAGGCTTGCACTGACCCTAAGAGCAACACCGTGAGGAATTTTGTACATCTGGTAGGGTCACTCATGGTGGTAAGGTTATAGGTGATGTATCAGATAAAGAGCAGTCTATCACAACACACAGACTCCATTGGTGGAGCAGATAGATGCAGCAGGCATACTTCTTAATGGCTGCAAAGGTGGATGAAGCCTGCAGTGGAAGAGTAACCCCAGTTGTCTTGGATCTTCTTGCCACGGGACACAGGTTTCTTTTCCAGCAAGCTCCATGTGGTTCTTGATGTTCAATGGCCTCCTCACATAAAATAAGTTATGTGCAGGCTTCTCCCACTGTTCCTACATCTACTACAATAACCAATCCGTATAACTTCTATAAAGTCCTATGGCGATGGACAAGTGGTGAGGGGGCCAAATGAAGTGATCACTGTGTCCCTAGTCATGGATCCACCTGCAGACAGCAGTTGCGTGATGGTCATTTCACCCTTGATATGGGACAGGAGGGTGATTTGGCAGCTGCTATCACAACTGAGTAGTCCTTTTCAGGATCCCTTATGTTCACCCCACATGGGGAGGGGGATAGACAAGGTGCCCCAAACATAGCCTGTCCCACTTTATCTTACCTGACTGAATATCCACTTCCAGGCGGGTAACTCTGTGGTCAAAACACAAAAATGTCTTTTGCATCCTGGAATATGCATGCCCTTCTAGATGACCTGAGCAGTGACAGACTGAATGCAGAACAGCTATTGTCACCTGAGAATTTATGTTATATAATATCAATATGTCTGCTCTCAGCAAGACCAGATGTGCTGATGAAGGCCAACTAATGGAACAGGGGGATTGCTATATGTTTTTATGGAAAGGGAAACCTGCAAACAACAGGCAAATACATGGCATTGGTTTAACCATTAGGAACCAGATTGTTAACCAAATGATTGAATTTCATCATGCCCGTTGGCATTATGACTCTCCATTTCCAACTGACAAGCTTTTTGCTACCATCATCAGTGTATACGCCCCAACAATCAATGCCAAGGAAAAACAGAAAGAACAGTTTTATGCTGACCTTGATAAAATCCTGACTATCATTGCAAAAGAAGACAAGATTATTCTCCTTGCAGACTTCAATTCAAGAGTTGTCCAGGACTTTAACACGTAGAGGGGCAACATTGGGAAGGAAGGATTGGATAAGGCCAATTCCAGCAGCATCCTTTAGCTCAGTAAGTATGCAGAGCATGACCTTGTCTAACACTCTTTAGACAATGTAACAGGTACAAAACAACATGGCAACACCCCTTCTCGAAGCAATGGCACCTCCTCAACGATGTCATTGTAAAAGTGTATGATCTAAAAGACTTCCATATCATACATGTCATGAGAGGAGGTGATGAGTGCTGGATCATCAGTCATGATCATCAATCATGTCCATCAGGGTTTGTTGAAACTCTGAAAGCAACCCAAATCAGTCTGAAGACAGGACAATATCAATTGCCTTCAAAACCCTAGGTACTGCAAAGTCTTCCAAACACATCTCAGGATACCTATGATTACGGGTCCACCAAACTTGAAGTAGCTGCCAGCCAATTTCACATATAGATGATGGGGTTGGTAGCCATTTTTGCGGGCCAAGTGCGGTGCCTACCTCCCCCCGCTCACATACCTCTAACTGGTCAAGGGGCCCTGGTAGTCCAGCTCCTCCTCACAGATTTCCAGGTGGCCCCAAACTGCTACTTCTATTCTAACTTGTCAATGAATGGCTTCTATGGGCTTAATCTCCTGATTAATCCCATGGAAGCCATTAATCAATGTGTTATTAAGCAATCTAAGTGGCTGCGAATAGTTTCCAAGGGCTTAATCCCCTGATTAAGCAACGGAAGCCATTAGCATTCACTTAGATTGCTTAATAATGCATCAATTAATGGCTTCCACAGGCTTAATCAACGGATTACGCTTGCGGAAGCCATTAATTGACGCATTATTAAGCAATCTAAGCATTTAATTAAGCTCTAAAATGAAATATCTGATTAAAATAAAGTTAGGCACAGCATAAATTGCTAGTAATACCAACTATATACACTTTATTAAATAATACCATCTCAGCACTTGATTAAACTCTAAACTAAGATATCTTATGAAAATAAAGCTATGCACAACATGAATTGCAACTAATAGCAACTATATACACTTTAATAAAGGACATTATAAAACGGAGATTACTGAAACTGAATCCTAACCTTGAGACAGGCAGTTCATGACAGGTATTAAGTGCAAGCATGCTGCACCCAGCTGCAGTAGCTGGAGATATTCTCTGTCTCTGTGGGGAGAACACTTGTCCATACACTGAGTTGGTATGCTCAGCATCCACCAGATTTGTTGGGATGGTGAAGCAGTGTCATTCCAGGGTGTAAAGATGTGGAAACTAGTCCCAGAGTCCCAGAACACAGGCACAGACATAGTCATCTGGCACTCTTTGATGAAGTTCACGAAAGCAGCACATTTGTTGTCATGCTCGTTCCTCCATCCTGGGATTCCTTTCAGTACCTGAGGGTCAAAGCTCAGCAAAGATGCCTGGTTGGGGTCCAAAATGTGAACAGCACTAAGGAAGGGGGCAGCTGGTTTTCTGAATTGGTGGTAGTGACCGGTCATACCTGTAGTACCGATTCAGCTTCACAGCTGTTCCCTGAAACAGGTCCCTTCGGTTCTAGTTTTCACAAGGACAGCTTGACAGCTCTTGAGATGCTCTGTCTTCAACCCAGCTTATCAAACCCATCACCTTGTTGTGTACATTGTGCACCACAGCCTGTTGGCCTTCAAACCATGTCAGGAGCTCCGTGAATCAGGTGGCACTGTCAGCCACAAACATCATGTGATCTTGAATGTCGCCTTGCCCTAAGAAATCACAAAGCTTGATCATACACTGTGAGATGAGAGTGATTTCCAGCTTCTCACTCACAAACTGCTGATAGTGCTGCATATTGCTTGGTATGGTAACAGAGCATGTTGAACCATGAATTCCACCTTGTGAGCACAGGCTCGAGTGGCAATGGCACAGCACTGTGTGAGTCCACACTTTGACTGGCAATTGACTCCCTGTACCAGACCCTATGACCTGGACAGTGCTTGAAGGCTTTTTTGAAGGAAAACACCAGGCTATCCAGAATGGGGAATTGCATGTACCAGATGCCACTTACTAGGGACAGAATGTGCATATTGCAGGTGACATGAATGGCATTGGGCAGCATTCGTTGAAGCACATCACAGAAAGGCTTGCATATGTACATGGCATTATCAGACAGGAATGATGAGATCCTGTTAAAGTCTGTACCATAGTTGGGAATTACCTTCATAATGGCTCGGGACATGATAGAAAAATTAACAGGTGTGAGGTGGCCTGGCTCAGTTTGAAACAGGCAGGTCCCAGTCTGTCCAGCTCCCTGGTACAAATAAAATTTGCAGCACATAGTTATCTTGAGGGTTGGCAACTTCATCAGCCAGAATGGAGAAGGAATGATACTCAGACAAGGCAGCCTTTGTGGACTGTACATGTGAATCAGTGTACAGCTCCCTCCCCCTGTGCTGCAGGAAGATAGTCTTGGCAAAGCTTGTTGGCATGCAGAAACCTGCCAGCATTTGGCATGCTTTGGTCAGGTAGTCCCCTAACTTGGGGTGATCAGGTTTCTCCAGTGAGTTGTTCACCACTGCAAAAGCCTCCGCAAGGGAAAATGCCACCTCTTACCTTGCCAAGTTGCTTTCTATGGTCCTTTTAAAGGGGGGTGGGATGTGGTTGCTTGCTTTTTTCTCTGACCTTCAGCCTCTGCAGCAGCCTTTTACTTTCTGTGTGCCTCAGATTCCAAATGATTTATGCTGGTTTTCCTGGGCACATCCAGAGTTACATTGCAGGAGGTACAGAAGAGTCTGGCTCTATCTGCGTGCAAGGTGCCTGGAGGAGACCATCTTCCTCAGTCCAGAGCTGAAACATATTTGGCCATCTTGGAATATTTCTTAGTGTTCATCATCCCTGCTCTTCCTCAGGTGAGAGGATGCCTGCTACAGGAACATGCCTGTGGGCATCTTAGAAGCTGGTGCTGAAATCCTCCCACTTCCCTTGTTGGCCCCTGACTGGCTTCTGGACTGAGCCTGTATCAGGGGCTCAGCCTCTGGTTTGCTCCCTCTCTCCCCTCCTCAGCTCCTGCCCATCCCCATGCTTCAGGACACCAGGGCTTTCCATCCATTTAAGCTCAGGACGCAGTAACATCCAGCATAGGGCAAGTTGGAAATCCAGTTATTTCACTAGTCTCAGCTAAAATGATACACAACAACCAATTGTTTCAATTGCAAATAGACACATGTTTTGTGATTCAGCTCTGTGCACTACACAGATGGCTCTTGAGCTGAAAAAAAGAAAGCGCAGCTTTCACAAGCTTTGCGGGTTTTCTAATAATATCATAGGGAAAATTAATCATTGTAGAATTGAGCTCAGATTTAATGTAAGTGTGGATATGCACATTTGCAAGATCAAGACCTTTTAATTTAATGTTGTAGGAGTAGTAAGTGATGTGTTCATGTTGCAAGCAGTTGTGATAATTTGTAGTATTTTAAGATAAGCTCTAGCAATTCCTGAAGGAAACTCTACTTAGTTGTGATATTTAATGGATTGACTTAGCAATTGACTGACTGATTAATTACGCCAGGTTACCAAAGCCCTGTTCTGAAATCTGTCCACATTGTTATGTCTCTACTAACATATACTTTTTGTGATTTCCTACATGAATATTTGAAGTCTAAGCATATGTAAGGCAGACATAACAATTTAAGGACAAAAATACACTTGGAACCTTAGATTAATTTTCAAAGAATTTTCATAGATTTCATAGATGTTAGGGCTAGAACGCGCCTCAAAGAGCATCAAGTCCAGCCCCCTGCCCCAGGGCAGGAAGTCAGCTAGCATCAAAGGATCCCAGCAAGATAAGCATCCAAATGTTTCTTAAATGAGTCCAGAGTAGGTGCATGCACCACCTCTGGAGGGCGTCTATTCCAGGTCTTGGAGGCTCAGACAGTAAAGAATTTTTTCTGTGTCCAGCCTAAAATGGTCTTGGAGGAGCTTATGACTGTTGGTCCATGTTTTACCATGGGGCACTCTGGTGAACAGATGTTCTCCCACATCGTGATGTATACCCCTTATGTATTTATAGGCACCCACCAGGTCCCCCCTGAGCCTCTATCCAACCTCCTCTTGAAGACCCCCAAGGTAGGGGAGAACATGACTTCCCTTGGGAGCCCATTCCAGAGCCTGGCAGCCCTAACCGTAAAGTAATGCCTTCTGATATCAAGCCTGAACCTGCTCTCAATCAATTTGCGGCCATTATTCCTTGTTATCCCAAGTGGTGCCGAGGGGGAGCAGAGCCACACCTATTTTCTGCTGGTCCCCCCTGGTGAGCTTATGTGGAGACTGAATAGATCCAAGCCCTTTAGCCTATCTTCATAGGGCCCGGCCTGTTGTCTCCTGACCATGCGAGTG
>JAGPOW010003316.1:187486484-187523108 GCA_030014935.1 Caiman crocodilus
CCTCTGGACCCTCTCAAGGCTAGCCACATCCCTCTTGAAGTTTGGCACCCAGGACTGGATTCAGTACTCCAGCTGTGGCCTCTGACCAGCACCGCATAGAGGGGAAGGATCACCTCCCTGGATCTGCTTGTGATGCATCTGTAGATGCACAACAATGTGCGATTAGCCTTACTGACTGCTTCCTCACATTGGCAGCTCGTGTCCATCCTGGAGTCAACAATGACACCAAGATCCCTTTCAGCCACCATGTTGACAAGAAAGGTGTTCTCTAGCCTACAGGTGTGTTGCTGGTTCCTTCTCCCTAGATGCAGCACCTTGCACTTGTCTGCATTGAATTCCATCCTATTCTCATCTGCCCACCTCTGTATCCTGTCTAGGTCTAGCTGGATTCTGTCCCTCCCCTCCAGTGCCCCCACTTCTCCCCACATCTTTGTGTCATAAGCAGATTTGGACAGCATGCTTTCCATGCCCACCTCCAAGTCGCTGATAAAGATATTGAATAGCACAGGCCCAAGGACCAAGCCCTGGGAAACTGCACTGCCCACATCCCTCTAGGTCAAAAACGACCCATCCACCACCACTCTCTGGGTGCAACCATCAAGCCAATTTGCTACCCATCTGAATGTGTAGGCATCAATGCTGCAGTCATCTAGGCTTTTTTTTATGAGAATGGGGTGAGAAACAGTGTCAAAGGCCTTCTTGAAGTCGAAGTATACAACATCCACCTCAATGCCCACATCCAAAGACTTTGTGACCTGGTCATAAAAGGAAACAAAGAATAATTAGGATCAGTTTCTTTCTATCTCTGTTTGGTTTAAAAGATTCCTTAAATGACTGAATCGATTTAAGAAAATCCAGTTTTGTCTGGTAGGTGCAAAGTTTTATCAATAAATACAAATTACCAAATATATATACAACTTTCACCAAGATGTTGACTGAGTTGTTGGCCAGTTCACTTAATTCTGTTTCTCAGACTGTAGTCCAAATTAATGTATCCTTCTCTGATGCCTCTTAGGCTAAATATATGCAGGCAGAATTTGCCATAGGAAATAATTCCTGGAAGGTCTTACGTGCAGAATTGAAAAAGCAAGTAGAGACTTTCTTTTTTTCACATTTACAAAGCCTCATAGAGAGAAAAACGATGTGACAAGATGTATTTTTCAAGCATCTTATTTTATGAGGTTTTAAAAAATAGTTTTTATTGCGGGGATAATGAAAATGTAACATGTTATCTACTATACCTGTATTCTGCTTGTTTTTATATGAGTTTTCAGACAACATGTTATGGTGTCATAATTCTCCTCCCCCATCATCCCTCCTGTCTAAATCCCAGGAGGATATAAATCAAATGGAAACATTTATTGTAGTCGAAGGGGTGAACACTTCTCTTCCAGGACCCATTCCTTCTTGTTATTGTAAACCACATGCTTTCTACTGCAGCGTTTGTTTTTTTATGCCTGAAGGAAGGGAGAGAAGCACTGGGAGTAGAGAGGTTGTATTTTATTACTTGTTTTTGCACAAGAGAGCAGAGAAGACAAATTCAGCTAGAAGTAGCCAGAAACCTCCAAAAGGTTTGTTACATATGCAAGAAGCCCTCTGGCATTCCAGTTGTTACGGGTTTTAAGATAGTTGCAGTGAGCTACTTGTACCCAGAGGGTACGCATAACCCACAACTTATTGTGTGTTACATGTATCCCTTCCATCCTCAGACAACTTGGGTCTTTGGTAGCTCAAAGAAGGAAATGCCTCTTAGCAAACTGGCAGCCAAGTCCTGAACTAGTTGCCTTTTTTTTTTTGGTGGAACATGCTGCCTGAGGTCCGAGTAGCCCTTGGGATTTGAACTAGACTCCTTCCAGACTGAGAACCTAGTCACACCTCCTCATCAAAGGGAATATAAGTGATCTTTTCATTCTCTCAGCTTTTTACCGAACAAACAAACATCACTACAGTCTCTTTTGAACTGAGATTCAGTTAGCTAGTCCTCCTTTATATCCCGGACACTTCATACTCTCAGTAGTTCAATGGGCAACACCAGGTAGGTCAGCAGAGTTGCAACTAAGCAGCAGGGTGCTTATAGCCTATTAGGGACGTTTCCTGATGAAGACTGACAGCTGCTTACCAACCGCCTCACATGTTGCTTAGTAAGAGTGATGAGAAGATTGAAGGAATCCTCCATCATCCATTTGTTTTGTATTTGTAGGGTTTTCAGATGTTCAAATGGAAGGCACATGTGAGGTTAAAAATACTATAGTCTTTAAGAAGGAGAACTACAGTTACAGTCTACCTCTATTCTGAAAAGTGACGCTGAGAAAAGAGTTGTGATACTCATGGGTATCCTAAGAGCTTCAGTGTTGCCCACAGGAAACATGTTCAATTATAGGTAAAAACATGAGGTTGAGAAGCCCTTGTACCCTCAGGCATTCTCTCTGCCCTTGCCCAACCCAGGCTGATTGACTCAAGGAGAGGAGTCAGGATCCCCATGTGCTCCACACTAGTCCCTTAGAAAGTGCCTAACATACTCCTGTAAATGTACGCTACCTAAATGCAAGTGCAAGTGTGATTGCAGTGATAATCTCTTCTGCTGTGTATGCTGCCCTGCAAAAAGACTCAGTGTGTGCTAGGTTTACATTCTGACTAGCCCCTGTGCTGCTTCAGTAGTGTGGGGGGAAATATGTGTGTGTGTGTGTATATAGATAGATACAATAGACACACACACACAAACAAATTTATTCTTAAATAAGATGGAGCTCTGTGCCACTATCCTCTGAATGTACGACAGTCCAAAATGACGTTTTCCCAGAGAAGTGGATAGGCAGAGGTGGACCAATTGCTTGGCCACCTCATTCACCTGACCTGTCACCAGTGGATTTCTTTTTATGGGGGCATGTTAAAAGTGTTATTTACTTGTCAAAACAATGTCCTTTGGTGGAACTTAGGGCTTCACCAATGCAATTAGTGCAGTAACTCTTGAGCAACTGGGAAATGATTTCAAAGAGTTGGAAGATCAGATAGAGCACTGTATCATGATGGATGATGGTTATGTTGAAGCCTAGCATTGCATGCTCTAGTTTTCCTAAAACATTAATAAAATTGCTTTTAAATGTCATTTACAGATTGCTTCTATCATACTTACAACCTAAGTTATTAAAGTTTAAAAGTGCACAAGGCCTTTATGAAGACCCTATGTGTGTGTGTGTGTGTGTGTGTGTGTGTGTATATATGTGTGTGTGTGTGTATATATTTATATATGTGTGTGTGTGTGTATATGTATGTGTATATGTGTGTGTGTATGTATTTATGTATGTACACACACACAGTAAAAGCTGTGCTATTCAGCACTTAACCATCCGGAATGCTCTATCAACCAGCATCTGTCCCACCATGGCACTTATGGCTTTGCCACCGTGAGCCGAGTCCCACTTCTTCCTCGTGGACCATGGCCCAGGGCAAAGCAGCCTGTGCAGGCCCCCCCCCCCCGTCCCTGTGCCCCAGCACACTGACACCAGGGAGTGAAACCCCTGGTGCACTGGATGCAGCGGGAGAGGCAGCGGCCCAAAGACCCCTCCAACTCACTGGGCAGAAGGTAAGTAAAACTCTCAGATAACCGGCATATTTGATCAGCTGGCACTCCTCATCCCCCATGGATGCCAGATAACAGAGTTTTTAGTGTGTGTGTGTGTGTGTGTGTGTGTGTGTGTGTGTATTAGACCTGTGAAGTGGCTAGTGTTTGCTTCAGATTCAGATTTGGCCAATTTGGGGGACAGTGATTTGATTTAGTGATTCGAATCACTGTCCCGAATTAATACAGCCAAATCTGATTCAGAGATTTGGCCACTGCTGAATTGGCTGAATCAAAAAGGTCCTATCAGCCGCCTGCTCTCCCAGCCCCGTCAAAAGCTGTCCCACCCGTCCCCAGTGTCGTGGCTATTTAAAAAAAAAAAAAAAAAGCCCCACATTCACCAGATAGTGCCAGGTGTTGGGGAGGGGTCAATCCCCACCGCACCCCACTGCCCTGTGCTGCGTGAGGGGCTCTGCTACAAACCCCAATTCCCCACCTGCTCTCCCACCCCAGTCAATGGCTGCCCCATCCAGCCCAAGCATCCCGGCTCTTTTTGTTTTTGTTTTTTTAAAGTCCCACACTCACCAGCTGCTGCCAGCCAGGGGGGCAGTCCTCACTGCCCCCAATGCCCCACACTGCATGGGAGGCTCAGCCATAAGCCACCAGAGGCCCTGATCACAGCAGCCGCTGAGTGTGGGTTGTTTTTTTTTTGCTTTTGTTTTTGAAAAGCCAGGACACTGGGGTTGGGCAGCCATTGACAGGGCTGGGAGAGTGGGCAAGGGTTGGAGGGTGCTCAAGGGGCTGGGAGAGCAGGCAGGGGATGGGGCCTGGAAGGGGTCCCCCCATGGTCTCCACTCCCCTTCTCCGGCCCCTGCCCCACCCGCTCCCTACTTAACGGCGCGGAGTCTGGGTCCAGCTCACCGTTGTGGTGAGCAGGGACTGCCCGAATCTCTGAATCTCTCCATATCTCTCCAAAATTGATTCTTAGAGCTTTGAATTGATTTGGACCTTTTTGTTGGTCTCCCGATTTGATTTGGATTCAGAGATTCAGCTCCTGAATCGAGCCAAGTCTCCTCCAAATCAAAGCAGCACCCGAAGCTTTGCACAACCCTACTATATATAGAGAGAGAGAGGGAGAGAGAGAGGCAGCCAGAATCTAGCTATTGATGCCAAAGAAATATGTTTTATGGCCAAGAGCAAGGTAATTGTAGAACTGCTATGTAATAGTTGAACACATTACTTTATAATGACACACATCTTAATGGATCAGTCTTTTTTTACTTTGTAACGGTAGTTTCAAAGGATATCTTTTTACCTACCAGCATTGTATGTCTTCTTCACTCTGTCTGTAAGTATCTTAGAAATAAGTGAAAAATAGAGACCTTAAGGAGGATGCTTAATGCTTTTAAGTGAGCAGATTGCCAGTGGAAAGAAACACTGCATCATGATAGTTTCATTTAGATATTTTTCAGTTATACTTTCCCAGAATATTACAAAATTGGGTTTTGAAAGCACTGTCACAAGCAATCTTGTGAAGTCAGGGTTAAGAATTAAAAATGGCAGTAGAAACAGCCAGCTGTTAAGAAGTTTCTTGCAACTTTTTGCAAATGGATACTTTATTTGAATTTTTAAGCCTTTTGCTTGATCCATTGAATGGATACAAATGTAATCAAATTTTATTTAGAGGACCCCTGGTGGGATAAAATGAGAGAAATTTTTAGAACTGATGCCTGTGAAGGGCATTTTCTCAAGCAGCATCGGGGACCAAAATGGGGTGACCCCCTGTGTTTGGGATTCGGCATTTCCTACATGCTGCTTCATGGATTATAGTTGGGTGAGAAGTAGCACAAGGTCAGTCTCTCATCTGCACCATATAAGAACATATGAAAATCTTAGAAAAAGCTTTGTACACATATTAAATCAACTTGTAAATGTGTATTTGCTTTTAATGTTGTAACAGAATTCATTTTTATATCAGCAAACTCTTCAGGGCAAAGTAGATAGGAGAACAACCAAAGGATTATAGCTGTCTATAACAGAGTCAGAATTAGTCACTACAAACCTATTTAAACCCTCTCAACATAAAGGCAGGACAGAACATTTAAGCATAAGTAATGTTTTCTTTCCATTTCTTTCCTTGAAGCAAACTGACATCAGTCACCTGGTACTTGCACTGAAGGTGAGGGGGCAGTAACTAAGGTAGGGCTATCCAACTTCTAAGTGGCCAGGGGCTGCATGCCCCACAGGCTGCCCTAGTGGGGACTGCACCAATGCAGGTGACAGGCTTGCAGGCTGCATGTTGCATGGATGCCCCCCTCCCCACCAATTGCACTGTGCACCTGTACCCTTCCCCCTCTGCTGTAGCACATGGCTTTGTTCCCCCTCTGCTGTTGCACATGGCTTTGGTGGGCTCCCTGCCCCTGTCACACACTGAGCTGGGCCCACATGGATGCTCCATCCCACCAGTGCAGTACACACCCACACAGACAACCCACTGCTGCAGTCCATGTCCACATGGGTGCCTCCCCCACTGTTGCATTGCATGCTGCACAACTCTGGCTTTACCTTGAGTGTCCCACCCCATACCATGCTGTGCCTCACTGCCCCGACGGGTGGGTATACAATGTGGAAGCTGGAGCAGGGAAGGAGGGAAAGCCCAGAGGCTCTGGCTGCTGTTCCAGCCCGAGTGACAGGGGGACTTGTGGCCAGGTGGGAGCCTGGGAGCTGAACTTAACTTCTTGCAGCCTACATAGCTTTCCAAGAGGTTTATGATGAATTTTAAATGTAGTCAGAATGTCCTATAGTTACAAGCAAGGGAGGCTTAGGTTGGATATTAGGACAAGCTTTCTCACTAGGAGGGTGGCGAAGCACTGGAACAGGCTACGTAGAGAGATGGTCGACTCTGCATCCTTGGAGGTTTTTAAGGCCTGGCTTGACAAAGCCCTAGCTGCAATGATCTAGTCGGGATGGTCCTGCTTTGAGCAGGGGGTTGGACTTAGATGACCTCCTGCGATCCCGTCCAACCCTCATTTTCTATGATTCCATGATTCTATAAATGTGTCTTTTAATATCACGTAAGATATGCATCGTAATATTGAATTCATACAACACAAAATGCAGAATGAATAGAAACTCGTGCTTGGTTATAAACAGAAGATCAAAATGGTCGTCCCCTTTCAATACTAACATTTGCTCCACACACTCAAATTATTGATGAAATGAAGATGCTTAAGGTTAGTAGGTGAGCTGTCTGAGCTCAGTTAAACAGCATTTCTGGTATTGTCAATGAAACTTTCACTTGGCAGAATATTTCCTTCTAAGTTCTTACAATAACCCCATGAAGCTCTTTCTTTAGGCAGGACTTGATTGACACAGTAATTTATTTAGACTGCAAAAAAGTCACTTAGAGTAGTGTCAAATTTATTGGTTGTCACTTTTTCATGCTGTGCAACTTCTCTCTATATCATTTTATCCTGTCAGTTCTTTCCACATACCTTTCTCCAGACTTGCAGCAGTTGTTTTCCATGATAATAGCTTTCCCAGATCATTACAGCCGTGTTAGACTTCTGCAGTTTTTTATGTCTGATTCACCATTTGGTTTAAACCCCAAGCCACTGTACACACACTAATCTTGACACACAAGGCAAAGGCATAAAATTGTCAACTTTGACTTTGAATTTCTTGGTTTCCCTAGAAATGTAGTCACTATCTTGGTTTTATTAAAATTAATCTTTGACTCAGTAGGAAGACAAACTAGTAGGAATGTAGTTTAATTAGGTCACAACTTTATTGTCTAACACCTTAGGGAATTGTTTTGTAATAACTAGCATCGATCACCCTTCCTTTGGTGATCTGTATCATTGGTTCTCTGCCCCTCTGTACCATCTGGAGAGATCTGTCCTCAGTCCCCAACCACTTACACCATTAGTCTCTCACTGTCCTCCTCTTCACATGAAGGTTAGGGTCTGGAGCGGTGAGATTGTCTCACCCGCCCCCACCTTGCTGCCAACACCGCTGCCAGTGTCCGCAAGCAGTCCCTGCTAATCCCCTGCCCTGCCACTGGCACCACCCTGGCATCTACGGGTGGTCCTTGCTTGTTGCTTGTCACTGCTGACACCGATGCCGGCATCTGGGGGTGGTCCCAGCTTGCTACGTGGCGCCCTAGTGCCCACCCCCCCCCCCAGTCTTGGGAGGCACCAGTCGTTCATGCTGGGAACTAGTCCTCTCATGATTTCATTTAATTGCATCAAGAACTTAGGAAATCGTGACATTAAGAAGAAGCTAAGACCTCACAAGACAGCAAAGTAACCAGTAGTTTTCTTTCTCCTCTGAGACAAACTATGGGGAATAGTATCCCATAAGATGAGCAGGTGAAGTGTGTGGGTGGAGGTCCAATAAGCAGCTGCCCAGGATTCACCTTCCTAAAATTAAAAAAAAAAACGGGTGTGTAATGTTGGACCAGCTACCTAGTGGCTTTTAACATATTGTAAAAATAGGTTATGGCTGCGCATAGAGAATGGGAAAGCCCTGCTCCTATGCTGGAGTCCATTGAATACAGTATGACCTCCATGAAGATGCAAATGTGTAAGATCGAGGTTGTCCTAACCTTGTTTTCCAAGGTCGCACAAGAGATCCGTGTCTTGGATGAAAATAGACCCATTTCCCTTAACACCCAGTCTATGGCCCTGTCCACTCCTGAAATTAATACTTCTGAAAATTTTATGGCACTAGTAAAATTTTGCATCACATTAGGTTGTATTTTTTTGGTTGTGTTTTGGGTTTGTTTTTTTTTACCTGCGGAACAAAATATATATGTCAGTAGAAGAGGCAGTCCAGTATTTTTTTCTTTGAACATATGTGACTGGGGCAAAAGTCTTGACTGGAGTTTTCCTCATTGGTATTGTCCTACACTGCACATCCTTTTTGCTCCTTGGCTGCTTCTCCAAGATGATAAATAAATTCTCTGAGGCTGAAGAACTCAAAAGAACTATTTTTTTCCTGGTAAAATTATATGTGCAGTTGTCTTGACAGTACGACATAAATACAAGGGGTAATTACCCACTCAATTTGGAAATTAAATAACACTTTTTTTTAATTGTTCCACCATTCTAAATTAATTTTACATTTAATTTTAACAGCCATCATAATTAATTCATTTGAAATTCATTGGATTTGAGATATAATTTTAGAGATTTCTCCTTGTAATGTATCACTTTGTGAGAATCCATTAATTAGCCATTGTGGTGTCTGACACCACATCTCTAGTTGGTGACAGATAATGATCAACATAAAATACTATGTGGTGAAGCCCATTTCTATCAACAGCTTTAATTCACTAAAAAAACCTCAACCCTGCAGTTGTATGGATGACAAAGAAGCTTGCTAGTGTGAAAATATAACATCAATGATTTTTAAATAAAATTGTATTTATTTAAGGCTGGTGACAATCATAAAACACCAAGTACCAGGATATATGTGGTTTTTTTCTATTGCATCTTCCCAAGCCAGGCTTGCAACCATTACAAAAATGCTTGTTTCTGTAACTACAGAGTACTACTTATTTTGTAAGTAAAACCCCTGCTATAAAATCAGAGAGGATATTTATTGCATGTATTTTCTTTTATTGCTGCAATAGCTGCACCTGGGTTGTTTCTTCATCTCATCTTAGAAGCAGCTTATTCTCAATAACAATTCATTTATTCCTCTGATAGTTCTCATTAGGGGTATGAATCCAGGAAAAATATAACAATTAGGCTGTGAATTGCTTGGTAGCCCATAACATGGATTTTTATGAAAATAATGGACAGATGTTTCTGAGACTGAGAGATAAGATCTTATACTAATGAGACCAGTGATTGTGTTTATGTATGTATATGTGGTAGGGAGAGGATAAGAAAAGGAAAAAAAAACCCCGTGGATTCCAAAGTATGTTTGTTTTGTCTTCCGATTATATATATTTTTTCTGTAGTTTGCATTAGCATTTCCTGATAGTGTTACCATACACTTCTGACATTGCTCCAGAACTCTGAGAACGTTTGCGTGGTCTTCATCTTGGAATTTTACAGGGCACAATGGAGGTTGAATGTACAGAAAAGATTATTAGCCTTATCTTTAGTGTAATCATTACCTATAGGATCTGGGTGCCAAAAATTATGCAAAGCAAAATTCTTAAAGAACAACACTCTCCATTGCCCCCTATCTAATCTATCCAGCCTTTTCTCTGTGGCAATTTACAGATTTGACAAGGGATCTCCAATTCTCTTTCTCCATAACCTTATTGCACTACTTGTATTGATAATAATAATATCTATAATCATAGTAATTACAAAATAAACCCAATAAACTGTATTGGTCGTTAGGAAGAAAAAGTCTCTGGCGTCAGAGTATCCCATAGCTGCTGACTACAGAGTTTTCTGTACTTGCTGGCACTGGCCACTGTTGGAAACAGGATATTGGTCTAGAGGGACCACTGGTTTTGATTCAGTAAAGCAGCATGTTCTTATAAGCATACATGGGAAAGGATGTTCTTAATTTACTTGGCAAACCAAGGGAACGTGCATCAACTCCCTGACTTTCACGTTTGCTACTTCATTTAGTAAATACTGTAATAATTTTGCAACTGGCTGTTAGTGCGTATTATGTAGGCATTCCTCTTTTTAATACTGTGATCAGTATTGCTAATGAGATTTTTTTTTCCCCCCTTCCCCAGGTCTGGGCTTCAGTATTGCCGGCGGAGTAGGAAATCAACATATTCCTGGAGACAACAGCATTTATGTTACTAAGATTATTGATGGAGGAGCAGCCCAGAAAGATGGAAGATTGCAAGTTGGAGACAGACTTCTTATGGTGAGAAGAATAACCACCTGGAATTGTATTTGAAGCTGAGCAAATCTGTTTCAGATAGGGAGTTTAATTCAACTTCCCCCAAACTGGAGAGAAATGTGTAGCAATCAGAGCTAACTTGCACACATTGACACACAGGATGCTTAATGTGCAGAAGACTAATTCTACTGCGCATTAGCGTGGTGGGCAAATCCTGTGCTAATGTAGATTTAGAATAATGCTCATTAATGTCACTAAAGAAACATTCATCTGCAATAATGTATAGTAAAACTGGTTACTGTGCATTAAGTTATTACAGGTACTAAACTTAATGCACCATAATTAGAGTACATTAATTAACATGTAGATGCAGAACATTAATGAACGTGTAGATGCCTGAATAATTAATTGTAAATGTAATGTTCTCCATGTTGTTATGGTTTCACTGAATGCTTGTTTTTGAGGCTGCAGCTAAATAAGTATTTAATTAGAAAACCCAACACATTTTTGATGAAGATAAATCCATGAGCTCACTCAACTCAAGATACGTATATTTACTGTGATTAAAAAAAGTATTTTACTACCCATGCTCACACCATGGAGCAGTATTAAATCAGTGTACCAGAATAGATGAAATTGAAAATTACTTTTTTGCACCAGTTCTACTTCTCAGATTTCCATTTTTACTTTCTGGCAGTATAAGAAAAGATGTGTTCAGTACAGTATAGCTATTTTCTGTAGCATAGTATAGCTGTTTTCTGTAGTCCTTTTCAGTTATAAGTGTCCCAAACAGTGTGATTTCTATCTCTTACTTCGAGAGACTGTTTTGCACCCTTACGAATTTCTCGATGAGGAAATTTTTTTTTTATAGTCTCTGTTTCATCACATTACTCCCTTGGGACCATTCTAAATATTTTCACCGTGTTCATGTTGTTTCTATTTAATGGAAGACATGGAAACCCTGTTGAAGTCAATGGCAATTTTGCAACTGATTTTGGTAGGCCCAGACTCTCATCTCCATTGGGTTTCACTGATATCAGGTCATCTGATTGTTTTTTGTCAAGCATCTACTGAAATGCTTTCTTGATTCAGTGGGCTTTAATGTGCAGTAGCTCATTTTACTACGCATTAAAGCATCACATAAAATACTGTGCAGTTATGCTAATGGACAGTAAAATAGGCTACAGCACATTAAACATCACTTAAAAAATGTGTGTTTTCAGTACTTGTGCATTAGGGCAGCCTAATGCACACTTATTTAGTACCTCACATTGAAGGTACTAAATTTAATGTGCATTAGGAAAAGTGCATTAATGAATATGTAGATGTACCCAGTGTCATAAAGGGAATTTATTTTTGTACCTCTTTGGCCTGTGACAAGATGTCAGTGCACGTTGAAATTTCACTGGTCTTTTCTGAAGTTTAAATCCATTTTTTTTTCCTTGGCGGAGCTGAGATGCTTCTTTCACCTACCTACAGGGGGAGTCCATTTTATAGTTTCATAGTTTCTAGGGTTGGAAGGGACCTGAAGAGATTATCAAGTCTGACCCCCTGCCCTGGGCAGGAACAAGTGCTGGGATTGTAATACCCTAGCCAAATATCTATCCAACCTCCTCTTCAAGACCCCCAAGGTAGGGGAGAGCACCACCTCCCCTGGGGGCCCATTCCAGAGCCTGGCAGCCCTTACTATAAAGAAATGGTCGATATGTTAAAGAGAAAGGAACTCAGAACTCATGAAGGTCATTATTCTGTAGCATAAATCTGAACAGATAAATAAACTGACTCATCTGTAATTAAATATGATTAAAATCCCAGGTTTCTTTTGGTATTTCTGCTGTCTGGGTTTCCACTACATTGAATAACATATCACTTTTGACAAACAGGGTGTTTATAGACATACTCTAGGAGGCGGGGTGGAGGGGGGGCAGGAGCATTTTAATTAGAATGGATCTGAGAGCCACGGTAATTAAAGTGCCCAAAGTATCACATGTATCAACGTCCTACAGTAAAAATGGTGGCCAGGGCACTGTAACTAAAGCTCGGCAAATAACTAAACCTCTGCCACTATTTTTCAGTGCGGAGACACCGATGCACATGACTCTGGAGTCTGCTGGAGCGCGGTAATTGCCACAGATTAATGCTCCAATGCACTGAAATTACATTGTGTAGGAGCAGCCTCCCTGCACATGTATAGGATCCCAGAGTTTTGACCTTTTGTATTTTTCACGGCTTATATTATCCCAAGATGCTTCTGATTTTATTGGTTTTTCAGTCTGTTTCCAGTCTGTCTCTATGCCTTTGTATAATTTTGAACAAAGAGTAGCGTTTCTCATAGTTTTAGTGTCATCTAGGTATTTTTGTTAACAGAAGCTGTTTTTTCCTTCTTCCAAATCTTTAAAAAAAATGTCAACTAAGGCTATATTTAACATAAAAATACATCTGTTCCTCAACATGATCCCGCCCAAACTAGATTAACTTGGAGAGCGAAATAATTGTGTTTGGCTACCATGGTCAGAGCCACCAGGAATTTATCTGTTATCTTGATTTATGCTTCTACATAGCCAGTACGAAAGTATACAGATATTTCTTCACACCCAGTAGCATAAATGACTCTTTTCTGTCTTCCTAAATATTTAAGTCATTCTCAGATTGACTGACCCCACATCTTCTCGTGCCACCTCCTGTATAGTTTTGAACAGTTCATTACTTACCAGCATCACATTTTATCATTGTATTGCACATGCCTATTTTTATGAAATGGATTCATTAAAAGGAACAAAATCAATCTTAACATTGATCCTTGTGTTTCTCCATTAGTCTTCTGCCTCCAGACTGTGCCAGCCTATATCAGAAGCCAGTTCATTTTTCTACTAAAATACTTCAGGCCTTTTATATCTTAGACATTAGGTTATTGGATCAAAAACTTTCCTCCCCTAAAAGCCAGATAAGTTAACACAATGCCTGTTTGTTCATTCTTTCAGAACCTCATCAATTTTTATAAGGTAATGTGACTTCTTGATTAATCCATCCTGATTCTCCTGAATTTATCATTTTTGCAGGCTGAGTTCTGATCTTTATTGACTTCAGTGGGTGGTTGCACACAAGTTAGAATCTGAACCTTGTGATCCCTTGTCCTGTTTCTAATGAATGTTAGCAGTAAAGAAAATATTGGGAATGTGATGGTTTAAAGTCCTGTAATTCTCTGCGTCAAAGTTCAGCAGTAACAAGATGGTTTGCACAGTAAGCTCTTTTGGCAGTCCCGTAAGTGTAAACTGAAATTCCACTCACAACTGGATACCTCAACTTATTTCTAAAGTTTCACAGTAAAATAACCAGCTTGTTGCATGCTTTTTCCAAGGCTGAATGTAGATTGTAAAGCTTTTGCAAACAGGGTGACAGTGGTTTGGATTCAAACTGGAAATGTCCATTTTACCCAGCATTTCCTTCTTATAAACAGCAGCTAAACTTACTTCTTTTGATTCTTGAGCCTTTAGTGGCTACTGCCTTTTCTGGGCCCATCCACTCACTGGCGATCAAGACTTATAGTTGCATTAGTACCCAAGCGTGAGTACCTTCCCTGAGCAATCTTTACAGGGTCTAAAATGGCTGTCCTTCTTTCCTAGATGATACTTCTCTTCTGGTAGGCAAGTCAGGGTAGTCGCATCTTAATGCTACTTGCCATTCCTTGGATTCTCTCTTGATCAGCTTTTAAATGGGGGTCATCATTAACCACAAGATGAACATGAGCCTGCAATTCGATGCTGCGGCTAACAAAGCGACCAAAATGCTGGCTTGCATCCATAGCTGCTTCTCAAGCAAATCCCGAGATGTCATTCTCCCCTTGTACTTGGCCTTGGTAAGGCTGCAGCTGGAGTACTGCATCCAGTTTTGGGCTCCACAATTCAAAAAGGATGTGGAGAAGCTAGAGGAGTCCAGAGAAGAGCCACACGCATGATCAGAGGTCAGGAAAACAGACCTTACAACAACAGGCTGAGAGCTATGGGGCTCTTTAGCCTGGAAAAGCACAGGCTCGGGTGATTTGTTGGCCACCTATAGGTTTATCGGGGTGACCATCAGTATCTGGGGAAACATTTGTTCACCAGAGCGCCCCAAGGGATGATGAGATCGAATGGTTATAAACTACTACAAGACCATTTCAGGTTGGACATGAGGATTTCTTTACTGTTCAAGCCCTCAAGGTCTGGAATAGCCTGCCATCAGAAGTGATTCAAGCACCTACATTGAACACCTTCAAGAGTAAATTGGATGCTTATCTTGCTGGGATTTTATGACCCGAGCTGACTTCCTGCTCTTGGGAGGGGGGGCTGGACTCGATGATCTTCCAAGGTCCCTTCCAGTCCTAATGCCTACAGAATCTATGAAATCTATAAATATGTGGAATATACATTTTGTTCGTTTCATTCTTAATAAAAAAGAAAAAGGAGAAGAGTGAAGTGAGAAGTTAGTTCTGTCAAAGGAGGAATTGCAACCTTCAGAGTTGTTCTCTCAGCCTAGCTACTCTCATTTCTTCATAACTGGTTATAGATTGCTTCTGATCGTTTTCGGTATTTTTTTTTTAATTTTTTTTCGCTTTTACCTTGGGAAATGGCTGTCAGTTCATGCCACTTTTCTCATTTCCCTTTGTGAGTTGTGAGCGGAAGAATTCATTACATTCCTTTGGCAACGTTACTACTTGTGTCAATACAACATTACCCTTGTCATCTGTAAAGCCTTGCTTCTGCTTCACTGATGTCTTGTCTCTTACATACTTGAACTCTTCCTTATTATTTTCTTTCTCAGTTGTACATCCATTCTCTAACTTTTTCTCCTTCATTTCTACAACTTCTTAGAATCTGTAATCTTTCTGTAACTCATCAGCACTTAATAACTCCCTCCTCTCCTCCCAACCCCATATCACGGTTCTCATAGTAGTTTTGTACATAAAACATTTCTGCTTCCCAAAGAACATAAAAATCAAATGCTTTAAATAAAGTTGCAAATGTCATAAAATAGATCCTATAAACAGAAAGCAATATTGGAAAGTGAAAAGGTACCATCTGAGTGCCTTGATAGTCCTGCAGTTCCTAAACGCAAATTACTATCGGTGCATTTTGGCACTCTGAAGATGTAATTTACTTTGTAATTCTAAGTAATCATATTGTGAAACCTATAGGAAAAGCCTCCCTTATTGGGCAATCTCCAGTTTTAAGAGATTCTCTCAGTATAACAATAAATGTTACTAATTTATTTTGACTTTCTCACTATTTCAAGAACCCCTGTTTGGCTGCATCCATTCCATGAATCTTTCCTATTCTTTACTATAAGTTCTTCACTTTTAAGGGTTATATCAATTTAAAAAAAGAAGTCTCTCCCCATTAAAACCATGTTGGAGTTTGGCTTAAATAGCAATGGTGCAATTTGAGTCTAAGTGCTCCTACTATATGTGCACATACTACCTTTTATCTGTCAGTTCAGTTTCTTTATTTCCCCCATTTATCTCGGAATCACCAACTCTTTGCATTACATGCAAACAGCAAATCTGTTTTAGGACCCCAGACACTTAGCTCACAGCCAGTGATAATCCAAGCAAACTAAAGTGAGAGGGAATAAAAAGCAATGAATGAGCTCCGATTTAAAGACAGCCAGTCAGTCAAACGCTCCTCCTTCCTGCACACAATGAGCACCAGCTGTAGTCCAATTAAACCAACAGTTCATGGGATAATGTGTAGGTAATTAACCCAAACAAACCCACTTTCTTAAGGGAAATTTTGGGATTGTTGCACAAAAGAACTTCTCTCTTTTCGTAGAGCTCTTTAAATCATGTTGAGCTTTAAAAAGGCTGTACATGTGCACATTCATCAGCAGCAATAGACCATTTACAGCCAACAGTTTGCAGATGTTCTCAGGAGAATGCTTGCTCAAGACTCACTTCAATATAATCCACTTTGTGAAAGAAATGTAGAGAGTATTTGCACAAAAGCAAACTTTATCCCAGAAAAAGGAAGATATTCTCTCTCTCTCTCTCCCCTCCACTCCTCCTGCTATGCACATAAGTACAACCCAAATAAACTTTAGTCACTAGATGAAAAGTGAAGTTTTTCCTTAAAAGATTAAAGCAAAATAAAGCAAATATGTCCCTATTGGATCTCTTATTTTGTAGCCATTTGCTCTTCTCTGACTTCCCAATGCAGTGATTTTTTTTGTAGAGTGGATAGACTATCTCTTTGAAGAGCCTAAGCTTTTTACTGTAGCTCCTCCTTGAATGCCTTGCATTTTTCAGGATGAACCTGAGAAGACTTCCAGATTAAATTGTCCTTTAGAATGTCATTTGATGGCATAAAATGAAGTGTGCCATCCGTGCTGGTAGTATTGTTCGAGTAGTCTTGATAATTAATATGTGAAAACCAAGGGGCTTTTTTTGGGTGATATTTTTTATTGGGCTAATTGTATAGTTGGAATGGAGGTTAGATAAGGTTTTGAAAGCCTTCTTTGAAGCATTCAGTTAGTCCAATGAAAGGTATCACCAAAAAAAATGCTTGTTCCACCCCTGTTGGTGTCATCTCTGATTACGCTTGTAGGCTTACTTTCTCCCTTCCCTTTTTGCCAAATTACTCCCTCTTCTCACATCCTGTTCTTTTGGTTCAGCCTGCTACCTTCTCATGTTTTTCCCTTTGGGAGCTGCTTTCAGTTTTCTTGATCTGTGACTTCAGGCTGCTGCCTGGGAGTCCCTCCTACCACCATCCTGAAGGGAATTCAGTTTGCATTTTTGGGCATAAAGCCAGTGCAAGGGCTGTGCATTACCAAATGCACAACCACTCTGGATTCACTTCACATATATAAAAAACCAGCGGCACCTAGTGTGGGATACCTGGCATTACATTTTCCTTAGTAAATAATATATATTTTTAAAAATTCCAACTGTATCCTTTTATTGTAATAACAATTGAACAACAAATGAAAATCTTACAAAGAAAACATTACAGAATCACTATATGTGTGTGTGTGTTTAGCGATTCTGCAATGTTTCCTTTGTAAGATTTTCATTTGTGTTATATATATTTATGCATATATATGTATCTATGTATATAAGTATGTATGTAACAAATTAAAATCTTACAAATATATATATATTGCTAACCAATTGCACTGTCCCTGATACTCCTTGTATTCTAAATCTGTAGCATCAGGTTGAATCTACCTTCTCTGTTTACAAAGAGTTTTGTCCAAATATTCTCCCCTAGGGCCCCAGTGGTACCTCCAACATAGCCACCATTTATCCACCACTCTGTCTCACCTTACCAAGTTGCATGGATTTTGAAAAGCCCCCTTCTTGGTACAGGGAGGTTACTCAAGCGCATTCGGTGCATGTTTTCCTTTCCAAGTTCCTATCCTTTGGTCCCTGTGATGCGACTTTGAAATTCACCCTGCTGATTTGTAGACAATCTTTTCTAAGATCGCTAGAGAACTCGTTGATTTTAAAGCATCCTCTTTTTCCCCTTGTTTGTTCCCATATAAGCTTTTCTCTTTTCTCCTAGTTAGTCTAATTTGAATAGTTTTGTTTTAACAAATATCCTCTTTTAGTCACTCACCTCCCTTTACTTGTTCATTATCTTTCAATAAACGTCTTTTTAACTAGGTATTCCCCACCTCCCTTCCCCCCCAGAATTCATGCTTACTAAATCACTGTTTCACTTCAGCTAACTGTTCATAGCTAATGGAGATGCTCAACAGGTTTCCACATGATAGATGCCAGCATATTTTCACACGTTTCAATACCTTAAAGCAGAGTATGTATACTTCTTGTTTTCTTATTTGGGGTACATTGCCCACATTTAATCGTCTTTATCTCTGACTCATGTTTCTCAAATCACATCTCCTAATGCCACTTCGCAGAGTAATTTGAAAGCTTCATTGACCATACATTGGCTCTGGCACAGCAGCTATAATGTTTTATTGAAATACCCTTAGTGGCAACTGAAAATCTGTCACAATAACATTTGCTGTTCTTTTGGTTTGGGAACAGGGACCGGCTCATGGAATTTTGGCCTGTAGAGAGAGGGGGAGAGACTCTCCCTTCCAAAACCTAATTGTTCTGAGTGATCTACATCCTCTTCTGACTTGCTCTTTCTATGAAAACTATATGTGGATTGTTAGAAAGAAAGGTATCTGGGTGGTTCCCTGCTGTAAAACAACGTATTTGAGTAGTAGATAAGGAATCACACAAGACGCATGTAAGTTTTCACACTCGTGTACTGAAATGTGTATTCAGTTTCCTGTATGTATTTCTATACTATTATATATGTTAAAATTAGAAAAGGCATGGTACTCTCCAAGCCCACATACTTTACATTTATATTAAAAGTGTTGTAGGTAGAGAAATAATCAGAGCTCTTAGGGACGTGATATCTTTCATTAGACCAACTAGATAGTTGCAAAAACATTTCTTTATTTGCAAGCTTTTGGGCACGTGTGCTCTTCCTCAGGCATAGGAGAGTGCAAAGGTCGTAAAATTTCTCCCAGTTGGAAACAAACATTCATATTTCATAGGAGAACAGAAAGATGGTATAAGATCCCCTGGATGGAAAAGTTCATTTTACACAAAAGAGACTCAGATAAAAATTGGAGTAGTCTATTTACCTCCGAGTTGTCTGATGCCAGGCAGGATGTTGAATTATGCTTCTCTCTTGTTATGATATTCATAGTTCACGGGAGGATGGTGGTGGAAGGCTCTCCTGGGCAAGGAATTGCTTTTTGTTGAGATTGCTTTGTGACCATGCAAATTTGGCTTGAAACAAAAGGCTGGAGCAAGGATATCGGCTTTCCAGTCTCAAGATGTTGAATTTTGCTTCTTTCTTGTAAAATTATGGAACAGGGATGTTGAAAAATGCAGTGTATCCCTATGCCACGATTCCAAACTGATAACAGTAACACTTGAGGAGTCCAAGAAGCTGGAGAGGAAGCAGTCTATATTTCCTGTACATTTGTTCTGAACTCAGACAAACATATTGCATTTATGTTCATAATCCTTGTGATTGCTCATTTTTAGGAGCAGCTATCCATGTTCCTTTCAAAAAGTCACTCCTTCCTTTATGTTTTCACCTTTTGTAACTGAATTAGTCCTCTGAATATCTCATCTGTGCTTCTATCTCACTCACCTTGATTGATGGATTTATTTATCCTGGTTTAGCTAAGTTCCATGTACAAAAACTTCAGTTAATCAAACCATGCTGCACGTTTTATTATGTGCAGTAGTGCAAGGGTCAGCAACCTAGGGCTTGTAGGCCAGATCCAGCCCAGACTACAGAGCAATTGGATTTGGTCTGCAGACATGGGGTTTCAAGGGCATTGTGTCAAGGTGCTTTGGCTGTGGGCACTCTCCCTGCATCACCACGAGGACAAGCAGTGGTAATGGCCACCCTAGCACCTGCCTGCCGGTGCCTGCCTCTCACCTGGTATGGGTCATTTCAGATCAAAGCTAAAAAAAAAATAAAGTCCTTTCTCCCTAAATTAAAGAGTCAATTCCCATCCCACCTTCAGGATTCTTTCTCATTTATTTTCTTGATAGTTTTAAGACTTTTAGTAGATGAAAAATAGTCTCCAGATGTAAATTAATTATTTCTTTATTTTGAACTGTACAACATGTATGCACTTTTGAAGAACTGACTGCAAAATTCCTTTCAAATCAGTAGGAAGTAAAGTATATTGAAACAGAGGTATAGGTAGTATGCTCATTATAATATCTATAAACTCCTCCATTTGGTTTGAGACAAAGAATGTTTTTATTTTCGGAGATAACAAGTAGCTACTTGTCTCTAATTGCACAAAAATGGTGAGGCCCAAGTATCTGCTGATTTAACATTTTCTGATCCTACCATGATTTCAAAGTGACACCTTAAAAATACTTCCTGGAAAAAAAAACTTTGAAAAATGTATTTAGAAGCAACTCTCATTGTAATTAGCTGTTTTATATCTATACAAAGACCAGGCCTCTTTTGATCCCATTATGCCAAATTGGTTCCCTTACCTTGTTCATCTTATTCATTAACATTTATTACACTGGTGGTTAGCCGTTTTAATGTGAAGACAGGCCTTAATGTGTAGTCAAGAAACAAGTGAAAGCTAAGAGCTCTTATTTTTCAAGGGGTGTCTTCAGTCCAGCAAGCGGTGCCACTGCCTTCAGTCTACAAAGGTTGAGAACTACTGTTCTAGGGTGCCACCCTGCCGCCCGGTGCTTACTGAAGTCATGCTCAGAGGGCCCAATCAGACTGTATTGTGTATCCCATTGTATGAGAGAGCGTCTCTCCCAAATTAGGATTATAATCTTATAAATTAGGATGATGCATAACTGTATGCAACAACCAGAAGGTGCGGGGAATGGAAACCAAGAAGGGTAATCAATGCTGTGCACAGTGGTTACACTAATTAGTTAAGAGCATTAATTTTTTTGAGTTTGAGTCTTCTTTGTTTAAAGACTATAAATAAACGAGGGAAGTTAAATATCAGTCATTCCTGCTTGCCATCTCCTTAGCCATTTGCATGAAATTCTTTTGTCAAAAGTTCAAGTGTATGGTCATTTTGTAGTCTGCAGTAGGAAAAAAGAAAGTGAAATTTGTAGTAGGTATGGGAGAGAACTGGTACTCAATACAATGCTTGTTGAAGTATTGAATGAGTGGCAGCTGCCCTATCATTTGAGGATTAGAAAGGACCATTGTTCTCTGTTTCACACTGTGACATCATGACTCCATGTCCATGTAACCAATAAAATGATATAGTTCCACACCAAATATTTCCCTCTTTAAACGAACCTTAAAAACAGTTTTGAGCATTGTAATTTAATGTTTAGATCGTGTCCTTGAATTTAGCAACTCTACATCGTGTCCTTCATTCTCTCTTGTTGCTGATGACTCCGCAGCAGGGTATGAGGACTCCTGGAGGGGCACACAAGGGCTGGACCACTTCCCAGTTCCTGAACAGTTTGGCAGTAGTTTATAGTTCTATCTTACTGTCAAGCCTGGTTCCCTAAGTCGTGATAAAGCTTCCTCCTATAAATACTTCCTGCAATGGACCTTCTATTGGCTTATTTTATTAATTGGAAGCTGATACCCATACTCCTGTTTATTTCTTCCCAATACCCTGTGGCTGTCCTGTCTGCTTAGACTGCAGCTCTTCCAGGAAGGAACCGTCTACTCTTGTGTTAGTAGGAGGTTAGCACTATGGGGGCTCTGATTTTGTTAGGTCTCCAGGCACTACCATAATGTTCAACATATTCTATATTCTGTCTCCCCTAAATTGACTTATTTCTCTTATAAATAGATATGCTTATAAATAGATATGCATACGATATTCCTTTTTTCCTGAAAAAAGTGTAATTGGAGGTACAGCCTATCTTAGCAGGTCCATTACCCTCTGCTGCTTAGTCATGCTCTTTGGGGCTACACCTGCCTACACTTCCATATTTATATCTCTTTATCAGACGCACAGTTTCTAGGTACAGTCAGCTACCCTTTCAATATTTCAGTCTCTTTCTCTCTGTGACTCCAGAAAAATACCACTTGAAACCCTCTTTTCTTACTCCCACATCTGTCTCTCTCCACTCCCTTAGCCCTTCAAGCGAGCCTCTTATTTTTATCTCCTTTCATCCATCTCTTAACACATCAACTGCCTATTTAACCTAATAAACCAAGACATTTTAGGGTGCCACTCATTTATGAGCTCCCATCTATGCTGCATTAAAATTAGTGTGCTGCCATAACACCTACAAGATGTACGCTATGAATCACAATATGCGTCCGGATGATTATTGACAGTAACTTCCTTTATGATTATTTGCAGTTTTTATTCCATCATTGGTAACTGCACTGATAATGTGGGTATTTCTTCTGTATTTGTCCATCCATTCTAATTCCTCTGTCTAATTTCTCCTTTAAGGTAAATAATTACAGTTTAGAAGAAGTAACACACGAAGAAGCAGTTGCGATACTGAAGAACACATCAGATGTAGTTTATCTAAAAGTTGGAAAGCCCACCACCATTTACATGACTGATCCTTATGGCCCACCAGATATTACACACTGTAAGTGGCTTATTGTATATTGGTTTAAGAGACTAAATGTATCTTTTTAAAGGCTAGGGCTTGGAAGGTTGGAAAAAAAAGAACTATTAGATAAGATACGGTCATGATATGGCATACCTAAAGTACAAAAACTCAGATATAGTGCTGTTGCCTGGACATATACAGCAAAAAGTAACAAGTAAGTGTGTTACTTTGCTCACTCTCCTTGCTATTGTTGAAATAAAAAGAATGGTAACATTTTGTTATTAATATTTTTTTAATGTGAAAACATTTTCAGAAAGGTCCTAGGTTAACAGATAGAGAGCTCAGTCAGACAGGGTGGTGGTGAGAAACACTCTTTACTGGAGCAGCAGTGTGTTAGTTCAAACTGGCTCCTCAACATCTGTATAAATTGGGTACTTTAGTGGAGCTTTTCTGATGCTTTTATCTAATAGCTGATTAAATTTAGAAGTGCCAAAAAGCCCCTGAAGCGACCCATCAATTATGACAGTGGGTGAGCCGGGTCCAGCTAATGCAGTGCCTCTTCTGCGCGTGCCGTGGGCTCAGTGTGGGAGTTGCTGAGTTTAAAGTAAAGTTCTCGGTCTCAGAAAGCCCTGAGGAAGTGCAGAAAAGTTGTTCCGTTGCACAGGTCCAGAAGCAGGTCCTTGGTTATCATCCTACTTGCAACCTATTCACAATGCATCCATCTCACTTACGTATATTCATCTGCTCCTTCATCACCCCCAAATGTGGCAGGGCTTCCCCTCACATCTAGTGCATCCCTCTTACCTATACCTGTAAATTCTGGCACAGCTGCTTTCCTGCAACTCCTTGTCTCCCTATGCTATGCTGACTGATAGTTGCTATATATGCAACTATGCTAGCTGGTCGTTAAACACGCCTGGATGTGGGGTCCTCCCTTGGTTCTCCCTGAATATCTCTATACCACTTCTAGGGAACTGACTGATTCAAGCTGAAGGCAAGCTGGGAGTATGAAGATCTCAACTGACCCGTACCTGTACTGGGCAGCTGCCAGAAAAGTTGTGGTCCATGGAGGTTAGGAAGTCAAAAGTCTGGTTAAGCTAAAGTTCCTAGTAGAAATCAAAGATTAGATGTATCTGATTTCTGTATCCCTGCCCCTCAGCCCTTTTCTCACATGCTAATACTCCCAGCTGCCTCTATTTGGGAGACAAGTTTTGCAATGTAGGTTTTGTACCGTGCATATTTAGGCAGTACACCACACTGCCCCAAGTCCACCTGTTCATTTAGCAGATGCTCCCAAACAGCCAACAGATGACAGTGGTATTTGTTCACTACCAATCTGGGCTGGTTTCTTAGCAGTGCCTATGAAGTACAAAAGCTCAGCACCTCCTTTCCAACTGCCTGTATTATCCGATCCTCCCAAATGCTATTTCAGTAATCATGAAGCAGCGTATAGTGTTGTGCCAGAGAAGTGATCAGCAGCATAGGGGGAAAGAGGAGGCAATTCTGGAGGGAAAAGAAAGCTGGAAAAGATTTTCAATAACGCATACCCAAGTTGTCAGGGTAGACAGATTCATTTATCCTATGGGAGTCTTTCATGAGACCTACATGTTCAGAATATCTCAGAGCAAGTAATGGCATTTCCCCATAGAGCTATTTTGTCTTGAAACATTTAATATCACAGCATCTACAAGAAGGACCAGAACTATGACTAGAAAGTTTAAACATCTCCTTTTCAAAAGGGAATTAATCATAGCTCAGTGGCACAGCGTGTGTCTTTGTTTTTCTTCCTTACAATTTCCTTTCCTCTAATTACACTGACTAGAGGTTGGGACACAACCTTTATTACATATTTCCAGCCATAAATATCCTCATTATCTTGAGAATGGTAAAAATAAAGAGGAGGCAAAGACTGCAGCCTTATAAAATTGTCATTGTTAATCATTAGCCTGTGTCACATTTATATTAGCTTTCTTCCTTTTTAACTAGCTTTACTGGGATCTAAATTATGACGCAGTCTAGGCTTGCATTAGAATTTCAATTTTAGCGAGAACTTTGGCATCTAACTCCCTTAGGCTCCTTTTGATAAATCAAGGCTCTAAACTATAATTTCTGCCTTGCCTAAAGTACCTGCATGGCTCCATCCCAAACCTAATCCCTAAGCTGGTCTCTTGTTTCAATGCTCCTGCTATACAGCAAAGCCAGAAAGCTTACATTTCCTATCTCCCAAGCCACCCTTTCTCATTCAGATCCTTCCTAAAGATCCCTTTGTTTCATAATGTCCGCATAAAATGAGTCAACAGCAAGTGTTACTTTCTACCACCCCAAAGTCTAAGCTTTCATTCACTGTCTTGCTTTGATTAAGGAGGAATTGTGTATTGGTGCTTAAATAGAAATGATACTGTGGCAGCCTGATCAAATGAAACTGTCCCTAACACCAGTTTATTTTAACCACCAGCTTATTCTCCACCCATGGAAAATCATATACTCACTTCTGGCAACAATGGCACTTTAGAGTACAAAGCGTCTTTGGCCCCTATCTCACCAGGAAGATACTCGCCCATTCCAAAGCACATGCTTGTGGAGGACGACTATACCAGGTCAGATATCTCTCTTTATACATTGCTTTTTTGGTGAAAATTGCGAAGAATATTGTTACAACAGTAATGGAGTACTCGGGGCAATACGTGGATTGGCCTTACTACATGAGAATGAGACAGCCAGTTTTATCCATTTAAGATGGTTTCCAAGCAGATGGTTAAGGTGGAAAGTGCTGTTTTTCCCTGCGTTTCAGTCAAGTGTCACTGATGAGACAATTTATATTTTTCTTTCTTGTTTGAAGGGCGGTTAGAATATTGATCACGCTGCTATCCACCTACAAAAGGCGGCGATAGTCAAGTGTGTGAAATGAGTTTTATTATGCTGTCTGGTAAGACAGGGAAATGAAAATTGTAGTTGTTTTCTTCAGTATATTTCCATTTTCACAGGTTCAGAGTGTTTAAGGCTGAAGGAACTTAGGCAGGTCCCCTGCAGAGCACAAATCACAGAATTGTGTCCAGTGACTTTCGTATGAAACCCATAACTTTTATCCATTTCCCTGTTGTGTCTGCTCTGGCAAATCTTCAAAATCTCTTAAGCTGCCTGATTTGTTGGATCAGATACATTCAAGGGAATGATTTTCATTAGGATTTAAAGTGTATGAAAAACATACCTCCTCTTCCTCTGTTGTATAGGAAAGCAGCAGCTCTTTATATCTTCCTGCCATCCCCTCCCGCCTTGCTCCTGTCATTGGGTATGCAGAGCTCTCTTTAACCAAAAGTAGGAGTTTCTCTAAAGATAAGTTTAGCTGCAACTGTTGACTTTCTGTGGAAGTTTCTTACCTACAATCATGTTCTTTTCATTAATAGTTGGAACATGGATTTAATCAAATTTCACGTCAGTGCTTTCTCTGGGTTAACCCCAGTTTCTCCAGTTCTTAACTGTCTTAGCACATAACAGAGTAGTATTGTCAGTGTAGTTCTTGTCAGCAAAGCATATGGGGCCAAATTCAGCTCTGGTGTTACTGTGCCCTGGGAGGGAGCTGTAGTAGGAGAGGAGGGAAGCTCTACTGGGCAAATGGAAGAGTCTGCTGAGATAGCAGTTACCAAGTACTGGAGGCCAAGAAGCTACAGAGGGTAAAGAAAAGAATTAGGAAGGAATAGAAAGTCACAGTGAGCTTGAGAATGGAAACAGTGGCTATGTCCACATGAGACACTGACCGCACGGGTGTTATTGCACAGTCATTTAGGACTTGCATATCCAAGTCCTGAGTGACTGCGCAGTAATCAGCGTTACTGTGCAGTAGCATTCCTGCACGGCTTTCTGGTGATGGTGACTGCACAGTAGCTTGTTCCTATTGTGCAGTAGCATCGCGTCACATTTCATGCTACATGACACGACTGCGCAGTAGTAACGAGCTGCTGTATAGTAGTAATGAGCTACTGCTCGGTAAGCATCTCGTGTAGACACAGCTAGTGAGAAACTATAAAAAGAAGATGGATTCCTGAGTAGCTCTGTCTTTCCATCTCTTCAAAACGTTACCAGACCCTTGGTCATGGTAATCCACTCATTTGTCACCTCCAGGATTGATCATCATACCTCATGTTTAGGAACACACCAACTGCTGAAACTTCCTTAGCCTGCTGAAGGGTTTTTGAACCTCAAAGCTTGCTTAATAAATGTTTTCCAACTATTTAAGTTGGTCTAATAAAAGATGTCAGATTCACCCAAAGAACCTTGGCCGCGTACGTCCTTAGACCAACACGGCTACAACCTACACCCTGGATTAGGAATGAAATATGAAATGTTTTGCCTTGCTTTGCAGTAGGGCTGATTGATTATTTTTGACAAAAATTCACTTATTGACAAAGGTGCTTTTCGTCCCCCCTATCACTGAGGTGATCTGAGTAGAATTCATTAAATAGTTCTTGCAGGGACGGTCATGCGCACAAAACGGAGGATAAGAAAGAAAGGGCAGTTATACAATGCCATCCTTTTACATAGCAGCCCAATGACTGAGACACACACCCATGATTTGGGACACTGAGGAGATAATATACTTATATGTCCAGTGGAGCAGATAGTGGAATCCAGTGATTTCCACACCCCCTCTCCCCCACATCCCGGGTGAGTGACCTGACTACTAGATTATAGAAGCGTCTCTTTCTCGCTCTTCCTCTCTCTTTCTGCTTCATTGACTAAGTACTTTATACAAAGCAAAGTAACTTCACTGGGAGATAGAAGGAAATGTTTGGGTATGTTTTTTATCTGAAACGTTTTGTTTTGTTTGTTTTGTTTCGATTCGGTGAGAGGGGAAAAATTAATTTGAGTGTAAATCAAACCATTTCCTCCCTCCCCGTTTTCAGTTTGGCCACTGAACTGAAAAATCAATTATTTGCAGAGCCCTGCTCTGAAATAAGATGTTCACAGCCAGTGGAATTGTGTACTGTTTGGGAAAAGGAACAATTAACACAAACAGAACTGTTATCTGCTTAGCAACAAAGGTTGCCATGAAAACATCATCACAGTATTCCTTTCCCTGTACTGGCTCTGAATATAGTATCCAGGTCAAGTCTGTAGTTCAAACTGTTCTCTGATACTGGCACCAGTACATTAAAAAATTGTTTCTCTCTTCATGCCTTCCTATGACAAGTTGATGTCATTGGAACAATTGATGTCATTGGAACAATAAAGCTATCAATCAGAGCAGGAGGAAGACTCATGAATGTGACACAACTAATCAAACCAAAATACATTAACATTAATCAAGCATTTACTGCAACCTGCCAGAAAGGAAGACCGTTTCTTGGAATAATGTCAAACAATCATTATGCTGCGAGGCTATGAGGATATGATCTGGATAAATGCCATGCACATGATACATTGTCTGGTGCAGTATAAAAGCCTCAAAAGTTCAAATTTTTGTTGCTGGATGTGTTTAGGTAATACCTAGCATCTACATGGAGGCCTGTAAGATGCATTTACATGGACATTCATGTGCTGTAATTACTGTGCATTAAGTATAGCACCTGCTAAATTTAATGCGCCATAATTGGCGCTACTGCCCATTCACACAGATGAACACTTTTTAAGTGACGTTTAATGCCCATTGGACTAATCTACTGCTCATTAGCACATTAACATGGCTTCGCCAGCCGCACTAATGCACAGTAGAATTAGTCCAATAGACATTAAGTATCTCATGTAGATGCGCCCACAGAGAAGATGATGATGTCCAGCAAACTTTATACTAGGAGTCAGGAGGTCCAGCTTCTGTTCTTTCTTTTCCTGCGGGGTTGCCTTTTGATTTGAAGTGGGAAATCACTTAACCCACTTATCACTTACAGTAGTCTATTTAAAAATGCCCCACCCATGAGCTTAAATGAAACATAGGCATAGAGATGTAACTAAGACCAAGGGACCGGGACATCTCCCAAGTTCTGACTTGGGTGGGGGTAGAAACATGTGTAAACTGGAGATCCTGTTGGTCTTTCTTTTATAAAGGGTTTGTAATGTACAGATGAGACGCAGCCTCTATTTGTTGCTAGAAAATTTACCATTATTGTAAAAGTTTTGGGGGAATTTTGTAAGTCTGGCAAAACAACTGGAGGAGCTATGGAGGAAATTTTCTTTCATGAAAAATCCGTTGATAACGGCATTTATAATTGAACCTTTTCCAAAACCATTTCTATAAAGGCAGTAATATCCACCTCTGTGTGTGTGTGTGTGTGTGTGTATACACACATATATATGTATATATACACACAAATACATATATGTTTATGTGTATGTACACATACACATATATACATAAGGTCTTTCCAAAAGGCTACAGTTGCAACATTATATGGTAACCAGGTCATAAGGAATTGTATTTCTGAATTACACTGTCGTAATGTGACAGTGCTGCTGGTAGATTTCCACATCATTTTTATGAGTTAGAAATATATGGAATAGTACAACCTTTTCTGTAAATGGGGTATACAGTTCAGATATTTGTATGACTTGTGAGAGAAACTGATAGCAAGGGGTTTTTTTTACTTATTGTTTAAAAAAAATTCTGTTGTACAGTTTAAATACTTGAGCATTTCAAGTGCTTGAATTTTTCCCTATTTTAATATTAAGTTTTACTGAAGTGAATAGCATCATTTTACACACAAAAAAGTATTTCCCTTGGATAAAAATTAGCATTTTTGTTAAATCACTTAAATTAGGAAATTCAGTGAAACTTCTTCTTAGCAATAATTTTAAGAACAAATTAGTTAAGCTGTAGCATATTGGGAGTAAAAATAGAACAAAGGTCACCTTGATCTGCCTGTGACTTGATGTTGAATATTGTATTTCTATTACTGTGATTTCTCTGGTTACGGATGGCAAATGGCACGAATTAAGAGCATTATTTTATTTTTATACATCCTTTTACTGAGCACATATTATCATTCTCTTCCATTATTTTTTTAATTTATTGTAAAGATAATCATATGATAGTTAAATAATATAACTCAATTTCAAACTAGTGGAATATGTGACAAAAAATGTATTAAAAACTTACATGCCAGTAACTATAAGTATCAATGCAATCTTCTGTATTCCGGAAATAAGCTCTTATTTAAATAGGCTTCTATTAAATTGGAAGAAAAGACACAATCTGGCCTTGACGGCATTTTTGGGACATTAATTACTCTGAGGGAGCTGTAAATCATTATTTACTCTCTAGCAGACATCTGGCTCCCTATTTTTGGAAAATTGAAATTATATTCTAACAAATTCTGTAGTTCTCAGATGTTCACTTTTTCTAGCATTAATGAAAGAGAGAGAATCAGGGGATCCACAAAAGTAAAGACCTACTATGTTGTGTTTTTACTTCCTTTATAACTTCAGAAAACTGAGGCATCAAATTGCTTGCACACCAGCTGATATAAAATTCATTGTTAACACTTAGCTGTGGCTAGATATTAAAGATTCATAGGGAAAAAAGCCATCTGATTTATCTGTTTTGCTGCAAAATGCATGTTTGATTTCTTTTATATGCAGCTTTGTACCATAACATCCTTGTGAAGCAGAGGATGCTGGAGACTGAGAGAGAGGGAGAGAGAGGAACATTAAACTGATGGCTCAAGGGAATTTTCCTCTATATTGAGAATGACATCCCTCAGCCATTTCTTGTTTACTTACATAAGTTACATGACATGATTGATAGAACTGTCATGTAGAAGCAGCTTCAACATTGTATTAGCACCCAGGTTTGATTGTTCATAATTAAAACATTGCGGCTAAATACGTACTGTAATATGTATCCAGTAACCATTTTTTGACAACGTTGTAGGCTTTTGTTGAGCACAGTAATAAAGCATGGGAAGAGACTTGCAGAATTCAATGATGAGAGTATGAAAACGGCTGCCAAAGGGTCTGTAATGAGTTGACTTGGGCTGCCTATTGACAATATACTGCACATGCTTTAAAAGAACATGCTATGCTGAAGGGAGGTAGTTGTACTTCCTATCAGCTTTATTGAAGAAAAAAAGAATTTCCATTCGTATTTCTTATACCAGGGCTGTCCAAATGATGCCCATGTACCTCATGCATCCTCTGGGTTCCCACCCAGCCACCACTCCCTCTATTGTTCTGACTGCAGCAGCAGCCAAGGTCTCTAGGCTTTCTCTCTCTTCTCCAGCTTTCAGTTCCTGCCTTCACCCCAGAGGGTGGTGCGGATTGTGCAGCGGGTTGTGCACAACCCTCAGTGCAGTGCGGGGAGGAGAAAGCAGGAGGAGGCTACCCAGGGCACCATGGCTTGCAGTAGTGTGGCCAGTGGAGTATATGGACCTTAGCAATTTTTATCTATTATGAAGGTGACTTGATACTTCCTGTTGAAAGCCCATATTTAAAGTTGCTTATAACATTGGAAAATGTGAGCATATTAAGCTGGAATTTTCCTTTCTTTCTGTCTTAGTCTGGCTTTTTAAATTTTAGCTTAAACAGTTCTGCTTTTCTCCATGAATAAAGTGAGCCAGGAAGTATCTTTTTGTCCATATTAAGAAAATTATTTTTTATTTTGAAAACAATCATACCTCACTGTTACACACCTGTGGAGCTAAAGGATTGCTAAAGCATAATCAACCCAGAGTGAATATGGAATATGCCTCACACCATTCAACTTAACTAAAATCCAACTTTATTAACACATTAAATGTATTAATAGTTTCTATGTAGAGGGAGAAAAAAAATTCAGTTTAATAGTCTCACCCAATCCCAGATGTTACTGCACTTCACAGAAAAATGGCTAATCTGTTCTTGAAAGTAGAGGGTGGTCATCTGTGGGTAATGGCTGTTTTTCAGTCCAGATGTTGTTGGATGATGACACACACCCATCTTCCCTTTTGCTCCCCTTTTATTTTTTTCCTTTAACTTTTCTCCTCTGATGACTCTTCATTTCCAGATACTGTTGATTGGTTTCTCTGTGATCATACGGTTCATGTTTTGATTCTGTCAGCATATTTATTTGTTCCAACAAACCCATCACATGCACACATCTTAATTTGGTGTTTTACCCGTGTCTTAATATGGGCATGCCCCATGCCTAATTTGGTCTGTCCAACAAAACCAGAAATTCCAAGGGCTCTGCAGTTGGGCAGTGTCCAATTGGCCCCCTCTTGTCACCTCTCATTAATCCAATCATGTTATACCTTTGATGTAATCAGTTAGTCCCAAGTTCAGTTAATATGAGCTAATAACAAGGCCCACGCTATACATACCTATGTATGGTAAAATCATGGACTTACATTTCATCCAACCCCTCTACTTTTAGAAGATGTGCTATTTCAAAGTCATCCCAGACAGATGTCTAGCCAGCCTTTTCTTGAAAGCCCACTAATGAAGGTTCTCCCAGTTTCTCTAACTTCTTTGGTGATCATATGCTGCTGTTTTCCACAGGATCATTTGTTCCAGGGACCTGCTTTTAATTGGTAAAAGTATGACAGATCATAAAAAGTATGGCAACTCTTACCACCTTCTTTAAATGAGGCATGGAGTAGTTATACAGCGAAAGCATCACTTTACAAGATTTAACATATTCATTGCACAGGAATACTCTTAAACTAGTCATAAGTCTTTCTGACTTGTCATGGGATTTAGTTTACTGAAATAATAATTAAAAAAATAATACTGTTAGCACAAACTGATCTCCCAAATTGTGTTATTTTCATGTAATCGAGCCCACAGTTAATGATGAGGCAAACTAATCTGTGTATCATTATAGCAATCTAAAAACAGGACAAGGATTTAAAAAATGAAAGCTCTGCTCTACCTGATTTATGAAGTGTTAAGTACCAAGCTGTTTCCATGGAATTTGTGGAAATAAGAATTTGGGAGCCTCATTTTAGACTTACATTAAGATTTTCACAATAGGGAATGGATTTTCACAAAATGGAGCAAGAGGGATTATTTTGAAATTAAACCATTATTTTTCCTTGCAGCTCTGTAAAAAATTAATTGCAACTGGCACCTGAGACTAGGTAAATTTAGGTGGACAAAATTAAAAGGTTTACATTTTTATTCTGAAGCTTTCTTAATTTCTCTTGGGTTCTTAGTCACAATGACTGCTGTCTTAAATGATTGTATTAGTGGTTTGAATTTGGATGAGAAATTTTAGCTTCTGACACCCATACAGATTTTTGGTTATAATTTTTCCCTGCTCCACGTATTTTTTAAGGTCTCCTTTGAAATCCACTTATGAGTATAAATGGTATAATGACACTACCTTCGAAGTCCACACTGATAGGAATTGAATGCATGATGGAGTTCAGATATTTAGGATCTTATAACTTGACTGCTAAGTTATCCTCCTCTGCCTTAGGTAATATTTAAAGATTGAAAAAGGGTATTTGTGTGGGAATAAAAAACTTCTCTAGATTCTCTGGGTAAATTTTATATTGTTTATCACTTTACATGAGCTATTTCTTTTGAAAGCCCTATGATTTTTTTCAAAATGTTGAGAGAGCCTTAGAGTGAATGAGGCATCCAGCTCATTCCACACATCACTAAATTCCCCCGACCCCTTAGGCATTTGTTTACAATATTGTAAAATATAGGCTCATGAGGTTACAATAGAAAGGCTGACAAGCTATTGACTGCAGAAGGAACTCTGGGAGTTTTGCTTTTCTGTTCCTTTAATTCTCCCTAGCACCTCTCTCTCTCTCTCTCCCTCTCTTTCCTTGAAATAAATATGTGAAGAATGCTGTTCAGAGATTTCATCTCATTCCAATTTCCACTACACAAACTGAGAGACAAACAGACGGAACTTTAAATTGATATAAACTATATTGTGCTGCTAGCAGATCAAATAAAATGAAGGATTGAAGTAGGATGATAGATAAATATATACAAACCATTACTTATTATTGATGGGATTTTTTTTTACGTTGTTTGGATTAAATTGGCAGTGACTTTTTATGATAATGTACTGATAGTTAAAAGTTCAGACGTGCTACAATTCCAGAAAGGTAAGGCTAGAAGGAACCTTACAGGGTCATATAATCCAGCCCTCTGCTTAAGACAGAAACATCTCTGACTAAACCAGCCCAGTTAAGCAACATTTACAAATAGCAGTAGTATATTAGTCTGATCTATCGAACTGAAAATGGTTAATAGCACTGTTTTAAAAAGTCATCTGTTTAGTTCTAAAGTGTATTTCTAGTCAGAAAAAATGACTGTACAAAAATAACCATGTAGGGTGACATGTTTAATTTCTATTGGATCAAGTGTAGTTTTTTATGGCCTATAGCCATGCTTGGCTGGGTTTTCTCGATCTCATGCCTCAAAAAGGTTCAGGAAGGCAAATTAAATCCTCAGTGATGCCTGTGAAAATTAATTCCAGCAGTGCTGCTTTGAGTTTTCATAGCTATAATTGGTTGCAATTTAGTACACAATTCTGTTGATCATGAAAAAAAAAGAAAAATTGCACTTTCCCAACCAACTGATAACTGATATACCTTCTCATTTTTGCTGTTTGAAAGAAAAGGCTGTCAAAGTATAAATTGTTTCTTGTCACTCAGGTAAAGAGGTATCACTTTGAAAACACAAAAAAGCAGATATGTTGAGTACAAAGTTGTGACTTGATATCAGTGGTGATGTAGCAATAATAGCAGAGGCAAGGATTTTTTAGGGTGTTATCCTTTATTGGACCAACTAGGTAGTTAGGATATACTTAGACATGTTTTTGAACTCAGGACATTCCTCATCAGGTTTGATCAGAATTAGCTAGGCACAGCATAATAAAACATAGTGAATGAAGAATGCCTTGCATTCAAGAGCTTGTCTAACTCTATCCCAACTACCCAGGTGATCCAATAAAAGAGATCATGCTAAGAAATCCTTGCCCCTCACATAGCTTCTGGGCTAACCTGGGTAAAACATCACTCTGATGCTACCTTGACTTTATACAGGGGACACATCTAGGATTTTGAAAGGGTGGATACAGAAGGTGTGGCACAATGTCACATATAACACAACACATTTTTCACCAGTTAAAAAGAAACTAGAAGCTTTATTAGGATGCTAAGGGCCTAGCACCATATCATTCAGTTTAAGATAAAAGCAAAAACAATATAACTTTACAGTAATTTATACTAATTTGCTAAATTATATATTAATAGGAAAAAAACATTTCATTAGTTCTGTAGTCATTGGAGTTAAATATACATCTCTTATTCAGATTCATTAAAAAAATCTCATTTTCTTTAGTTTCTTGATAGTGCCTCCGATACTTCACTGTTGGTCATTTCTTCACTGCAGTTAATATCTCCACACCTGAGTTAAGGTTTTTAGCTAGAGCTAAGAACAGCCTGCAGGGCAATCAAATAGAAGAGAGACATTACCAGGAGCAGGTAAAGGACAGTAACATAGCTGGAGTAAGAGTAGTTTGAATACTGGAACATCAAAACCATTAAAAAGCAAAGAGGGATGTTAATACCTGTTAAAGGAAGAAAAATTAACGGGAATCAGGGAGATGATAATGAATCATGAAGTCAATTGACTTCTTCAGCTGCCTGAATAGAAATGTCACTGCCTTTCCTAGGCAGCTGGTTGTAAACTCTGGGTGGAACAGGAATCGAAGGGGTTGCAGCTACACAACTGCACCCTCTCTAGATCCACCCCTGACTTTATGAAGTCATTTTCAGAGCAGAGTTGCACTTGGTAATCATATTTTTCATCTCAAGGACTACTGCTCTTTGTGACCATGTATTAATAGCAGTATGTCAAATGAATCCATACTGGGGCCATTCAAAGAAATGTATTCATGAAAGGCCAGGATGCAGGAGACAATGCATGGTGCCAGTGGATTTGCTCTTGTGGTGAAAAGAAATCCTTCTGAAAGGATTTGAAATCCTTCTGGAGATCTTTGTGAAAGGGCAGAGGCTTCTGTCAGAACTAGAATGAAGCCTCCTCACATGATTTCCCAAGCTACCACACTCAAATAAAGTGCCATCTTCTATTTAAAGGCCTGTCAGACACACAACATATGTGTTAATTGAAAATAGCAATAGGACTAAAACAGCTACATTCTCATACTTGAAGAGTGTTATCAAAGTTAGCTGGTAGCTTGAAAATGTCAAAAAAATGTACCAATTTAATTATTTTTGTTATGCTTGCTACATTACCATTGATTATTGCATATGGCAGTTTCATGTAAAAATGTGTCAAATGAATTGAGGTGTGTGCTCCTCCATCCAGGAAGAGCACACACCAACTGCTGAAACTTCCTTAGCCTGATGAAGGCTTTTTGAACTCAAAAGCTTGCTTAATAACTATTCTCCAACTATTTGGGTTGGTCTAATAAAAGATATCAAATTCACCCAAAGAACCTTGTCTGCCTATGTCCTTAGACCAACTGAGCTACAACCTAAACCCCTGCTCAAATGAATTGAAGCATTGTAATGCGAATGATCCTGAGTTATTTTATATAAACACATAAGTGCTCAATGATAGACTCTGATAACTTCAAGTCTACCAAATGATTGACTCAAATTCATAGTGTTTAAGGCCCCAAGGGATGTATAGGTCATCAAATCTGACTGTCTGTATAGTACATCTCATGGAATTTTACCCAATTAGCCCTGTATAGCTCCCAGTAATTTGTTTGCAGGACTAAAATATAGCCTAGATTTTGTAAGGTTGGTTTACATTTGTGTGTAAACCTAGAAGCTAATATTCTGAGAAATGTATGCTAATGTGCAATGTATATTTAATGGTTTGTTTGAACTTCTAAGGGCATGAGCACCACAAATATATTCACAATGAGTTAAGATAGTGTTTGAAATTACAATGTGTCAGCTACTCTCTGGTGGCTGCTCAGGTGTGTGTTCGTATTCCATGGTAAATTCAAGGTAGCCTTACTCCCCCCTTAATTGAAGGGTAGACTACCTCGCATTTCCCATGGAGTAAGAGCATACTCACACGAGCAGATGCACGCTAGTCATGTCTCAATTCACCTGACAGAAACTTGTTTAAATGTCCATACCCTACAAGCCCACTTTGATTCCACCTACCAGATGAATGATTCTCAACTAGAGTAATGTGAAGATAACTGTGTAATATTAGCAGTACTCATGATTTACAAGATCAACCCAGAGATTTCAATTAGGAATGCATAGTACCAAAACCTTTCTGACCCGTT
>JAGPOW010003316.1:187523208-187549262 GCA_030014935.1 Caiman crocodilus
CTCAGAGATGATTTGAATGATTCGGAGGCTGAATCTATTAATTTGAGTCAAATTGCTGGAAGCGTTAGGCTTAGGCTTTCTGAATCGATTCGGAGCTTCCAAATCAGTTTGGAAAATTTTGGGCGATTCAGAGATTTGGCCATAGTGTACAATGGAGAATCAATGAAATATCTATAACTTTGATGTCTTTTAGCTGATTCATATGAAACTTGCAGGGATGGTAGTCCATGCTGAGACCATGAAGCATGCTGGCTTTCAAGGTGATAGGTTTAGGGGTTTCTGGGAAACTGTGCCTCAAATTTGTAAAAGCAAAACTCATGTCGTGTGTGTGTGTCAAGCCACAGTGGGTTGAAAACTGCAAAGATGGTAGCTCTTACTGAGGCCACAAAGCCTGCCAAGTTTCAGGGAGATAGGTACAGGGGATTCTGGGAAACTGTTCCTCAAGCTGCTGACCAGCAAAACTCATGTCACATGTTTGGGTGGTAGCCCCTGCTGTGGCCACAAAGCCTGCCAGCTGTCAAGGACATAGGTGCAGGAGGGCATCTGGATTCTGAGGCCCTGCATCTCTCACCATAGGTGGGCAAAACTCGTGACATGGGTGCTTGTGGGACTGTGTGCGTGTTCAGGTGAGCCCTTCCTGGCGCCGAGGCCTCTGCACAACACGGCAGTGTGACCCTGTGAGGTCTCCTCCTCCCCTACAGCCTTGGCCTGGTCCACCGCTGTGAATGCCGGCAGGTCAAAATAACGTAGCTAGGCCAACACCAATAGTACCAGTAGCATCAAAGGTATCCAGACTGAACTGTCACAGAGCCTTTCTTTGTATAAAGGAATTGACAGCAGGAAGTACAGATGTTGTGTTGGATAACTGTTACTCATGATATATGATGGCTTATCCTGTGTTTTTATGTTTATGTGTTTATTATGAAAAAAACTGAAATAGTCAGAAAACTATAATTTAGTAAGCTTTTGGGTTGAAAAACCCTGTGTCAGGCTGAGGAAGTACATGCACTTGATGTGTCTCCTGGTCCTGGACGGAAGGAGTAGTAAAGAAGCCAGAGGCCGGCCTGGCACACAATGCAGGCAAGAAAACCAGTCAGTGAAAATGGAAATGGAGGCATCATGGGGTGAGGTACAGGCTGAGGGGCAGGGGGGAAGGGGGATGTAGCAGCACAGGTAAAAGTGCAGAGGTGCAGTTTCCCAGAAACCCCTGCAAATCTCTCCTTGACATCTGGCAGGCTTCGTGGCCTCAACAGGGGCTACCATCCCTGCAGTTTTCACCCTGCTGTGCCTTAACACATACACAGTGTCACCTATGTCATGAGTTTTGCTTGTCAGCAGTTTGGGGTGCAGCTTCCCAGAAACCCCTGTACCTATCTCCTTGAAACTTGGAAGGCTTTGTGGCCTCAGAAAGAGCTACCATCCCTTCAGTTTTCACCCCACTGTGCCTTAACACACACACGTAACGTGAGTTTTGCTTTCAGGAATTGAGGTGCAGTTTCCCAGAAACCCCTGCACCTATCTCCTTGAAACGTGGCATGCTCCGTGCTCTCAGCAGAGGCTACCACCTCTGCATGTTTCTTCCCAATAAGCCACAATACAACAAAGTTATAAATAGTTCATTGATTCTCCATTATACTCTATGACCAAATCTCTCAGTCGTCTCCAAATCTTCCAAAGCGATTTGGCCGGATTGAATTGGAAAAACAATTCAGATCTTTGAATCAAATCTCTGGCATCTGAATCAGCTGAATCCGAATCAACTAGTTCCCTATTCACACAGGCCTCCTTAGTACCCATGTGATCCTATCCTGCCTGGTTCAGTTCCTCAATAAATGTTAACATGCCTATATTTATAATATGCCATGACCATAGCCTTAACACTGGGTGCATCTACACATGCATTTACTCTGGCCTAGATTTACTCTGGTGTAAAATAAACCAGAGAAAGGGTTTTCAGGCAGGCATCTACACATGTGGGGATTAGGGAGCAGATTGGCACACAGTGCCCTGCAGCCCTGGGTAGGGAGCTCCAGGCTCCCAGGGGTTGGCAGGAAGCACCAGCCAAGAGACAGCTATCTCCTGTCCCAGGGGGCTGCCTGCAGCTGGGATGGGAACAATGTTCTCCTGCCTTGGCAGCAGGGAGATCCTGGGCCTGGGTCCCTGATCAGGGACATGGGGTGTGGAAAGAGCGGCAGGGGAGGGGCAGGTCTGAGCATCCTCCCCAATCTACCCATGGAGCAGTTAGCAGCTAGCTTGTTGGTAGCTGCTGCACCAGTGAATAGGGGCAGGGGGCTGGGACCTACCCAGCCCTCCCACTTTTCCCAAGCCCTGTGCTTCGACCATCTGATCAGGACACAGGGCTGGGACCTGTCCCTGACTGGGACATTTCCTGGCCAGTCCTGGGGTTCAGGTTGGGAGACCCTTATATCCTAGCACTAGCTCCATGACTGCAGAGCTCAGGCTGGGATATAAGGATCTCCCAGCTTGAGCCCCCCAACCTCAGAGCTCAGGCTAGGAGATAAGGGTCTCCCAGCCCCCACTCTCCAGTGGTGTGATTTGGGAGCAGGGGTCTTGGAGCTCCGTGCTGCCGGAGCAAGGGGCCATAGTCCCCACCCAGGCTCCTGTGGTGGAGCCTGCCTCAGAAGTAGTAAGGAGATATCTTCCATCCCCTGGTGGATGACAGACCAAGAACAGATTTTGATCTTGGTTGGGCATCTACATGAGCCCCATTACCAATCCCAAGTAAATTTGCCACTTGCATTTGCAGGTAGGAGATTTACTCGGGATTAGGGAGGTTTACTGCCAACTAAGTACGTGCACATGTAGGCACACATGCTTACTTCACAATAAACTATGCTAATGCAAAGTTAAGCATCTCACCCACTGAGTTACAAAAAGCAGTGAGGAGGAAGAAGAGGAACCTATTGTAACAATTGTTTTTCCAGGACTTGAACAGGATTTAGGCCCTTCGTAGATGAATTTAGAATTTAGTAGACATCGGTGGGATAGGATCATGGCTTAAGGACAGACGTAGGTGGGATAGGATCGTGGCTTAAGTGCTTAACCTCTTTTATTTGCTGGTTTGTTCTAAGTTAACATTAACATTGAACAGGTTGAGAGGAAAATACAGTCCAAAATGTTTGCTTGTGTTTTCTCCCATATAATTTGTTTGCTCGGCTAAAAACAGGAGTGTATTTGTCTTAATCCTGATAAAATTTCTAAATCTGGCAGCTGTTACCTCTTTGAAAATGTTTTGATTGTGGATAAAATAAGGTGAATAACTCCTCAAACAGCATACATCCATCTTTTACATTTTTAATGAGCCATTGCACATATTTACATTAATTTTAAAAATGAATGCATCATAACAGAAGCTGTTAGCATTTGTTTTCAAGCTCGTTATAATTTTTTTTTCTTCTGTTCTCTTGATTTTATTTTTCAGACCAGTGCTTTGCAAATTAGTGCTAAACCTCTATCTTGTTATACAGGTTTCCCTCACTTTATGCAGGTTCTGTACATGCAAATTCACTCTCATGCAATGACCCTTTTTACACCAAAAATGTTGTTATATGCAGAGTAAATTCACTCTTATGCACTCAGTGTGGTGGAAGCCCACAGTCAGCTGCTTTGTGCGGTGCACTGTGGGAGTGAAGCCATAGGCAAAGGAAGAAAAAATTATTTGGGAGGCTGAGCTGGGTGGACGTGCCTGGGTAGGCTGCAGCATCAGCCCCTACAGCTTGGCCCAGTCTGGCCCCATCAGTGCAGCACCCCGGGAGCTGTAAGGCATGAAGCTGCCTGGCAGCAGCACCCATGACTGCCACTCAGAGTAGTTGATGCCCATACTTACAGAGCTGCGGCTGCTCCAGAAACGGTGCGACACCATGTCAGTACAGTCAAGGGGGTCAATATAATAGAGGTCTTGGAACGTATCCCTATTTGTTACGTTGTAAAGTGGGTTCCTATTATGCAAATTCAAGTTACGTGCCGCTTTCCAGAAACGCATGTACAGCATAAAGCAAGGGACACCTGTACTGTCTTTCATGCCTATCCTGTAGCAGACAGCAGCTCTTTCTCTGCCATAGCTTTGAAGAAGAAGGGAAGAAATATGAAATGATCATACTCGATAACTTGGTAGTCCATTCTCCTCTTGCCCAATTAAGGAAGCTGCCAATGTCATGACAAGATGGTAACATTAAAACACTCCCCTCACTTCCCCACAAAATAAACCATTCACCAGAAATGAGAGTGGCCTCCTTAACTTTCTTCATATACAATACTACTTTTAGCTTCCTGTAGAGAGGTACTCTAATGTCACAGAAGAAGTGGGATAAGAGGATGTCTCAGAGGAAATGGATGATTATATAGTGCTGTAGGACTCACCAGCACCTAGTCTGATTCCAGCACTTCTTATAGGTGAAGCACATGGTTTGATACCCTGGCCTGTTTATTTGTTCAGTAGTAGATTTTTATTCTAATTCGTCATCTAGTTTGCATTATTTGCCCCACCTTTCAGTGTTCCTGATTTTTGCTATTTAATTTTTATTTACAGATAATGCCTCAGGTCAAATGAGTCTAGACTGATATATACATGGCTCTAATCCTTTAGTTCTTCATGCCACAAGTTTTTGTGCTAGTTACTTCACTTCAAGGTACAGGTAATGCACCTAGGGGCTAGCCATAAAGCTGTCAGTGCTGTGAATATGCAGTAAATGACAAGAGTGTATTTGACCACGGGCTTTAACAAACCAGCGTTTATAATGACTACGAAAGGTTACCATCTGATGGCAAATGGATGATTCTGATGATTTCAGTCCAGTTCCTTAAGCACAGATATGCTTATTACATGAAAAAACTGTCCCAGTTTATAGTCTCAGAAGAGACCAAGTCTCGATAGGACAAATAAGTGACAACTTCTTTCCCACCCATGCAACTCCGGGGTACGGATGGCATGGCGTATTGCAGGCCAACTCACAGCATCAATGTTCATGATCTACCTGCGAATAAAGGACGTAATGTTCCAGTACTGGGGGCTGAGCTCTCTTTAGGAACATTATATCTATTCAAAAAGGTTCATTAAGTATATGCCAATTTCCTGCAATCCTGCCGCAGCAGTGTGACTTCACTGAATTCCTCCGGAGGAACAACGAACATTTTAAAAATCACTAACGTGGTCTGGCTTTACAAGATGTGTGACTCATTCCTAGAGGTTTTATGGAAGCCCCTGAATGCATTCAGATACCGAGGTGATAAGTGTGACTTCAGTCGCTAAGTAGATGAAATTGCATTGGAAATCTATTTTCACTGTGTTTGACTCCAACAGTTTGCAGATTTTGATTTAACACATCATTCACCACAACCCTACTCATCTTCATGGCATGATCTGTGAGCCAGAAAAAGAAGTGATGGTCACCCATTTTTGTGACCCAGTGTAATTTCAAGCATTCAGAATACATTCACAAGGTTCATATATGGTTATTTCTTGAGCTTATTATCTTTATACATATGACTGTAAGGAAAATAAGGTAAGGAAATAAAATCATTAATATTGCACAGATATTCCAGCTGGGAGTCTGGACAAAAGGCACTCATACTTCATCAGTGATTGCAAGTTCTCAATTGTTTTAATCAATTAACAAGCTAATCACAAGCTAAGTCTTAAGACAAAGAGACTCTGTAATCATTTTTTTAAATCTTTCTCTTCCAGAAACAAAGCTCTTTCAAAATCGACACTATAGACTGCTTAAATTTGATATTCGTATTCTATTTCATAGATGGTTCTGGAGCAAAATTCAGCTTTGAAGGAATAAGAGGCTGTATGACAGGCTAAAATAAAATCCTAATATAGATGCTATATCTTAGGATATTGCAGAGAGTAATTGATTTGTAGAAGGTAAATTATTAAAATCATCCCCCAAATATCTGTACAATATATAGAGAAAAAGAAAACTTTGCTTTCCTTAAAGATGTTTTGTGGTGGGATTGGAAGGATTCAGTGGTGACAGTTTTGCTATTTACATACTCGGTCACTTTGAATATTAAACTAGCAATCTGGTACACGTACATTTTTCACACAGTTTGGGGCACAATTTGCCCCAAACCAAAGTGCATGCCCTGGCATGTGTGCTGAAGCAAAAAGCCCCAGCTCAAATTTGCGCCACTTCTATTTGAGCTGCTGCCAACGCACATGCCTGCATGCATGGATGCATCCCTTGATGCCTTGAGAAAGGTTTAATTATTTGGATGTCTGTTTCCCTCTCTTAGCTTGCTGTGTACTTAGGCATTGTTGCACATGTTGGATCTTCTGACTGATCCATGAAGAAAAGCACCAAACAGTTCACAGTCCTTAAGCTATGTCCGCACTTACCTGCTTCTCTTAGAACAAACTTGTGGCAACAACCAGCAGCTGCCACCGAAGCGTGGGTAGTGCTGGCAGTTCTATATGCTTCCACTCTATAGCTGCACTGGCAGAGCAGGAAGTGCGCTCTGGGAAGGCACCAGCTGCTGTATGTACCATGGCAGCCAGCTGGAGGCATTGCAGGACCTACCCGTACCATCAGCCAGGGGCTGGATGGCAGAAGCAGCATAACACATGCAGTGGCTCTGCTGGCAGCAAAGAGAGTTCGGCTGTTGAAGAGAGCCCTTCAGGCTGAGCACACTCAGAGTTTTGCAGAGTGGAAGCGAAGTGATTGAATTTTCCTGCAATCATGGCTGTGTCAGCAGGTAGGGCTGCAGGGTCCAGAGTAAATGAGGATGCACTATTTCAGGGACTGTTCTGAGAGTCCTTTACTGGCAGGCTGGAGTCTGACTGGTATTCAAAGCTGCTTCCCCAGCTGCGAGGTAAGTACTGCCTTGTCGCGGGGTGAATCCCTCCACTAGTGCAGTTGACAGTGCCGTAGTGGGTGGGGAGGGGACGAGTGGGCTGACCACTCTGGGCATCGAAGCGAAAGAGCACCAACAGGCACTGCCCAGCTGGGGCGGGGTGTGGGTTGCAGCCACAAGTGGCTCATGGGGTGGGGGGGAAGGAGGCGGGGGGATGGGGGAGAGGGCAGCTCCCACTGCTGTGTGCCTCCCTCCCCCCCCCCCGATCTGTGCACGGGGCAAGGGTGGACTGCTGCTGCAGGCTTTGCCCTGGGCACCAAACTTCCTTGCCATGGCACTGGCGGTTGGCCTCTGGACAGCATTTACCCTCTGGGTCAGCAGGGCTGCACAGGTACCGCAGGAGATTTACCAGTGTTCGGACACAGCAGGGTTGTAGCATCTGGCTGTTTATTCAGTATTGAACTTTCAGGGGTTGCCATTTAACTCAGAATATCTGTGTTTACTGTAGTTCAAGCAGGATTTGTCAAAAGTGGAATCGGAAAACAGAGTACATAACTCTTCACTGTTTCAACAGTATCTTAATTGATTTGTTCACACGTGGGTGCGTGGGTGTGTGTGTGTACAATATCACTATCAAGGAGGGGTGCATGTTGATGCACCTTGTTCAGAGGTCCCCCTGCAAGTTTTATTTTATGGAGTCCAGGGCCATGTTGTTTTCTTAAAACATCTTTGCCTCATCTGTGAATTTCAGGAAAAGAAAATAAATGCCTTTCTGCTGAATAATAAACTTCACATTCTTCTAAGTGGAAATGCATGCAATGCATTATGGATAAGATGCTGAAAGTTGTGCATCAGTTACCTTCCTTTTTTTTATATGTATATATAGAAATCTAGATATATTTATATATAGACTAAGGAATGTGCCTCAGTGCCCAGCCCGGCCTGCCCCACAGTAGGACTCGTGGTGCCATCACTGTCAAAGCAGGGGCAGAGAGGTGGGGAGAAGAGGTGGAGTAGAGGCTGCAGTCCTGCCCCATGCACAGACGGGCCCACGGGCCCCCCTGGGTTCCCCGGCACTGCCTCTGGAGGAGTCACCAGGCTCCGAGTGTCCCATGGCTCAGCCCAGCTGTGGCCACATTCACCGTGACTGGGGCCTTGGCCAGGCCAAGTCATGGAGCCATCAGAACCTGGCATCTCATGCAGGGGCACAGTGTCACGGAGCCCAGGGGGCAATGCAGGCCCCCCTCCTCCCAGCCCCCCCACAGGGCGCACAGTGGTGGGAGCCACCTGTCTCCGGCCCCGGAGGAGCTGCTGAGTTCCCCTGGCCCCTGAGTGCAGCCCACCCCCTTGCCAGGCACAGTCTCAGCCCCAGTCTCCCTGGCCCTTCCAGCAGCAGCAGCAGGCCACTGTAACCCCCCTTCCCTTCCTGCTCCCCTCTGCCCACTCCCCATGTGGCACCCTGAGTTTGCGCCTCATGCCCCCCGCCCAGAGCACCCCGCACCCACTTCCTGCAGCACCCTGCGACCATGCACCAGGCCCCACCACATGCCCTGCCTCCACATGGCTGCGCCCCCTGCAGAGCCACAAGCCATGACCCTCCTCTCCCCTAGTCCCCACTGCCTCCACCTATGTGTCTATCTGTCAGTAAGGCTCCAGACAGCACATGCGCAGTTGGCCCAGAGCGTTATGGACAGACAGATGCACTGCCAGAAGTGCTGTGTTATGTTAACACATCTATATATATGGTTCTGGTAGCAATATGTAAAAAATTATAGATATACTCAACATATAATAGCAGATCACTTGGGGAAATGCATCATTGGGCTCCAGAGGGAAAGTTGCACTCTTTCAGTTAGAGTGCACAATAAATAGGTACTTTTTTATGGCACGGCTGAATTGCTTGTGTATCCTTTATGCAACTCTCTTCTATTCAACGGTACTGGAAAACAGAGTTCTCATTTACGAGCTAGTAGTACTCTGCACTTGTCTGTACTGAATTGTTCTTGACAGACTTTTCTTCGCATGCATTTAAATTCTGATGGCTGTGTTCTTTGTCTGTTCTTGGCCCTTAATGTACATCTAATCTTTTACTCTTGTCTCTGTATCACCAGGCCTCCTGAACCTGTTTACAGCACTGTGAACAAACTGTGTGATAAGCCACCTTCTCCTAGGCACTATTCCCCTGTCGAATGTGACAAAAGCTTCCTTCTTTCAGCTCCCTACCCCCACTACCACGTAGGCCTGCTCCCTGACTCTGAGATCACCAGGTACTGCATGCGCTTTTTTCTCACTTCCTTTATTAGAATGCATGAGCATCAGTAGCTTTAGAGTAAACCTAGCCTCCCTAATGTTCCCTCTCCTGAGGCTTGTGCTTGTCTTTAACCTGGCTTTCACCTCCGCAGCACTGTCCATTGGGAAACGCATTGTACCTCCGTATAATGGTTACCAAAAAAAAGTGGTGAATACAAGCAGTTTAAATCCATAGGAACGGCTCTCTCAAGTGCTTCACATTAAATATATTTCATGCTGTAACCTAACTCTGCATTTGTGTTACTTCAGAAATGACTAAGAATTCACCATCAGTTGTAACAGGGGAAGCTGATGCCATAAATTAAGCTCTCTTCAGCTGATGTATTTTGTTTTATTTGATGGGTACATCCTGAGATCATTTAAGGAACGTTAACAAAGAGTAATCACTTCCCCAGCCAAATACTGGCTCATTCTGTCCCTGAAATATTGCATCCCCGAGGATGGCGGCATACTGAGGAGAGATGAAACTATGGAAACAGTGAAAGGAGTTGTGTTGTTGTCTGCTTACCATTGTCTGAAGTTTACCTTATTACAAATGGTTAATCAGTGAAAATTTCCTTAGACCAAAGTAATCTTTGTTGGTATTTTTCAAAATGATCAGTTAATGGTTTTCAGGTATAATAATTAGGGACCTCCTGAAATCACAATTTCACAGATTTTATGGAAAATATGAAATTTGGCATCGCCCACAAAATCAGGCAATGTCTGCAGAATCCACAAAAAAAGAAGAAAAAAAGAAAACTTACTGAAAGTAAAATGCTGGCTATCCTCATGGCACTGCTGTCTGGCCATGCAGCCCATCGCAGGGGAAGAGGGGAGACATGGGCAACTGGTGCCTCCTGAGCCTGGGGGGGTGGTTCTGCGTCAGGGACGGAGCTGGCAAACACCTGCAGATGCCGGTGGGAGGGGTGGGGATGGCCCTGTCAGGGCGGGGGCATGTGCCCCCCCATGCCACCCTGTCAGTCGCCTAGCGGCGAAGAGGAATCCAAAATAGTTGCTGCTCCCATCCTTTGGTGATGATTGGCTGAGAGGATTGCCTGTCATGCAACCACATCCTTCTCCACCTATCAGTGGTGAAGCTGCGTGATGGACAGTCGTTGCAAACAAACAGCAGCAAGAGGCAGGGCCACCAGGGCCCCTGGGCTATTCACAGGTGAATGGCCATGATAAGCCCTTGAAAATCTCATCCAGCCATGTGAAATCCCCTGGCTGTCTCCTCAAGATGGGTAATGATAATCGAACACACAAAGAATTTAGGAGGATAAAATTTAAGGTTAGATTTTCAAAAGTGAATAGTGATTTGGAGCATTTCTGTTTGGCTGCTGAACTGGAAGGGGTCTGGAAAGGGCCTGATTCTCAGAAAGTACTGATCAGATCACCAGCTGCCTGGAAACCACTCCTCTAAAGCATCACTTCAAATCACTGGTTCCTTTTGAAAATTTACTCTTATGTGCTGGTCCAAAGACAATTTTTTTTAGAAGCCCATGCTGCAAATCTAAAATAACTGAAACATGTCCAGAACTTGGAGTAGAAGTGAAACCTGCCAGCAACAAAGTTCAGAAAGGATTTTGAGCAACTGATCATTAATTTCTGATTATCATTCAAGAAGGAACAAATAGGCTTATGGGTGATATCACAGGAAATGGATAATGGTCTATATTTAGATGGCTGTTTTGTGATAAGCTTTAGAATAATAGAAGTTTGGCAAAATATGACAGGTAACCAATATCACGTTTGGCAAAGTTGGACACATAATATGTGTTTTAGATGGTCGCTTATAAATCAAATACATTGTAAAAAGTTGTAAGGAGAAAGGCTCTTTCCTTTAACTTCAGTTTAATTAACATTTTGCTACTTTATAGTAAATTATCAGTCTAGAAAGTATGGATGTAGCACTTATCCTTAGGAACAGGCTGACATAATGATGAATGCAGAATATATTTTGGGTAATTCTAGGATTTTGGGTACCTTCAAACAAATCCCTCTTTTTTTCCTTTAATTTTCTTCTTAAGCTTCTCCCTTCAGCAATCAAATGCATTTTGGCTGTTCATCACTTAACAATAGCTGCTTTTATACATTTACATTAAAAAGGCAAAACACAGTTACAGAAATGCCTGGAGCCATCAGCAATCCACAAGTTACATAACAGATAATGTATGTACCCAGATGGTCTTAATGTAATTACTCTAATACTTCCTTCCTTCTTCCTTCCTGTTGCTTCACCCTTGTTTGGTGTGCATGTTTCTTGCATCTTTTATCAATGCAGATTTTGAACTCTTCTGAGTTAGGGGCCATTTCTGTTGTGCATTTATACAGTACCTCACATGGGGGTCTGGCCCATAGCTGGAGCTTTTAGTTGCTTTTGCAATTAAAATAATACATAGAATAAATATTTGGACTAGAGCCTTGACTTCTGCCTTCCCCATGAAGGGTCTCTGGTGATAACGTTCCCGTAAAGTAATCCCAAATGTCAGAGCAATTTCTGTAGAACAAGCATTATCCTTAATAAGCTGGGCTGAAATAATAAATACAAGCATATTTGCAGTTTTATCTATAGAGCAACATTTAGAAACAGATTGTTAAGGATAAAGCACTAGCAGAGCGCAAAGAGAGAAGATGAGCAGAATTATTTAAGTGGAAAGTCAATAGGTGAATTAATGTCAGATAGTAACAGGAAAAGAACAGCAAGATGTAGGAAAACAAATGTGAAAGGCAGTGCAGTGCACTGCAGTATTAATTTAAAGGAGAATAAGCAATAAAATAATAAAATGAGTATGACTAAATATAGTAAGAGCATACAATACCTGTCAGGTTACAGGAAGAATATGAGGGTGAAAGTTTCTAAGATGTACCTAGAACTGCAGGAGGCCTGGTTTACTGTTGCTGTAATGTAAATAGTCTGCACTAATATGAAGTGTAAAACATTGGCATTTTGGTTAATGACATTTTTCACTAGTAGAAATGAACTTCTCAAGAAACAGGACATGATGAATCAGTCCCTGAATATCTGAACACTCCTACATACAGCACATTAAAATGGATTCCCTCCAAGTCCTGACCAAAAAGCAGGAGTATGTTCTTTCTTACATAGAGATTTAAATCTGGAAAACTAATAATGCCTTTGTGATTGGAAGTAGACAGCAAAATAGTCCATCAGAATCCTACATCCCTGTTTTCCTGCTATAAAGACAAAAGACACCGAGCTAGACAATGGGACAGAAGGACTCCAAGAGAAGCTATGGGCTGGGAGAGGTTCTTCCTCAGCTTTGGTTTTTTGAGAACCCGATCCCACTGCAGGATTTGTGAGTAATATGCTACCTTTAATTGGACCAACTTATGTAGCTGGGAGATAAAGGAGACATGCTTTTGGGCTTCAAATGCCCTTTATTGGGTTTGGAAAGAAACCCAGGATTAATATGACTTAGAGCAATTACTTCTGGTTTTGCCTAATTATGCTACTGAATTTAATCACCTCAAAGGGAAGTTGTCACCTGTGAAGCAAAGAAAAGTTAACCAAGAGAGGTGAAGAGTAGGTTATAACATACCACAAAATTAATGTGACTATTAAAACCGTGTTTTTTTGGGTGTCTCAGAGTTATGCATTTCTGTTCCAGGCCTATCTGCTGAAGGTATTGTGTAGACTTCCTTTGAGGATGAGGATGGTGAAGTCTGAGATAGAACAGTTGTTTTGTGAAAAGAGTTTTCCCACTGGTAATAGAGCATTTTGACCAATGCCACTTTTCTGTGGAAGTTTATTGTGGAGAACAGTGGTGTCTTGGTTTCACCAATACAGTTCCCAAGAGAGTATTCGGTATATTGAATGAGGTCTATCGTATATTGTAATCAACATGTTCTGGATTCATGAACTGTGATGCTTTTGTTGTGAGGAGTGTAGCCTGTTGGTGGAGATGAATTGGCTTTTCCTGTTTTGGCAAGGTCCAGTTCCTTCCCCTTGTTAATCACTGAAACTCTTCTCCTGATGACGACTTTCTGGTGAGGCTGGGGACAATTTAAATACTTATTTGAGGAAATGTCTTTCAAGGTGCAATAGTCTTTGAATGTAAGTGAAATTGTAAGAGAGCTCATCAAATAGATTGTAGTGTGGGATTGGATGTTACAACCAGAGGTGTGGGATGCAGGATGCAGGGTCCTTTTTGTTTAGTAGTAGGTATATTGTTCTTTGATTTCTATTGGGTGTCTAGTTGATCATGGCAGGCTGTTAACTACAGGCAGCTGCTCTTCTTTGCTAATGAAAGGGCATGAAGACGAAGGGCACTCCCTTTAGGGTGGGACATGTGGGCAATCTGATATGCATTTTTTTTCATTAGGATGGCGGCTTCTGGAAATAAAGTTTCGTGTGCTGTGAGCTAGGTGCTCAGCAGGGATCCTGGTTTTTTCAGATGAAAAAAAGAACAACCAATTTTCAGATTAGTGGCGTTTCATTTTAATCACAGAAAAATGTGGATTTTGGATTACGTTTTTAAATCCAAAAATTGGGGATTTTTTTTTTTACTGGAGAAAAGCAGGATCACTGGTGCTCAGTTAGTCTAAATCAGAGCTCCTAGGGGCGTGTCCACACATTCAAGCACATGCGCTTGCAGCAGCTCAAATAGAAGCGGTGCAAATTTGAGCCGGGGCTTTTTGCCTCAACACATGTGCTAAGACATGCACTTTGTTGTGGATCAAATTGTGCCACTAGGGGCAAAATAATCATGCCTGGCTCCTCCTGGATCTTCAGCCAGGGGCAGCTAGAGCCCAGGGCCAGTACCTGTGCTGTCCCTAGCAGTATAAAAAGCTGCACTGTCCTGACCCCAGCAGTATAAAAAGCCACCCTGGCAAGTAGCTCAGGGCTGCTCAGGCTCAGGAGCTTGTGGGGCCCAGCCAGTTGGTACCTGTGGACACTACCCCTTGTGCCAGCTGGGTTGCTGAAGCAGCCCTGAGAGTTCCCTGCATCCTCTACCCACTGCAGCAGTCTGGCGGTGGGGGCTGCTGCCTGGATGTGAGACCCACATGGGGACTGCAGAGCCAGCAGAGGCATCTGCCCCTCTGGGCCAGTGGACTGTGGTTGGAGGGTTGGCCTTTGTGCTGCACTACTGCCAACGTTGCCCCTGCCCAGCCATCTGGGCAGCTATCGCCCGGAAGATGTTGCAGGTGTGGTGGCCTGCTTTGAACTGTCAAAGCATGTCCTTCCGGCCCCATTTGTCCAGGAGGTCAGCCACAGCCAGGTGGGTCCCAGGTGCCAGCTCTGGGCAGGCAGAGTCCTGCCACTGGCCTCCCTAGCAGGAATTCTGGTGTTGCCTGTTGGAAAACTGAAAAATCCCTGATAAAAAAAAATCTCCAAATCACTCTCTAAAATATCCCCAAATCCATGTTCCTCCACAAGTAAAGCAAAAGATCACTATAAAGAGAGAGAGAAGGTGAGACGGAGAGCAATTGGATGATGTTTTATTGATATATCTAGTGTTAAAGCAAGTCTCTTATCATAATAAAGTGAACTCCAAATACTCCCCACACAAGGGCTACACCCCCCAAAAGGGGTTTCAGCCCCCACACAAAGGATTCAGACCCCCATAGGGGGGTTCAGACCCCCCAACAGGGGCGCTCTCATGAGGGGTATGGCTCCCCAACAGGGGGTTCATCCCCCACACAAGGGGTATAGCCCCCCAGTGGGGGACAAATGCCCCCCACAGGGGCTACCATCCCCACTGCAAGGCCCACATGCCTCACCCCAGCCCCCTGATTGCTGCCCCACCTGGCCCCATCCCCCACCAGCTGCTGCAGCCCCCCCACTGGCTGGCATACCCAGCCCCACTCCCCCAGACCCCCCAATGGCTTTTCCACCCAGCCCCACCCCCTAACTTGCACCCCCACTCCTCCCAAGGCTACCCCCACATCCCCAGGCACCATCACTTAAAAAAAAAAACCAGAAAAAGAACAGGAAAAAAAATGGAAAAAAAAAAAGCCTCTGCTTACCTGAGAAGCAGGGGTAGGGGGGCTCCGGTGCCTCTTGGCAGAGCCCCCCTGGGCAGCACAGGACAGCAGGGGGGCAGGAGCGCTCAGGCTGGACCGTCAGCCTGTCTCGCACTGTGCAGGTGGGGCCACAGACAGACACACAGCAGCTGTTTTGCTGCCCCGCTTCTTTATGCTTCGTTTTTTTTTAGACCCCTGGATATTCAGGGTCCTAATTTTCTCCCCACGCTGCAAACATTTTTTTCTTCCCGCACGTGCCTGTTGCCCTGCCTCATAGAGGTTTGAGGCAGGGCAAGAGGCACATGCCTGCTCATGTGGACATGTCCTAGGAGTCCTAGCTGGCACCAGTTCAAAGTTGTCCTTGTTGACACCAGTTGGGAATTTTCCTCCCTCTATTGTTTTGCCTTCTGTTTAGTTTGACTGAATAACTGGACCTCAGGGATTTTGTGTTCAGAAATCAGAAATACAGATTTAATACAATTGAATTATACTTATTTACAGGTGCGGCACAGTGCTTCCCTGGTGGATATATCCATGTTAGTGCTAAGTGAACTGGGATGTCTACATAGCACAGTGCTGTGCTCTGAAGAGGGGCCAGCTTGGCTTTTGGAATGAGTAAAGCCATGTAGACAGAGCTAATGAACTTGGTCAAAGCCCCGAACTTAACACAGGTATACTGCTTTCAGCTGTGGAGCTAGCCCATTCAGAGCTAGTGCTGCATTGCAATGTGTAGATGTAGCCCAAGAGATTTTCCTTCTCTACTCTACTGATCTGTGAAAAGCCAGGGCCTACCATCAGCACGTTTAACCAAATCAGTTGTTTCAGCTCCTGTTTCATAAACTGCAAAGAGAATGCTAAACATTACCAAACCAAGAACACTTCACTCTCCATTCTGACGGCAAGGTGATTACTGTAATTTGTACTTTCCTCCCCACATTGAAGTTTGTGTGGACAGACAACCTGGCACTTGTGATAATTACAGGTGCTGTGATATTTCACGTAGGTTTCTCATTGAAAAAAAAAACCAGCTTCAGGATGAAAAATACAGCACAATCTCATTATAATGAACCCCCATCAGACAGGAAGAAAAGTTCATTAAGAAAGGTGTTCACTAAAACAGTCAATTTGTCAACTTGGTACATCATAGTAATGAAAAAAAAAGCAATCCTTGCTGTCTCAGTCATTAAAAGGAGGGGTGGTGCAGTATGCAGTGGTATAGTAGCTGAAATCTGCTTTACATTTTCCCAGGAAAGGAGTAACAACCCATCCAAGGGTTGCTGCCTCTTGGAACAACTTTAAAGCATCTCAGACCAAGGTCCAGATTTGAGAAGTTGTCAATATACACGGAGGGCCACAGATCTTAAAAGAATTTAGCTTCCATTTGAGCATTAAAGTGATTAGGTTCTCAAAATAACTTCTTGTGTTACGGCCATGCTTTCACAACGGGGAGCTAAGGATTTCTGAAAATCAAGCTCTTATTTTGAGATGAGACCCAAACCCTTCCATCTAGTCCTGGTTGTAGCTGCTGAGTACCCCTCAGTGGAATACAAAACCTGACCCAAAGGGCAGAGGTCCTAATTCCTCTGCTGTGGAATATCTACCTCCACTAACTGGAGCTCACAAATTTTGTCAACAAGCTTTGCCTGGATATTGTGCCCTGCTGATCTTACTAGATCTTCAGCAGCCTTTGATGCAGTTGGCTGTGAGGTGTTGCTAAAGTGGTTACATGACCTGGTGGTCATCCCGTGACCTCGCAATCCCTTTGGGAACTTCCCTGCAGCCTCTATTTTGTCACCTGTCCTGTTCTATTTGTAAGTGAGTCCACTGGAAGAGACTGTGCAGAGATTTCCAGAGAAATGCCATCAGTATGCTGATGACACCTAGCTCTACTTTGCTTTCTCATCTGAACCAAGCTCTGCAGTCCCTTCTTGATGCCTGGCTGCAGTTGGGGATGGGATATCAGAGAAACAATTGAAACTGAATCCAGACAAGACAGAGGTGGTGGTGGTGGGCAGACCTCTTGATTTGTGGGGAGATCATGATATCTATCATTGATGAAGTTGAGCCTTCTCTTGTAACTCAGATTTTCAGCTTTGTGATACTCTTGGATCTTCTGCTGACCTGGATCTTCAGGAAGTAGTAGTAGCTAGGAGTGCCTTTAACCAACTCCAGCTAGTGAAAAGGCTGCAATCCTTTCTTTCAAATTCAGATGTAGCCATCACCATGCATGCCTTTGTAACCCCCTGCTTAGACTATTTCAATGTTTTCTACATGGGGCTGCCCTTGAAGACCATGTAGCTGGTACAAAGCATGGCAGCCTACCTCCTGATAGGATTGGGTCACCAGGAGCATGCAGCTCCAGGACTCCAGAGCCCACATTGGTTCCCAGTAGCTTTCTAGGTGCAATTCAAGATGCTGGTTTTGGCCTGTAAGTCCCTAGATGTTCTGTGCCTTATGTATCTAATGAACCACCTTCTTCTTTGTCCCTCATGGCTATGCCTAAGGTCAACCAAGAGTAAATTCCTGCAAGTATCATCAGCGTACCAGTGAAAACATGCACACTGAGGTCACTCTCAGTAGTCACTCCCCTACTCTAGAGCATTTCTTCTTCCTGAGGCTCATCAGAGCTGCAGTGATAACATCTTTCAAGTGCACTGCAAGACCTTCCTATTGGTGTGGGCATTTAGCAAACAAAGCTAGGCTTGGACACTGTTTCGGGGGGGTTCTGTCTTGTGTTGACACTCCAGTTGTCTTTTAAGTTGTTTTGTGCTCTTGGTTTTTCTGTTTTTTCTATTTATAGGTTATTCTGTTTTTTTATTGTAAGCTGTCCTGGGCCTTTGTTGGGAAGGGTGGCATATAAATCCAACAAATAAATAAAATCTATAAGTAAACCCTCTGTGATGATCAAAGGGGTTTGAGGGCCTCACTTCTCTCACCTGATTCCTCCATCCCACCAGCCCCCAAAAATAGAATCTCCCTTTTCCCAGCCAGATGCAGAGTGGTCTACCTTTCTCACATACTCTCTTAAGAAGTCGTCTTCTTTGTTTCTGTCAGTTTTAGATTTCAGCTTTGGGGTGCTTCTGGATCCTTTGCTGCACTTGCATCTTCAGGAGGCAGCAGTGGCTAAGTAGGCCATTCTGCATCTGGTTGGGAGAGGGAAGGAGTCCCTATTGATTGTAATGAATTCGATGATACGGTCATTTCATATATGAAGATGTTTCTCAGCTTCTGAGGAGCAGCGTATAGAAGGATTTGGGAGTCCTGGTGCCATAGTCCCCATTCCAGGTGGAAAAACCAGGTTACTGGACCCAGTTCTGAACTGATGTAGCTTGGTGCTGCTTTACCACCATTCTTCCAGGTGCTAAGAGAGCTGTGCTAATTCAGACCAGCTGGGAACTTCTGTTGCATTGAAGACAGTGGGACTTCTAGCAAAGACGAGGGGGAAATCAGAGAGAATTCAGTGGGAAAGAATGCAGGGGACTCATTTCCTAGCTTTGTTTATTATTGATGACTATGTACATACTTAGAAAAGGTTTTTAGTGGTGAAAGAAAACTGGAGCTCACAGATGTAGCATTACATTCAGAGAGAGAGAGCTGTGATTTCCAGTTATCTATCAATAGATTTGTGTGTCTGTTAACTGCCCCTCAAATGTAGACAAATACTTTCTGCAATTACAATGCTTTTGAACTCCTGTCTTTTGAAAACTCCTTGATCTTGAATTTGCTTTGAACTCTGCTTATATTGGTGGTTTCCCTGTCCACTCGTATACCTTTTTGGTATTCTAGACACCTGTTCACGGTTTGTTCAAAGAAAGCACCAGTGGTATTGACTTCTGTGATTTTTATCATGGGCCTTGCATTATTTCATATTTCTTCAAGGCCCAGGTTATGCCACCATGCAATTACATCAGACTCTCAGCTTTCACTGACACCCTTCTAGTTCTTGTTTTCATGACAAGGAAAATGGAATTAAGGCAACAAATAAAAGAAACCCATATAATTTTCAAATTCTCATTATTTTCAAGTAAAAAGCCCCTAATTTTATAGACCCTCCTGGTAATGAATGTTTTATAGGCCCTCTTGGTTTCAATGTTTAGAGCTAGTAGTACATGGTCTGAGAGTAGGAGTGTAAGTCTAGGAGCTGAGAACTCCTGCAATTAAAGTCCTTGCTCTGACTCTGGCCTGTTTCTTGCCTTAGGCAAGTTCCTCATGTTCTGTGCCTCGTTTTCCCTACTTCTGAAATGAGATTAATGCCACCTATTAGGCTAGGGACAGAAATTACACATAAACTGGTATAAGGGATAGGAAGCTGGTTCAAATCTGTAACACAACAGAAATTCAGTGCACACAAACCACTTTCAAAATGGCCAGAACTGATTTAAGATAAACCTGGATGGATGTAGCATCAGACTTACTTTTTTAGGTTAAATCAGTTTATTGAACTTCTGTCCCAGAGCCCCTCCAGATCCAAATTAACTCACGGTTCTCTTCCTTGCAGGGTAAGTGGGCTAGTTTTACCCCAAGTTGTCTGCTCCAGCTGAGCAGGGAGGCATGCTCTAGCGTCCCCTGTCTTCTGGCCTAGGCCACTGCAGGCATGTGGATGCATTTCTGTAATCAAAAGTGAATGTCTGTTCGTTTGCTTGCTAAGTTCAATATATGCAGCTTAGACTAACCTGCAACAATTGAATCAATTCAGCCTCTGGCATTTTGACTGTCTGTACTTAGCCCTAGAGGCATTGTGCAGAGTAGTTATTGCTGAAAGACGAAACGTGTTATGTACAAAAGTATTATGAACAGTGTCAAAACATTTGAGAGGTATTCATGTTGTTATAATAATGTTTTATGTTTGTATAGTTGTATTCATCCTGGAGGATCCAAAGGCACTCGACGAACTCTTTTCTTGCTGCTGCCTCTTGAGCAGCAAGCAAACAATGCACAGTGCAGCTGTCAGACAATAAACTACCCGAGTACACATCTGAATGTAGTAGGTGGGGGGTAGCCTCTGAATCAGGACATCCTACTGCTGGAAGCTGCAGTGGGAGAGGATCAGGGGATGGAAAATTGTGGACATCACTGTTTACCCTCCCCTTCGGTACTTAATCTTTGCCACTTTGCGAAACAGGATACTGTGTTTAATGGGCCAATTTCATAAATGGAAATTTTTTATGTTCTGATGTAGTTTCAAGGAGTTTTAGGCTGGGCTTCATCGTGTAAGCAGTTGGGTGCCTGCGACTCCTACTGAAACCCAGCAGAGTTGTGGGAGTTGAACATTTTGCACAAGCAAGCACATTTTGCACAAGCATCATTGAGCACTACTGCTCCTCAAGCCCTTTTTGCCATGGTACCCCTTTTCCCTCGTCAGTTATCTCTGCTGCTCTTTTCTTCAGTTTTCTCCACTGCTAAAGAAATACTCACTGTCAAAAAATGGTGCATTTCACTGTTCTTCATGTCAAGCGTGCTTTCCTAGAAAACTCCTTTGATTATCAATGAAATGCACATAGCACAGCAGTGCCCTTTCCCTTTTTCAGTCCCAATTGTTTAATGTGATAATTAAATCTCAAAGAATATGTCTAGCCAAATCCCAGGCTATTTGAAATGCCTGACAGCCTGAAGATGAGGCCCATCAAAGCAAGCCATATACAACCTTGCTGTTTACAGATCTCTTTGTTGGACATGCCCCAAATAAACACACTACCTTTCTTGAATTTAAACCTGATTGAATCATATTCTTTCTATTTAAATCATATTAATTTATTCGTTTTATAGTGTAGATTGCAAATAAGGATAACAAAGTTAGGAATGATTCTACTGGGATATGATGTTTCCTCGACCAAGTGTCATGATATCAATTTATGGGCTGAACTGCACCTTTTAAAGGCCAGCTAGACGCAACAAGACTGAATGTGGTGGATTGTCACCATACATAGCCCAGAGTAACAATGAAAGGTTATGTGACAATAACATCAAAGTTTAATGTGCACTTACTCATTTAAGGGAAGTAAGTATCATTCAGGCTTGAATCATTGACATTGCTGTTTATTTTAAATCAACATAATGCAACCTGATGTCAAATAGGAAAGGAAATAGTGTAATTTAAAATAACTAGCAATATAATACTTGGAAAAGTCATCCCATTGTTATAGTGATCATCTAAATGATCCAGAAGCTCAAGGTTTGTTCTCAAAAGTGATATCAGGCCAGATTTGTGGATGTAATCTATAGATGTAGATTAGTGTAAAATTACAGTGGTAGGTTAGATGCCTAACTTCTGCTGAAGTCTGCATGTTTTTGAAAATCCCTTGCATATTTAAATACATCATCAAGTACTGACTAAATATATTTGTAAATTCAGTGCTCAAACACTTCTGAAAATAGGGTTTGGGCTCGTAAGTCACTTAGGAGTTTTTCAGAATGTTACGATCTCTTTTTCTGACTTTCCTTTATTCTTTGGATTAATTTATTGTAATTTAGGGAAACAATAACATCTTAACTGAAGCAATATTTTCCTTCCTTATTATTTGCTTTTAATTTGATCATTTTTCTAGTCATCTGATCATGGACTTGTTGGTGAAGGCTGAACAAAAAAAGGCATTGAACTGCATCCAATATTAGTTTCTGCTACACTCATTACGAGACCTGCACTTTCCTGGGTCTTTCTTTTGTTTCTAATATCTTTATCAAATGATTTTTATACTTCTTATGTGTCTTGCCAATGGTATCTCAGTTTGTGTTTTGGCCTTTCTGATTTTGTCCCTCCATGCTTGGGTTGTACTTTTCTACTCATCCTTACTAATATAGTAAGTTTCCACTTTTCATAGGATTTCTTTTTACGTACGTCCTTGGAGGGATCTCAGGGTTTAGCCAAGCAGGTATCTTGCTATATATTCTATGCTTATCTTGTATTGGGATAGCTGACTTATGCTATTAATGTTATCTCTTCAGGGAGCAACCAACTCTCCTAAACATCTTCTTTTCCCCCTACATTTGCTTCCGACAAGATCCTTCCTGCCCGTTCTCTGAGTTTGTTAAACTACATTTCTGAAGGTGTGTTTTTATTCAACCTTACGCCTTCAGAATTTCAGCTCATTCCTCTCTGTTAAGAAAAAGCAAATTAAGAAGAGACTCTTTTAGTGGATTTCTAATGTCTTTAATAAAATAGATGACAATTTTGAATAAAGAATGATTCAGTTTTGTTCTTTCTTTCATTTTTGGGCTTGCTCCAGAGCTGTTTTGTCAGAATTAATGGTGTAATTTTCAGAGGAGCTGTGCACCTGCAGATATACTTATGCTCCTGTTCAGCACCTATGAACATTAGGCCACTTATCCTTAGCTTATAAAATGGACAGGAAAATTGATGCTGCTTAATGTAGTTTATGCAAGGCTTGCCACTGCAGCTGTATATTTAAAGGAAAACAAATATGTTGATTAGTTCTCATTAAGAAAGCATCTGTAAATTACTCATGTTTTGAAATATGCCTGTTGTTATGGTTACAGATTATATAAAACACAAGTGATTGACAGTTCAAGTCAACTCATGAAAATCCAAACAGGCCAGCCTGTAGTGTCTTTGTTTAAAACATACTTTTCTGTGAGCCGTTACTTTTTGTTTCTTTTGAATGATTTCCTTTCTCTATGACATGCTCTGTTCCAATGTATGAAAGATTTTTTTTTCTTCTAATAACTCCCTAAAATCAGTTTGGCAGAACAAATGGTTTACTAAAAGGCCAAGAGCCCAGATCCAAATGTGATACTGTTCGGGGATACTTAAAACCAGTTTGGGGACACTGAGCCCATCTTTAATTTGTGCATTTACATAAAATTTGTCAGATTATTTACTAGGTGGCTGAGTAGCTCATGGGATTTCTATAATGATGAGATAGCAAAGCCCTTAATTTATACAAATACACTCCAAGTTGGTAGGGTGTTAATGAACGTTGCTTTGTGACAGCTGTTTGATAATGTAACAGGGTGGTCTGACCCTTCAAGAGGCACCAGAAAGCCCAAGGTAGAGGCCCAGCAGCTGCCAATTAGCCACTCAAGGAGCACTGGAGGCCATTAGAAACCCTAGAGAGAGAAGCAGGAGGTAGTTAAGGGGAAGGAGCAGTCCACTAGCAGGCGAAGGTGTACACAGACATTACATTAAGATAGACCTAACCAGAGTTAAGTTGATCTAAATGCCCAATCATACAGGAGGGCAGAAGGCTGAAATCATCCCAACGATCTAAGTTCACCTGAGGAGGTGCACTAACATAGATTGAGTTCGTGCCCACCCAGTTTTAAAAAGGGTTAACCCAATCTCATGAATGCCTGCACAGGTTTGCAGTACAACCCCCCCAGCACCACGTTAGTGCTGTTCCTACCCCTCCAACCCTAACTGGGCTATTTTTAGCCCCCCAAAGACTCTCCTTGGATGCACCAAACCCACCATGAACTCACTGGCCCTCTCCATTCCTCCTGCCCCTCTGCCCACCCCAAGTTACTTACACCAGTCGCTGTGCATGGCTCCTGGGAGCAGTAAACAGCTGTATGTCCTGCTCCTGGTCTGTGTTCACAGATGGGCTAATGTGAAAAATTAGACTTGGTCTCAGTTTAGCTCCTGGCGAACAAGTTTCTCCATCATCAGAACAATGGCCACAACTGATGCTATAATCACTTGGCTGACTGTGGTGGTCTCAGCAGAGGAACCAAGGATTCCTCCCACTTAGAGGAATACATTATTCGTACACCCCTCAACATTGGTTTGACTAGGTCAGCGGTATGGCTTATTACCATGGGGCAGGGCATAAAAGATTGTGTTGTGGCTTCCTGTATTGTACCTGTTGTACAGATAGTTTCCAGAGTTATATAAATTGTTTGCAAACAGCTTACTGGTTAAAACAGCAAATAACGAGTCTTGAATGTACCACGGACCATCAGGTGACTTTGGGTACACTAGTCTCCTTCAATTTTCCTGTCTCTTCAGTGTATAATACACAAGCACTGGCAGCTATGCTTACAGTTACGAGGGCACAGAAAATGTCCCCCAAGGGTGGTAGCACATTATTTTGTGCAGCACACAAGACAGAGTGCAGTTACGATGATGGTTTGTTATCATTTCCATGAACTGGAGTTATAGGAGCCATCACTGAAAACAAGCTGGTCTGTTAATGGAGCATGTGCTATTGATGCTGGAAATGCTGTGGAATAATTATGATAAGCTTGACTTATTTGTGTGGTGTGCTAGTTTTACACTACAACAGCTTGTTTGATTTTAGGAGATGATATCACTTTAACACTAGAGTAATGCAGTGCTGAATCAAGCCCTGAGTTATGCTGCACATAGGTATGACTGTTGGCTATGCATTACACAAGCCACATATATGCCTACAGCTGCATCACTTTCTGCTGTGACGCTGCTGTTTTTTGCAACTCCAGCAAGGCTGGACTGTGAGTGGGACACCTGTGGATTGGTTGGAAAGCAGTGTTAGAAAATGAGCAGGTGTCTTGTTTTCTGACCCTGTACTGAACCAGTACCCCATAATGGTTTTGGATGGCACTGCATTGCAGAAGCCAGTGGAATTTGGATCGGATGTTTTAACTAGATCTTCGTTATATCATGAGTGAATCTGTAGCAATTTTTTTCCCCCTCTCTGACTGACTTTTAATCATAGAATCAAAAAAATCCAGTCTGGGAAAGACCTATGAGATTATTCAGCCCAGGTGCCAGTGTATACATGGCTCTTTCCTTTATTTTCTCTTATCCATCTAGATGTGCATCATATTGTGCATATGCACTACTGCTGCTATGAAAATGGATAATTACTCCTCTTACTACAGCTATCAATGCAATAATTTCCATTTTGTTGCGCTTAAATATGCCTTTTAGGGTTAATGACTTTCAGAGTACAGAGTGGAATTTGGACACATCTGTTCTACTTTTAGGTATGCGTCTCTGATTCTGCAAGAGAGGAAGGCTTGACTAGTACTCTTTTTGACCTCTTTTAAATATATTTCATGTATATAGCATCATAATACTTTATAGCATTTAAGATAAAATAGATGGGGTTACACGTTTGCAAACTCCCGTGAGTGATTCAGTAGTCCTTCTGTGGGTCTTAGGTTTCTAAAGTGATCTATTCAAAATATTACCCTCAGGCCTTTTCTATTAATAATTTACCATAACCCTCCCTTGAATTCTACCTGCATGGATCAGCTTCTGGGTGTACGCCTTGAGATAATTAAGATGAAGCTGTATTCGTAAAGACTGTAAGTGCTAAGAAAAATGTTTTAGCTGCTTCTGAAAGTGAAGGAAGACTAGGACGTGTGTTTCATGGAGCTTTGTCCTGAAATCATGATAGAATCATAGACTGATAGAAGATGGGGGTTAAAAGGGACCTCAGGAGATCATCTAGTTCAACACCCTGCTCAAAGCAAGACCATCCCCAACGAGATCATCCCAGCCAAGGCTTTGTCTACCCGGGTCGAAAAACCTCCAAGGATAGAGCTTCCAGCACCTCTCTAGGTGACCTGTTTCAGTGCTTTACTACTTTTTTTCCATGAAAAAACTTTTCCTAATATCTAACCTAAACATCGCTTGCTGCAACCATTGGGCCTTTGAACACGCTGCAAAACCGGCCTTTAAAGCAGTTTAAATGCCCTTTTGCACCATTTTAATTATAAGACGGTTTACACTATCGGGGGCGTAACGTGCTATAACAGTGTGGCTGTTAACACTGTCGGTGGCATGTTGCATGTTAAATGACTTTGGGATGCAGCAAAATAAAAGATATCCAAGGCAGAGGGAAGCACCAAGCCCCGTGCAGCTCAGAGGCTGTGCAGGCAGCCTGGCATCAGCCCGTGCAGGTAGGCTCCACTGAAGGGGAAAAAAAAAGCAGCGAGCCTGATCTTTCCTTTTTTCTCCCCAAAGCCTGCCTGCCTGCTTGAGCTGCGTGGGAGCCCAGTGCTTCCCTTCGCAG
>JAGPOW010003316.1:187549362-187588305 GCA_030014935.1 Caiman crocodilus
GGGGAGGCATTGCTTCCCTCCATGGCTGCAGTGCCCCCCGGGACCACCCGGGCCAGGTTCTTGCAGGTGGGTGCTGCCTGGGGGGCGCCGCCACCACCGCACAGGGAAGCGCCGCCCTCCCCGTCAGCTAAGGGACCGCTTGGCTCGCTGGCAGCTCACACCCCACATTCCCGCCCCACCGCCACCAGGGAGGCAGTTAAGGATTGGGCCCAACCCTTGTGTATACACCATGGGGGTTTACTTCACGCTAAATTGAAGCAGCGTTTTTAAAAACCCACCCCTTCAATTTAGGGAGAATTAAACCAAAGTAAACTGCCCTGGCATATACAAGCAGCTATTGCTCCCTGTCCTGTCATCTGCCACTGCTGAAGACAGTCCAGCTCCATCCTCTTTGTAACCCCCCTTCAGATAGTTGAAGGCTGCTATTAAATACTCTCTCGGTCTTCTCTTCTTCGGACTAAACAACCTCAGTTCCCTCAGCCTCTCCTCAGAAATCATGTGCCCCTAGCCCCCTAACCATTTTTGTTATCCTCTGCTGGACTTTTTCCCATTTTCCACATCCTTTCTGTAATGGGGGATCCAAAACTGGACACGGTACTTCAGATGTAACCTCACCATTGCTGAATAGAGGGGAATAATCATTTCCCTGGATCTGCTGGCAACGCTCCTACCAGTGCAGCCCAGTATGCTGATTAGCCTTCGTGGCAACAAGGGCGCACTTGGCTCATATTCAGCTTATTGTCCATTGTAACCCCCAGGTCCTTCTCTGCAGAGCTGCTGCCCAGCCAGTCAGTCCCCAGCTTGTCCCAGTGCATGGGATTTCTCCCTCCTAAGTACAGGACCTGACTGAGCCTCATGAGATTTCTTTTGGTCCAATCCTCCAGTTTCTCTCTCTGAATCCTAGCCCTACCCCACAGCGTATCTACTAATCCTCCCACCTTGGCTTCACTCCATCCCATCATCCAGGCTATTGATGAAGACACTGAACAAAACTGGCTCCAGGCCCCTGGAGCACTGCACTTGATATTGGCTACCAACTAAACATTGAGCCATTGACTACTACCCTCTGAGCCAGTTTTCTATCCTGCTTGCAGCCCATTCATCCAATACATACTTCCTTTGCTTGCTTGTGAGAATGTTGTGGGATACTGTATCAAAAGCTTTGTTAAAATGAAGGTATCTATCATGTCCACTGCTCTTCCCACATCCACAGAGCCAGTCATCTCATCATAGAAGGCAATCAGGTTGGTCAGGCATGACTTGCCCTTGGTGAATCCATGCTAACTGCTCCTAATCACCTTTTTCTCCTCCACATGCTTGGAAATGACTTCCTTGAGGATCTGCTCCATGATTTTTCCAGGGACTGAGGTGAGGCTGAACAGTTCGTAGTTTCCCAGATCCTCCTTCTTCCCTTTTTTAAGTATGGGGATTATATTTTTCCTTTTCCAATCATTTGGGACCTTTTCCAGTTGCCACAATTTTTCAAAGATAATGGCCAACAGTTCTGAAAAGACATAGGCCAGCTCCCTCTTTACTCTTAGCTGCATCCTATACAGCCCCATGGACTTATACATGTGCAGCTATTCTTAATCTTCTGTAACCTGTTCTTTCACCCCCGTTGGCTGCTCACCTCCTCCCCAAACTGTGTTGCCCAGTCCTGGAGCTGACCTGGCCTGTGAAGACTGAGGTAAAAAAGGCGTTGAGTATTTCAGCCTTTTCTGCATCCTCTGTCACTGGGCTGCCTCCTGCATTCAGTAAGGGATTCACACTTTCCATGATCTTTCTCTTGTTCCTGACACACTTGTAGAAACCCTTCTGTCACCTTTTATGTCCCTTGCTAGCTGCAACTCCAATTGCACTTTGAGCTTCCTGATTTCATCCTTGCATGCCCAAGCAGTACTCTTATACTCCCCACCCCCAAGTTTTTTGTCTAAGTTTCCCCTTCTTGTAAGCTTCCTTTTTGTATTTTAGCTCATTGAAGAGTTCCCTACTGAGCCAAGCTGCACTTCTGCTATACTTGTTATTCTTCCTGCACATCAGGATGGTTCATTCCTGCACCCTCGGTAAGGTTTCTTTAAAATACAGCCAGGTTTCCTGGACTCCTTTCCCCCGAGACTGGCCTCCCAGGGGATCCTGCCCCTCAGTGCCTTGAGGGAGGCAGTCTGCTTTTCTCAAGTTCAGGGTCCTTACTTTGCTGCTCTCCTTTCCTTTCCTCTGGGTCCTGAACTCAGTTGTCTCATGGTTGCTGCTGCCCAAGTTGCCATCCACTACTGCTTTCCCCACCAATTCTTCCCTGTTTGCGAGTACAGGTCAAGAAGAGCATGGCCCGCTCCAGCACTCGCACCAGGAAGTTGTTCCCAACACTCCCCAAAAGCTTTCTGGATTGCCTGTGCACTGCTGTATTGCCCTCCACCAGCTGTCAGGGTGATTGAAGACCCCCATGAGAACCAGGGCTTGTGATCAGAAAACTTGTGATCAGAAAACTTATTTTGGCATGTGTGGTCTATGAGAAAATATAGTCATTTCTCTGTGCCTTTCTTCCCTGTATGTAACAGAGGGTGAAATAGCAATTACTTCTAAGACATGAGCAAGATTATGGAGTTAGGTGTGTTAAGGTCTGTGAGGTTGTGGTGCTGAATTCTGCATTGGGCCCAGCGCCATCCTGTCTCAACACTCACACTTGAAATTTCCTCAGAATGGGAACTTACATTTATATTTACATTTTCAAATGAAAACAAGGTCCAGACCTTGTGATTGTCAGAGTTTCTAATATCTCTACCCCCATGCTAAGGTTTTGTTTCTTATGAAAAAAATTGCTGTATTTTACAATAATTGCCTCAATGGCAGCAATGACCCTTATGTCAGATGTAGTATTTTGGATTCAGACTGTAGCCCTTAAAGAGAAAAAAAAAAGGATGTGTACTTATTCTGACCTCTTTCAGGAAAAATGCAGCATCCTGAACTCAGGTCCCAAAGAAGAGAGACAGCTTGTAGAGAAACAACAAAACCCATGCATGCTCGGAGCCTGTTTACTAGTGTAGGTAAAATTGACCCCACAGCTGCTCAGACTGGAGAAAGCAAAGGGCACAGACCTTTTACTACATGGTACGTTGATTTTTTCCATAAAAGTGGAGTGGGCACATGATCCATCGCCCTGCTAGGGAGCAAAGCATTCAGATTCAAGGTGAAGCTACCTCTTGAAAAATATGGAGTGACTTTACTGCACAGAATATGTTGTGCCTTGCTTCCCTAGAAATTTGCATCCCAAGGTTGTCATTTGCTCAGTGCAAACTGGTTTCTGCATGGCCTAATGGCTAAGCATTATAATAGCACCTACATCAGCCAGCCAGCTGGGAAAGCCAGATTGTATTTTGTTCCTGTGGAACCAATTCTGGGGGACGATATTCCACAAGAATTGTGTCATCTATCTACACCCTGAATTGTATTACTCAGAACGTATTACTAGATTTTAAGCAAGTAAAGGGAGAACTTGACTTTTCATGTGCTGATTTAAACAGAGAGAAGAATACAAACTAAAACCTGAGATCCAGATGGTTCTGAACTTTGGGGAAGTTTGGTTCTGCCACTAACCTTTGTGGGTTGGGTCCAAAATTAGGTAATTTGTCATTTTAAATTTACACACACAATCCGCTAGTGATTTGGGATCATAAACAATTTATTTTTTAAAGGTCTTTAATTCATTTTTAATGAACAGCTGTGAAAGCTGCCAGCTTGCCTGACTTTTTTTACCCCCCTGAAGTTAGCCTAATAGCGCTTAAAACCACTACCATAGCTGAACAAAAAAGCAAGCGGATCCTTGGAGGCTTTTATATGTTTTTGTAACTGGCAGAGAGGGAGGAGGTATTTGCCTTGCAGAGTTCAAATTTCTGAAGAGCAGTGTTAAAATAAGGGGTAGAAAAGAAATATTACCGTCCCCAGAGAGGTGCATAATGAAGTTCCTATCCTGATGGATCTAAACTGACGTGCTCTGTGCAGAAAATTAATAGTTCCTTAGATAATCAGGCTGGTGTGCTTCACTTGTTGGGCTGATTACAGAAGACTTGTCTTTTTGTGCTCTGGGAATCACTTTACTGTAGTCCTCTTGGGGGGTAAAAATCCTGGAACGCGAGGCACCGTAAACCACTTTTATGTTGCTGCCTGCACAGCTAATTATATATTTGTATCCGCAACTCAGTTTTGACAAGTCTGCATTCTGAATAGCAGTGATTATACCATAAGAAAAAAAGGTCCTCCTTAGTCTCATGGAAAGAGCGTTCTGTATCATATTGTACAGGGGGGAAGAATTGACATGCGGACCTGAGATGCACTATAGACCATGCAGGGAGAGTTGGAAGGCTGGGAGGTCTCTATCTTCTGACACTGCAGGCTGGAATTTAGGTTTAATTCAGGGATTAAAATCCAATGGAAGGATCTGAGGATGTTAATCCTCCATATCAGACCTTTAAAATCACTTCTGTATATCTAATGGCTACCATAGAAAGTATGTGATAACTAATATTTACTGGGATGGTTGTAAGTCATGGAAGCAAAAAAAATTGGGGCTGGAAGGGACCTGAGGAGATCATCTAGTTCAACCCTTTGCTCAAAGCAGAACCATCCCCAACTATATCATCCTAGTCAAAGCTTTGTCTAGCCAGGTCTTGAAAACCTGTCTTGGTAACCCATTCTACTGCTTTTCCACCCTCCTTGTGAGAAAGTTCTTACTAATATCTAACCTAACGGCTGCTATTTTAACACTGCCTTTCTTCTCTAGACAAAATAAGTTCCCTCAGTCTCTCCTCACAAGTCATGTCCTCCACCCCCCTAACCATCTTTGTGCCCTCCGCTGGACTCTCTCCAATTTGTCCACATCCTTCCTGTAGTGGAGGGCCCAAACTGGACACAGTTCTCCAGATGTAGCCTCACCAGTGCTGAATAGATGGAAGTAATCACTTTCCTTTATCTGCTTGCAACAGTCCTACCAGTGCAGTCCAGTATGTTGTTAGCCTTCTTGGTAACAAGGGCACAGTGCTGGCTCATATTCTTCTTATTATCCACTCTTACCTTCAGGTCCATTTCTGCAGAGCTGCTGCTCAGCCCATCACCCCCAGCCTGTACTGATGCATGGGACGGTTCCATCCTAAGTGCAGGACTTTGCACTTGTCTTTGTTGAACCTTGTTCAATTACTTGTGGTCCAATCTTCCAATTTGTCTAGGTCTGTCTGAATCCCAACCCTACCCTCCACCCTACCCTCCAATGTATCTAGTAATCCCCCCAGTTTGGTTCATCTGCAGACTTGCTTAGGGTGCATTCTATGCCGGGGCAGGCAATTATTTTGGCTGGCAGGCCACTTAACAAGTTTTGGTGAGCTGTCAAAGGCCACAAGGGTGATCCTGCCCCTTGACAAGCACCCCACACCCTGGTTGCCATCTTGGGACTGGAAGTTCTGCCCCCTAAACTCTGACCTTTGCCACTGGAAGTCCCTCCTTTTGGGGAGAGGAGTTGTCATCTTGGAACCAGGAAAAAAACCCAAATATATCCTAAAAATCAAACATCTGTAATAATATATTTTAATTTTTTTAAATATTTTTGTCTTGATATGTGCGTGTTTGTGCTGTGTATATAGAAGTAATTTCATAATAGCTCAGAATGAAGCCTTAATCTTGTATATTGTGGGGGTGTGGATGGGGTATGAGGGGCATGGGGTTTGTGGGGGTAACTGGCGGGGGGGGTGTGTACGTGGGATGTAGGGGTATGTGTGGATGTAGGTGGGTGAATATGGGGTTTGTGGAGATGTGTGTCTGTGCATGGGCGGATATGGGGCTTCTGGAGGGGGAGGGTGCGTGGGGGTATTTGTGCATGTAGCAGTGAGTGAAGCTCCCCCGAGAGGCATGTGGGTGGGTGCTGTGTTTGTGGGCTATGTGATTGTGTGGGGGGGTAGGATGTGGTTGTGGGCTTGTGGGGGAGCGTATGGTGTGCATGAGACCCTTGACGTGAGCCCTTCTGAGCCTGTCAGCCCCTGCCCTGCAGCAGCCCAGATCCCACGCATCCTGCAGTGGCCCTTCTGCTCCTGCCAACAGTGTGCAGCCCCAGCGCAGCTCGCGCATGCTCCACACTGCCCAGCCTGGTGTGCCCTGCTGCCCCGGGCATGCAGTGGGGCTGGGACAGCTCCTTCCAGCTGCCGATGTCATTGGCCCCGGCTCCATGGTAGTGGCAGGGACCACTGTGCACAGCCCCAACCCTGTGCACCCAGCGCTGGATCCAGGCTCACCTGTCCAGACTGAACAGCAGTGGCGGTGGCCAGACAAAAACCGTTGTTTGGTGCAGGGGAAAACAGCCCTTCCTCCTCACTGCCACTGGGCTACTGTTGGTGCAGCCACCTGAAGTGCGCATCGTGCCCTCTGGGTTGCATTGTGGCTCTGCTGCTGCCACTTCTGGCTGCCTTGAAGCTGCTCACCACCACCATGCAGGGCAACCCAGAAGTGGCAGTGATGGAGCCACATGGCAGCCCGGCACAGCATGCACTCCGGGTGGCTGCACCAAAAATTGCCTGGCAGCAGTAAGGGGGAGGAGCTGCTTTCCCCCCATGCCAAGCAACAGTTTATGCCTGGCCACCATCGCTGCTGCTGCTCAGCCTGGAAGAGTGAGCCTGGAGCTGACGCTGAGGCCCAGGCTAAGCAGTGGCAGCGCAGGAGAAAAACAGCTGCTCAGCGCAAGACAAAAGTGGCCCCTCACCCTTGTAACCACTGGCACTTCCTGGTACAGTTGCCCAGAGCCTGCACCGGACTGCCTTGTGTCTGCTCTGCACTGCCACCGCCTTCCCACTGGGCAGCCCAGAGGTGACAGTGATGCAGATGAGACTTGAGGAAGCCCTACTCGGGCTCCAGGTGGCTACACTTGGAAGTGCCAGTGGTGGCAAGGGAGAAGGGCAGCTTTTGCCCCATGCTGAGCAGCAGTTTCTGTTCCATGCTGCCACTGCTCAGCTAAGATGGGCAAGCCCAGAGCAGGTGCAGGATGCACTGGATTGGGGCTGCACATGCTGGTCCCCACTGCTACTGCATAGCTAGGGGCTAGGGCTAGGGGGCAGCAGTGGCAGAAGCTGGAAGAAGCTGCCCTAGAAAGGCAGCCCAGCTGCAGAGCTGCCCCAGCCCTGCTGCATGCCCACTGAGTGGCAGGATGCACCACCACCAGGCAGTGCCTTATCCAGGCGAGACCAAGGGACCCACTGCAGGCTGGAGAAGGCTGGATCTGGCCTGTGGACCATATTTTGCCCACCCCTGCTCTATGCCATTTTCCAGGTCCCAGGACTGACCCCTGGAACATTCCACTTGATATTGGCTGCCAACTAGACATTGAGCCATTGGCTACTACCCTCTGAGACCAATGATCTAAGCAGTTTTCTATCCATCTTACAGTCTGTTCATCCAACCTGTACTTCCTTATCTTGCTTGCAAGGATGTTGTGGGAGACCATATCAAAACACTACCTAAAAGCAAGGTTTATTGCATCCACTGGTCTCCCCACATCCACAGAGCCAGTCATCTCATCACAGAAGGCATTCAGCTTGGTCAGGCATGACTTGCCCTTGGTGAATCCATGCTGACTGTTCCTAATCACTTTCTTCTCTTCCAAGTGCTTAGCAATGGATTCCTTGAGGATCTGCTCTATGGTTTTCCCAAGGACTGAGGTGAGACTCTTACCTCAAAGCTTTGGTTTCCATCCCCCCAGTGAACCTAGTTTAAAGCCCTCCTCAGTTGGTTACTGCCTGCAGTAACCGACTCCTCAGTTGGAGTCTGTCTGCAACGATGGTCTTTCTTCTGTTCATCAGGTGGATCCCACCTCTTCCTACCAATCCTTTGGCAGGATGGTCCCTACTTGAACTCCTTGTTTGAATACATTGTGGTCACAAGAATGATGATGGTCTGTTATAAGACTCAAAAAACCTGTCACTGTGGTTTCACTTGAAGACGTTCTCCCCATTGAAGGGGAAAGAATGAAAACTGGATAATTATCTTCTTTCATATAGGAACCAGGCAGAGGAGGTCAGATGCCTAATTTGCCCATAGGTGCTGTGTTAATCAGCCTTCTATTCCTTGACTTCTCCTTTAACCATCTATCTGTCATTTCATTCATCTATGGGTTAGTAACTTACAGCGCTCAAGGTACAAGTTGAGCATATAGAGAGAACAGAAACGACAGAAACATCCTATCTCATTGCACATGAGGGATGCCACACTAAATTGCAAAGCAGGTCCATCAAACCTAATTTTCTGTATCTCGCAAGGTGCATCTGCACATGAACTTTGTGCACCTGAATAAATTCTGGCTTGGTTTGTGCCAGAGTTTGTTGTTCCTGGGTGCAGCGTCTTTACATGTACCTGGGACCACAGCATGTTGGTCAGCTTGGGGGTCAGCCTGCCAGCCTGGAGCTGCTCCATCTTGCTCAGCCTGCTGCAGAGAAGCTGGCTGGGGCACAAGGGTGCTCCAGTGCAGGACTTACCATCAGGCAGCTCCTGCACTGTAACACCTTCATGCCCCAGTTACTGTCTACACGTGCATTGCAGTGGTATAAATTACTTTGCTGTAGTTTAGTACTTGTCCTGGACAATACTATCCTGTGGTGGAGTTAATCAGTTTACTCACCCTAATAGTGCATGGCATGTAGATGTTGATGCTTTACTGAGGAACTAATTAGTCAACCCCATAGTAAAACTCTTGTGTAGATGCACCCAGAGTAGCATGGAATAGGCACTAAGGGGAAGAGTATTTATGCAGGATCAGTCCAGACTGATCTATCCTCTACCCGTCTTCTCCTATGGCTTTCAGCACCTAGAGGTCTAGGAAGTCCTCATTTGGTGCCTGCACCCATAACTATATTGTTTAATATTGACTGGTGGACCTATACTGCACAAATGTGTCTAATGCTTTTTGAACATGGTTAAATTGCTTGTCTCTAACAGGCATGCATTCCACAAATGAATTATATGTAGTGTGAAAAACAACTTATTTTTGGTAGTTTTAAACCTGTTTCCTAATACTGCTCTTGTATGTCTCCTCCTAGTTCTGGTATTGTGAGAGATGGTAAATTGTAAATCCTTATGTACTTCCTCCACTTGGTTCATTATTTTATAGATTTCTACCATATATCCCCTCGGTCACCTTTTTCTAAGCTGCAGAGGTTCCAACCTATTCAGTTTCTCCTCATGTAAACGCCTTTCCATAACCCTGATTCTTTTTTGCCCTTTCTATGTCTTTCCAATCCAGGTAAAAGTCAACAGACTTGGAACAGAAGATTGGCATTGATGGTTTTTTGTAGGCTTCTCATTAAATCCAGGGACAATTCCCAAATTACATGGCATCTTCTGTAATCCTGCACTCCAGTGTGCTGTATCTTGATAGGTTCCCATTTATTCTGTGAAGTATATTCTTTTTAGGCTATAGCAGAAAATTGCGGATGGGTTTCACCCATGATTAAGACACCAAACGATTTGCACTTAGCTTAAATTAAACAGATAGCGTAGGGGCTGCCAAACAGTAAATGTTCAAACACATTACTGTGATGCAGAAATCTAGATCTTAATAACAACTATTACAGAAAAAAAACAGATGTATTCATAAGGGTTAAAATAGAACAAAATTATTTTTTATTATTTGGATAACAAGTGTTATAGTGTTTTTACAACGCAAGTTGTCTGTGCTCAGAGACTAGAAGTGCCTCAGCACAGCAGAGTTCTCAGCACAATGTGAGCATGTGGTGCAGGGATTTCCCTCGTGTGGCGGGAAAAACCCTTTGTGCAACGATCAGTCCCTGCCAAAGCTTGCATCTGCACTGTTTGCATGCATGCTTCCGATTGGCTTGTTGTAAATTATTCATACCTGGCGGCTGGCAATTGGCTCGCTAGCCGTATAAAAGTTAGGGCAAGTTTCTGTCCAAGTTGGAGAACTCCTCATGCTCACTGGAAGAGACTTCCGCATGTATCTTGGAGCGAACCTGGAGGCCTGATCAACCACCGACGACTCCCCGTCGCAGTTTATCCTGACATACCCCATGCCCCGCATGCTCAGACAACATTGGTGTGCCACCCAGTTTCTGCTGTTTCTGCTTTTTTGCAACTTTACAGTGTGTGCCTACACTGTACTCCAGTTTGTAAGTAAAGTTCTTTTTGAATTCAACCGATAAGCTTCTGTGCCTAATTCCACTCCATCATGTGGCCCCATCTGGCTATTCTCGGCTCCCACACAAGTAAATCATTTTATCTCTGAAGTCAAGATTTCATGTTTAAATTGACTAACTCTATTTCTGCATTATAGTAGTAGATGGATATCTTTCCAAGATACAGAAACACTGCAGTCTCTTTACATAGAAAAAATAATTATATTGGCACCAGCCAACGTAATTACAATACAGCTGAACCCATCTAAATTCTTACCCATTGTTGTGGCATATTATGCTTTTTGTTTCTAAGGTGTTGTTATATTGCCATCATTCCTTTAGCATATGAATGGCTCGCAGTTTTTAATGTGCTTAATCTCATAATACCACTGAGACATAGAAAGGCCAAGACACATGGCTAACATCACACAGAGATGTTTTTAACCTATTAAAAAGAAATATCCACAAAACATGCATTTTAAATGTAAGTATTCTGATTTCAGATGTTAGCCCCGCTTAAAATAAGCATGTGAACATAAATTGAAGCAGAAACTAAGATTCGGTCACCTAAACTGGAGGAAAAATTCCAAATGGAAGTAGCAGAAGCTCCATTGTTTGGAGCATTTACATTTAGGCTGGGCAAAGAATTAACACACAAGAGTTTGGCACAGTTGAACCGGGATTGGATATTTATATGGATAACAAGAATACCAAAATGTTTGGAAGAAATAGTAAGCTTTTTCCTTCAGGGCTTAAACCAATCTCTAATGAGAAATCAGGATAAAACCTAATACAGGTCTAGATTATCACGCATCTGCAGGTATCATCTGGCTATTGCCAGAGACCAGACACTGGACTAACTGGCCATGTCCAGACATGTGTTGGTATTTGGTTTCCTGGGGACAATTAGTGGCAGCATACCTTGTACCACTGCTAGTTGTCCCTGGAGAACGTCTGTGCCATGTGCGCTCTGGTGTGCAGCAAATTACCCCAGGTGGGGTAGGGAAGGCTGGGGCTAGCACTGAACTGTCCCCAGTAGCCTTACCTGGGGCTGCAGCAGTGGTGACCCTGTGGTGCAGAGCCTGGCCAGCAGTAGAGTGTGGCCCTAGCCAGCCAGGCTCTGGCTTTGAGCAGCACACACTGCCACTGCCATGTGCATCACTCTGGTTTTTTTGTGCGACTATCCAGGAGTCAAAAAAATTTCTGTGGCACCACATACTACATGGCCACATGTCTAGATGTGGCTTTTATGCCCTTAGTCTGATCCAGTAGGTAATTTTTGTGTATAACATGGTGCAAGGAATAATTAGTCAGACATGTAATACTGGATCTTTGCCTAGTCTAATTCTGTGTTTTTTGAGCTCTAGGAAAGGGAAGAAACAATAGTGGATATTGATATCCAGCTACTTTCCAGGAATATCTAATTGACTTTGTAGCCGCAGCTGCAGTAGAACATACAGATATGCCTTCTAGCAGCAAATTAAAACTAAGGTGCCTCAGAGAACTAGAAGATCACAAAACTGCCCTTCAATCATAAAGAAATAGGTAGTAAAACTATCCCACTTAATTTTAGGAAAAAGGGTCAGGACTTTATAACCAGAAAAGTAAAAACTAACAGACTTGTCCTGTGAGTTTCTTGCTTCAGTCAGGCTTGTTTGTAGAATCTTTAGTGCTTAAGATTAAGATTGTTTAAACACAATGGTACTTCAATAGTGGGTTTCCGAGATTAGCATGAACAGAGAAGTCATTTTTGGATAAAATAAAATAGCAGAGGAAGCAGAATTAAAACACAAGCCACTATTATCAATTTCCTGCCAATCTTGCAGATGTGAGTTTTGAAAACATGGACGAGCATCCAGAGTATTGGGCCTATCTTCACAGCTGCCATCAGGTTTTGTATCACAACCAATTCACAAATGTATTATCCGTGAAGTGTTTAGCTGATTTTTGGGCACTTCCAGGTTTTCTGCAGAAGAGTGTCAGCCACAAAAATAAATCACACTGGACTATAACAGAAGGTTGCAATGCTAGTCTAGTTCAAGTGCACAATATTTCCATCCTCTAACATACTTGCCTTGCAAAACTTTCTTTCTGGGCTGTCGCATACACATTTAAATGTATTAATGGCTCTGATTAAGAGCAAATGTTTCTTGGTATAAATTGTACTGTGATCAAGTTTGTTGATGGCATCTAAACTCAGGTAGCGTATTGTTTCCTTCTGCCCCACCCTTCATCTGTATTCAGTTGTTTTTTCTTATCTTTTGGTTAGACTAGAATAGCCTTTTTGGTCTATTGGTAAAACAACCATCACGGGGTGGGCAAAATGCAGCCCAGGGGCCAGATGTGGCCTTCCAGGCCCTTCTATCTGGCCCACAGGGCCCCTAAACAATTTAGAAAATTAACATTTATCTGCTCTGGGCTGCCTGTCATGCAGCCCTTGATGGCTTGCCAAAACTCAATAGGCAGCCCTCTGCCCAAAATAATTGCCCACCCCTGAACTGTCATCACAATGGTGTCCTAGCCTATGTCTGGGTCCCCCAAGTACTGCAAATAATTGACTGTAAGAATGATACAGTAAAGTAATAATGTATTTATTCCAGGGATGTCAATCACCGTTAACATGTGCAATTAACACAAGAACCAATTAATCATGCACATGATTTTGTAGCCCATACCCAGGCTCCTTTCCACTGCTGTCACCGCTACCTCCAGGCCACCCAGCTGAGCAGTGGTGGCAGTGAAAAGGAGCTGAATGGCAGTGTGGGCTCTGGGCTATTGCAGTAGGAAAGGTCTCTCTCACTCACACACACACACGCACACACACGCACACACACTAGAGGTGCATTGTTATATTAATGGCATATTGGTACACTGCATGCAGTCACAGCATGCATGTGGCCAGGAATTCAGCCCAGCAGTGTGTAGAGCAACACCCAGGAGATAAGTCTGTGTAGGGGAAGGGGCAGAGAGAAAGGGAAGAGGGGCTTGCAGACTGAGGTCCCCATGGTGAGGGAGGGAGTGAGGCAAGGGCAGGGACTGGGGTCAGGTAGTGGAACGAAGCTGCGGGAGGCTCATCCAGGGGCCTGGGGTTGGGGGCTGCTTCTAGCTGCTGCATGCACCCTCAGGGAAGGCATAGTGGGAATGTGCCCCCCAGATTTATGCACAGGGCAGAGGCTGGCTACTCACTGCAGACTTGGGCTCTACCTCTGGGTGTCTTTGACCCAAGAGCCACGTGAGACCATGTTGTGCCTCCTGCCACCAGCCGGGCAGGGGATGTGAGGCCAGTGTGCATCTCCTGGTGTAGAGGCATCAAAGCACAGAGGCACAGCCTGCAGTGGGCAGCCTGTCTCTACCCCGTGCACAATTCTGGGGACACATACCCCTGCCATGCCTCCCCTGGGGGTGTGCACAGCACCAGGGAGCCACCCCCCTCACACCCGCCCTGAGCCCAGGGTCCTATTCACCCCCGGCCCTGTCCCTGCCCCACTTCCTCACTCACTGTGTGGGGCTTCAATCTGCATCCCCCCCGCCTTTCCTCTCACCCCGCCCCTTCCCCTACGCCTCCACAACCTTATCTTCTGGGCACTGCTCTACATGCCACTGGGCTGCATTCCTGTAGGGTTATCATATTTCCAGTTTCAAAAAAGAGGACACTTGTGGGGGAAGCGGGGTAATAAGATTGTGAGGGCAGAAGGGCAGTAATATGCCCATGCCCTGCCCCTGCCCCTCACTCCCAAGAACACAGCCTCCCTAGCCCTGCTGCTGCCCCTCACTCCTGACCCACAGTACCCCACATCCTGCCAGGGCTTGCGGGAGTCCCTCCTCCCTGGGCTGCAGACCCCTTGTGGGAACCTCCCCTCCCCAAACTCCAAACCCCCCACACATACACCCACAGGCCCCCACACTTTCCAAAATTCCCCATGCACCCCACCCCCACCCCCAACCATACAAAGTGCCTGCATAATTTTGCATAGTTTTGTGGGTTTTCATGCAGAATTTTGTGTTTTTAGCTGTGTGATTAAAATCCCGATTGTGTCATTTTTTAATCGCACAACTAATCGCGATCAAAGTTTTAACATTTTTTGATAGTCCTAATTTATTCCTACAGATAATAACTAGTGCAAGCAAAGTGTAAAAATATTTGAAGCGATAAAATCTGCTTCCAGTAAAGATAAAGGTCTTTACCCAAGGAAAGAAGATTAAAAGCTGCAGAAATGTGATCAAAAGCTTTATCCATTAAATCACATTTATTTATTTTTTAAAACCAAACGCATTCCTCAATTGCTAGAATATTATATGTAGTGGTTCACACACTTGGGGTGGGGGAAGGGGGGGGTCTAAATTCCAGCAAAATAAATTCAAGCTCCTCAGATTGTGGTCCAGGATTTATTTTATGAGCTGTATCAACATTTGATCAGTTCCCAGGAGCGTCACAAATGAGATGTTCATAAGCTTGCTCACAAATATGTAGCCTCACTAGCCCTTAAAATCTTAAAAATCTAGGTTGTTGGAGTTTTTTTTTTTCTCCCCATGTAGCCTGTAATACAGCATTACCCAGTTGATTTATGTCATTGGGTTAACTGCTCACCTTAATGACTGGCACAGACTTAGATAAAATACTCCATGCATCCCTTTCACGGTCCTTTGATAATTAGCCGAATTTCTTTTCAAAGATCGAATTTAATGAGTGTCCTTAAATGAATGCTGTCTAGCACTCGTCCTGTGTAGTGACATAAGAACTGCCATAATGGAACATATAAAAATGATCCATCTCATCTAGTAACCTTCTCAGTCTGACAGATAGCCTGTAATCATAGGCCGGCATTTGCACAGTACTGCAGGGCTATATTACAGAGAAATATTTATTCCTGACCCATATAGTGGGCATCTTATACCCAGAAGCATAAAGATGAATAGCCATTGTAAATGCTATCCCATCTCATTTAACTGTTTACGTCCATGCTTTTACCCTGCAAAATACTGAATGTGTTTTATGAAGTGCTGAGTGCTCCCCAGCTTCCATTGCAGTTAAAAGATACAAATGATGATTCCCCACTAAAAGAGCTTGGAAACAGAGTATCTTAAAATACCCTATTTGTTCACTATTCATCTTGGACATCTGTGCGACATGTGCATGATTTGTTTGTTTGCACTATGCTGTTTTTGTTTCTTTCTTTCTCTGTTCTAAGGACTTACATTGTTCTTTTATTACCTTCTTTCCTCACAAACAGTAGACCCATTCTTGCTGTCATTGGATTCAATGACAGCATAATCAGGCTTATTCCATGACCTATTTTTATTCCCAGACTCTCCTGATACCCCAGAAAAAGATCACAAGCATCCGGTACACACAAAAAAATATCATGCATAAAGGCACACACAAATAAGACAGATAGCACTAGTTAGAAGGTATCGCACCATTGGCCAGAAGGTTATTATAATATAAAAGATGCTGTTCTGATCTATTGTGATAATTTTTTACATTAGTAATTCTTTTAATTTAACATTGAAGCTAAGAATGTCCCTTGTTGACAGTTCTGCCTTGATGAGCAGAGTTAATTTGCATTATTTTAGTACACATGTGAGGGCTTACTACACATGTGAGAGGTTTTTTTATCTATAGAAAAAAACGGATTTTGTGCCCAATTTGCTCTCATGTTTAATGTAGAAACACTATGGCAAGTTAACACTCTGGAGGGTATATTTTCCTTGTGTAAATATTCTGCATGGAATATAAAGTGTTTGTTAGTTAATTGGATGATGAAAGTTGGGTATCAGAAGGCTTTTCATTGCTGTTTAGATTGCTTTAATTGGTTCTCAATTCCCGTAAATATTTTCTTCTGGGTAACTAAAATTCATTGCAATGAATCTACCCTGAGTAGATCTGGAGCTGTGTCTTTTTTCATGGAGGTAGGTTGGACACACTGGCAGCTAGGTTTATAAATTTTCATTATTCGACTATTAACTACGAGTATGTGCATGTATGCATGCACACACATCAGTGCACCCATTTTTATCTAAGCTTTGCTTAAAAGAAAAGTAGGTGTAATGTAAGATGCTCTACATTATTCTGTGAATTACCTTTGCATGGGCTAAAGCCAACATAGGAACAGAGCTGATTATATTATTCTTCACGCATCCTTTGAAAAAAGAAAGTAAAGCCAATTTGTACTAAGTATTAAGTAAATACTCCTGTGAATGAACTGTCTAGCCATTAAGATCTTTATTCATTATTCTTGCGGGGGTGCTGATTTTTTTTTCTATGGCAAATCTATGGCCAACTACTATGACCTTCAGTCATTTCAAATTTGGAAGGGTTTTTGGACCTTATGTTAGAATTGGTCTTAGCCTGTTAAGGAAAACATCAGTGCCTTTGAACCAATAAGCTGTCTGGAATTTTTGCACCTGAAAAAAATACCTAAGTAAATGCCATACTCTAATCAACTCGACACTGGGGAGGCTTTCGCCTTTGACAGTAGGGAATACTATTTTACTTGGAAGTTTTACTGTATTCTTAAATTGTTTATTAATGAAACTGGCAAATATTAGGGTGAAGTGCTGGTTTGTGTTGCATTGGATGACAATGGGTTCTTCACAAATCTATTTTGTTTTGTGCCTCTAAGTTTTAATTTAAACTGTAACTGCTGGGATTTGCCTGGTTTTTGTGTGAAACACTTATGACTAAAATTTACTTGACACTTACTAAGCTTCATAAATATATGCCAATCAGAGAATCATAGAAAAGTAGGGTTGAAAGGGATCTCAGGAGATCATCAAGTCCAACCCCCTGCTCAAGGCAGGACCAGCCCCAACTAGATCATCCCAGTCAAAGCTTTGTCTAGCTAGGTCTTAAAACCCTTCAAAGATGGAGCTTCCACCACCTCTCTGGGTAACCTGTTCCAGCATTTTAGTATCATCCTAGTGAGAAAATTCTTCCTAATATCCAACCTAAACTTCTCTTGCTGCTACTGAAGACCATTGCTTCTTGTTCTGTCATCATTCAAGGTGCTTCACCTTGGGAACAAAAACCCACATCACACTTATAGGCTTGGCAGTACTACACTCACTAGCACCATGACCAAAAGAGATTTGGGGGTCATAATTGACCACAAGATGAACACGAGCCACCAATGTGATACGATACCACAGCTAGCAAAGTGAACAAAACTCTGCCTTGCATCAACTGATGCATCTCGAGCAAGACCCAGGATGTCATCCTCCCTGTGTCCTCGACCTTGGCAAGCTGGAGTATGCATCCAATTCTGGGCTCCCCAATTCAAGAAGAATGTGGAGAATCTCAAAAGACTCCAGGGGAGAGCCATGTGCATGAGGGCAAAAGAACAGTCCTTATGAGGAGAGGCTGTGAGCTGTGGGACTCTTCATCCTGGAGAAGCGCAGACTCAGGGGTGACTTGGTGGCAGCCTATAAATACATAAGGGGTGTACATCAGGATCACCTGTTCACCGGAGCACCCCAGGTCTGACAGGGTCCAACGGTCACAAACTCCCGCAAAACCATTTTAAGCTGGACATAAGGAAAAACTTCTTTACTGTCCAAGGCCCCAGTGCCTGGAACAGACACCCCCCAGAGGTGATACAAGCACCTACTGTGGACACTTTCAAGAAATGTTTGGACATTTATTTTGCTGGGATCCTTTGACCCTAGCTGACTTCCTGCCCCTTTGGCAGGGGGCTGGACCCATGATCTTACAAGGTCCCTTCCAACCCTAACATCTATGAAATCTATTCAACCTGCCACCCCTGAGAACAGTCTAGCTCCATCCTCTTATGAACCCCCCTTCAGGTAGTTGAAGGCCGCTATTAAATCCCCTCTCAGTCTCTTCTTCTCTAGACTAAATAAGCCCAGGTCCGTCAGTCTTTTCCCATAATTTTTCTAAGTTTTTGGAAGCTGCTGCCTGGATAGATATGTGGGTGTAGGTATTTAATTCTGTAATGATACAGAAATAAAAAATGAGCTATGCTTATAATAAAGGGTTTTCATCATGAAAATTAATACATAGCCCTAGAAAACATTGACATTGAGGGTGAAATGATCAGTGTAATGGATGGCAATTATTATGTTACACCTGCTGATGGAAGTTGTACAGCTAATTCCTTGTGCATCATACTGAGTTATTACTCCTGCAGTAAAGGTTCAATGGCATGTCTTGGAGTGCAAATAGATCACATCCATGCCAGCTGTGAGAAATGGGAAGCCATGAGGTCCGGTGGAGAGGACACTTGACTGGGTGAGAAGAATCCTGAATTCTGTTCCTAGCATAGGACTCTATCTCCTCTTCCTCTAAATATTATTGCTTCTTTTTTTAATTAACATGGAGTTAGGCCCTGCCAATATTGATATGTATGTAAATAAATGACAAGACACAGGAACTCAGTCAGTGATGTGACACTACAGACTTTCATGTATTTATGTGAATTCTGGTTGGCAGCTCATACTTGTAAAGATCACTGACTTTTTTATAATAGACTTCTAGGTCATAGCATCATAGACCAATGGACTGTACAAGGGAGAGACATAGTGGAGTACAACCTGCTTGCTCCATGTGTGCAGACCCCTGAAGTGGATGTAACATAGCCACCTTTGGGAAGCTTGGAGCACACTACACTCACTTTGTTGGGTGTGGTTATTTGTATCCAGCACCTCATGAAGGCTACGGACAGACATTCAAAAAGCCTGGTCCTGAATTGATTCAATCGTTGCAGTTTAGTCTAACCTGGGTAGGCTAAATCAGTTTGTAACTGCAGAGACATCCCAGAAATGCCAGCACATGCCTGCAGTGGCTCAGGTTAGCGCCAGGGGGGCACTAGAGCAGCCCTCCCTTCCCTTCCACAGTTCTGAACTGAGGGAGGGTGTGGCCAGGCCCCAGCAGGAATTTCTGATAGGGAGGGGTTCCCCCCACCTCACTGGTCACAAGGGAACCAGCAGGGATTTAAACTGAATTTATCACCCCATCACCAAAACAAACAGATCTCTCATTAGTTCAAGCTCTTAAATAACTTGTTCCATGGAAGGAGGGACATTACCAACTACCTGTTGATTAGCTCCAAAAAGCCCTAAGGCTGTCCTGACTCCCTATATCTTGTCTCCCACAGCATGGATTAGGAGGCCAGGCAGATGCGTGCGGTCTCAGCCAAGCTCCAGTGAAGGAACAGAGGGGAGGAGCCAGCTGTCCTGTGGAGCAGACAGCCCCGTCCAGCACAGAGAGCATGCTGGGATGCTGAGGGAGTCTGATTTAGCTTAAACCAGGAAAGGGCCTGGGACAGACATTACATAAACGAGTCTGACCCAAATCAGTTAAGTCTGATACTACATTCAACCAGGTTTATCTCAAACCAGTGTCAGTCATTTTCAAACCAGTTTATGTGTAAAAAACATCTGTTGTTACAGGTTTAAACCAGTTTCTGGACACTTAAGATGGCTTATGTGTAATGTCTGTCCCTAGTCAAAAGGGATGGTGCAACGTCCATTTCAAAGTGTAGTATGTATGGAACAGGTGTATCATCCTGCACTGCGGTGTTTGCTAGCATGGCCCTTGAATTGTGTAGGCATGCTCTCCTTTACCAAAAGCAAACATCTCCTGCTTTAGAATTGATCACTGAAGCCACTTTGCTTTAGCTATAATGTGCTATCTCTGTGTTGTGAAACTAATTTTCCTCAGAGCCAGAAAGATTGCAATTCTTGTGTGAAGAGAGATATAACATATTATTTTGTCTCCTTTTCTACTCCATGCTTTTAAAGCACCAACACCAAAAGATACATGGAGGTGATAGTGAACAATATTGATAGATATGATATGGCAAGGCAGCAGGATGGAAAAAAATTCTCTGTGATCTGAGGTTGCATAAGTATTATGTCAAAAGAGGGGTGGAGGTGACAGCTGCTCTTTGTCAGACATGGTTACTACATACTGCATGAATTGCTGGAACTCTTAGTATCATAGTATTTAGGATTGGAAGGGCCCTAAACAGGTCATCAGGTCCGACCCCTGCCCAAGGCAGGAACAGGTGCTGGGATCATATCACCCCAGCCAAATATCTGTCCAGCCTCCTCTTGAAGACCCCCAGGGTAGGAGAGAGTAACACCTCACTTGGGAGCCTATCCAGAGCCTGGCAGCTCTAACTGTAAGGTAAAATCTCCTGATGTCCAGCCTGAACCTTCTCTTTAACAATTTGTGGTCGTTATTCCTCATAAACCTGGGTGGTGCCCAGGGGAAAAGAGCCTCCCCAAATTCCTGCTGGTCCCTGCTGGTGAGTTTGTAAATAGTTACCAGATCCTCTCTCAGCCTTCTCTTATGGAGGCTGAATAGGTTCAGGCCCTTTAGCCTCTCTTCGTAGGGCCTACCCTGCTGCCCCTTGACCATGCAAGTGGCCCTCCTTCGGACCCTCTTAATGCTAGCCACATCCCTCTTGAAGTGCAGTGCAGAACTGGATGCAGTACTGACCAGCACCGCATAGAGGGGAATAATCACCTCCCTGGACCTGCTTGGGATGCATCTGTGATGCACAACAAGGTGTGGTTAGCCTTACTGACCACTTCCTTGCATTGACGGCTCATGTTCACCCTGGAATCAACAATGACTCCAAGATCCCTTTCTGCCACCATGTTGACAAGAAAGGTGTTCTTCAGGCTATAGGTGTGTTGCTGGTTCCTTCTCCCTAGATGCAGCACCCTGCACTTGTCTGCATTGAACTCCATCCTATTCTCATCCGCCCACCTCTGTAACCTGTCTTGATCTAGCTGGATTCTGTCCCTCCCCTCCAGCATGCCCACCTCACCCCACAACTTGGTGTCATCAGTGAGTTTGAACAGCATGCTTTCCACTGCCCACATCCCTCCAGGTCAAAAATGACCCATCCTCCGCCACTCTCTGGGTGCGACTGTCTAGCCAATTTGTGACCCATCTGACTGTGTAGGCATCAATGCTGCAGTGACCTAGTTTTTTAAGACAATGTGGTGGGAATTGGCATCAAAGGCCTTCTTAAAGTCCAGGAAGACAACATCCACCCCGACACCCTCGTCCAGGGACTTTGTGACCTGATCATAAAAAGAGACCAGGTTAATCAGGCAGGACCTGCCCTTAATGAACCCATGTTGGTTGGCCCTGAGCATTACCTCCCTGCTGGGCCCTTGCAGATGTGCTTCTTGATAATTTTCTCAAAGGTCTTCCCAAGGACCAAGGTAAGACTGACTCGCCTATAATTGCCACGGTTCTCTTTTCTCTACTTCTTGTAAATGGGGACCACATTGGCTCTTTTCCAATTCTCTGGTACCTGGCCAGTGCCTTACGAGCACTCGTAGAGCTGTGCCAGAGGCCCCGCTATAACCCCTGCTGATCTTGGAACTGTGAAAATCAGGGAAAATGGAGACCATAAAAGTATAATGGGAAATATTCCCCATCTGAATTTGTGAGGCTAGGACCTTAAATCTCTCCTTAGGCCCAACTTCATTGTGTTGTCCCCACATCATTTCTGTCTGCCATTGATTCAGTAAATGAGGAATTGAGATTTTTGCCTTTCTGCTAAGCCTGGTTTCCACATCGTCTTAAACCAGCCAAGTGATACTTGTGTTCCACCCCTTGTTGCCACCTAACAACCAGAACTACATTTTCAGCCTGCATAAATCATCAGAACTCTTCCGCTGTCAACAACCAATCTACTAGATGGGGCTGGATCCTTGTTATGCCCTAATATAAAAATCGCAGTGAAATCAGTCAGGGCCTACTAAGAATGACTTCCATACACCAGTTTCAGACTGGGTAGCTCTAAAGAGACAGGTATTCAGCTCCCCAAAACCTCTCCAGAAATACCCAATATCTGTCCAAATAAAAACATGGAGGGGAAGTGAGCCTGCCCAACTCTCCAACTATTTCAGGGGTCTCAGGAAAAGGAATAAGAGGACGTAAGGAGCAGGTGGGATGAAATTAAGCAAAGAAAAAAGTAATCAGCATGTCAGCAAGTCATTCTGGCTGTGGGAGAAGTTCCCAGAAGACAGCGGTATTATTATTCGAGTCATTAAAGCTGGACTCCCTTGTCTCTGACATACTGTTTCTATTGTTTATGTATGAAAGTGCCTGGGTGTCTTTTCTCCTGCTTTTCATTCTAAATGCTTAGCCTGCATAGTCAGCTCTTTCAGCCTAATGCGTGTGTCTGTTTTGATCCTACCTGTCACATTTCACAGATACCAGTGCCCTGAGTGCTTTTCTTTTAAACAGAATTCTTAAATAGGGAGGTTTTCACCAAGTAACAGCTGTTGTCTTACTGTTATTACCAGCTGGTTTGCTTCTGACTTTGCTAAAAATGCCTTCTCAGACGTTCACACCCATTATAATGCTAGACTGGCCATTTACACCCGATAAAGAAGTGAGTTCAACCCAATGGGAATAGGCTTGAAGTCAGTAGGTATTCACCCCATAAACTCTGGATAGTGACATTAAACAGAGCCTTGAGCAATGGATGGAGCCATGAATTGCATGACCCCAGGTATAGCCCTACGAGGCGTTGCACCTGAGTCCGTTTCTCCCATCTCCTCCTGGTTCCCAGGTGGTTGTAACAAACTGTTAGACTCTACAAAGAGTGAATTACAACAGTCTCTACCCTGGATCAGCCATTGTGACCAATGGGATGGAGCCAGTGTTCGGCCTGTTCACCGGCTTTGCTCCAACCACCTGGTCCAGGAAGCAGACCAATAGCCCTGATAACTTTTAGCAGCCCAATGCCAAAGTCAAAGTAGCTGTAAGAACCATTCTCTTTCTATGGGCATGCAGTCTGAGTCATCATCTGTCCCTGTGCTTGAGTGAACTTGGCTCTGTTGTTCCAGTGGGTGAGCATTTATCAATGCAGCAGTCTGTAATGTCAGTAGGGATTTAGGTACAGTAATCTCCTTTTCAAATACATGAGACACTTGCAGTCACTAACCCTCCCACTCTCCCCTGCTGCACATGGCTCTGCATGAAGACACATTTTTGTAGCTCATGTGTAGCTTTGTTGCTCAAGGGTGCTCTTCTCTGACTAGCAGGGGAAACGTTCTTTTCTCTGCAGCGTTCCATTTAGTTCTGATGGGAGAATATTTGGCTAGTTTTACACTTCTACTTGGGGTCAGTAACTGTCAACACTGAATAGTATCAAGCTCTTTGTAGCCAAGATGAAATTAAAACAAAAAAAAGTTCTTCCTGGCCTTATAATTAATCCCAGGGGAAAGCAAAACCTCATTTAAGTTTGAGGTTGTGCTGTCGGCAGCATCAGAAAAAGCTAGTTCCACTTCACTGAACTGAATTAAGAACCCGCATTAATGGAATTAAAGGATGTTGCCCACTTTATCATGTTGTTTTCTCTGCCTTTCCAACTTCAATCCATCAAAGCAAAAAGGCTAGAAGCTTTATAAACAACTGCACAGCTACCTCAAACCTTTTAATCTAAAAGGCAAGGAGCTGAGAGTGCATCACAGAACAAATGTTGTAAGCCTTTCCTAGGATGCTCCAGGGTCAACATTCACATTCCTCAGCATTGTGTTTGTAGGTCAGCTTGATTTTTAAAACCATTGAGATGAATCAGAAATCCTCTCTCTCCATCCACCCCAGCTCAGGACTTTTTACTGTTCTGATTTTGTATGACGTGCTGTGGATAAACTCTATATGTAGATAAATGTTATGTGTACTCTCTCTACTACTACAAGAAAGTAAGAATTGCTGTAACAGATGAGGATAAAAGATCCAGGTAGTCCTTTATCCTATCTCTGAAAGAACCAGGTGCTAGAGAGAAAGTTGTAAAGGAACCATCCTAAACCCTAGGATGTTGTTAAAGAACTATTAAAACACAGCATCACAGGCCAGCAAGCATTCCCTTTCCTCTTGCATGTTGGGTGAAAGTAGGAATGGCTGCCTGCCAAATTTTCCTCCAAGGAACTAAGTGCCCTGGGCATGTAAGGGTGGCTGATGGCTCTGTCTTCCCCAGTTAGGCATTAGTGCAGCCATAATGTAATTGAGAGCGAGCCCTGGGGCCTGCCTTACAGTAGTGGGGACAAAAATATCTACCACCACAACTGGCAGCTGGCTGTGAGGCTGTTTCTGAGAGCAGGGGCTGGATATGTGAGGGGGAGAGTCACAGAACTTTTAAGAGTCCAACGTCAGTTCAAGAAAGAGGCCTTTGGATAACTTGTGGGGTGAGAAGTATCCTGCAGCAAACGGGCTGGTTATGTGATGCTACTTTCTGTTTTACTTTTCGCTGCCAAATTATGTTGAGAACGGTAAAAACACAATAAACACAGTCTGACTGTTCCATGCACCCAGTTTTTGTAGGTGTCGGTGGGATGTTATGTGACTGAGAATGGGAGAGAAGCAGTTTGCACCATTGAAAATGTGGGAAGATGTGATCTACATGGGTACATACACGCACACTAAGTCGATTTAAGTTAAGCCGCGTCAGAGCATACACACGTAGAGCTCCTTGACGTGGTGGCAGCCATCTCATGAGCTAAGTTGACTTAACTAATGTAACTCAAGATAATAAACCGTGGCGGTGTATTATTTTGTGTCACATCTAAGTTGACTCTGCTCCACATATGTGTGCGCGCTCTGACAGTTAAGTCAACTTTAAAAAGTTACGTCGGCTTCACTGTCATCAAGTTAGTGTCTTTACCCTGCGTGATAACAAGTATGAAGGAAGGACTACAATACCATGTGTATATTCAAATATTATCCATTTGATGGGGGGAAAAAAAGCAAATACCTGGGCTAGGGTGCAATTCAGAACCAAAAGATTGGCTGATGCTCTTGGCTAGGCTTTCCTACTGATTTTAGGTTAACATGGGGTGATACACAAATACATAAGAACACATTCTCACACTAAGGACCAGGCTTAAAAATGAAGTATGGTTAAAGAGTTGTGTGTGTGTGTATTATAGTGCTTCTCCCTTGTTTCATCCTTTAACCTTGTGTGGTGTTTTTAGAGCTTGATTCTTTATTCTTTACACAGACAAATAGTCTTACTTACTGGAGTATTCTCAGTTCAGTTGAATTACATGAATTCAGTTGAAGATTCAATTAAATTAAGTTATAAGAATATGAAGAATTGAGCACTTATACTGTGACTTCTTACAGGTGTGGTTAATATCTAGAAGACTGTGGGGTAGCACATCAACATATCATTACTGTTATCATTAAGACAATTGTACATTGCATTCTGTATATATGAAGATCAATCAAATACATGTTCTCAAAAACATATATGCCTTATTATTGATTTAGGTGTTTACATTTCAAAACCCAGGTTAGACCATACCGGGGTCAATAACTTCCCAAGAGGTTTCATATTTTTTCATTCTTCACATGACTTCTAGCTGAGCTGTGTACATGCCGAGTCTGTTAAACCATCTGATGGAATCCTAATGGGTTTCACAGGTTTTAAAGGAGTGACTGGGACCTTTACCTTCTTTAATTGGCTGCTCTGCTGAGTAAGATGTTAAATTACCCAGGCTCCATCTCAGATCGAGCAGTTGCTTGTCAGACAGTGATTAAATTGTACATTTGATTGCAAACAATGAAGTTAGTCCTTGCAACATTTTGATAAAATTGTACTAAGAATCAATTTTTAAAAATGATTTGAAAAAGAAATCCACAGACGATATATCACCAATTTATAGCACTTAATGTAAAAATAGTTAAGGGCTTCACTTGAACTGTATTTTGCAGCTGCTTATGATTGGAAAGTGGTTTCTAATGAGTGTAGTATTACTACTCGGGCTTTTCATATGGAAGGATTAAGAAATAATGTTCTTCCTTCAGTTCTCATAATCAGGCAGCAATTCCATGGAGGGAGCTGATGACATTGACTGCTTGAGTTGTTGTTAATTTTAGCAGAGCACTAACATTAAGTTGCAACTATAACTTTGGCTTGTTATGAGGTTAGCATTATTGAATAGAAAACAATATTCCAACCTAGACTTTTAGTCCACTCTGTTGTCTGGTGTGTTTTTTCATGATCCATTTCTACTTCTGCAGACCTGACTTTTTTCTGCCAGCCTGCACTGGTATGATTGTGGTTTAAATTAGTGGTGCCCAAATCAGGCAAGCCCATAAGCCAGAAGAGTGGCAGAGAGTAGATTGGTTCGGGAGCACAGAGATCTGTCATCTGGTCTGCAGGGATGGAATTAGGCGGTGGTATCATTAATTGCTGTAGCTCCCAGAGCCATGCCAGGCACTATTCCTCCCGTCACTAAATTTCCACACCCATGGGCAGCCCTGTGGGCCAAATGACCCAGCTCTGTGCTCTGGATCTGGGGCTTTCAATGGGTCCAAAAATGTAGTGGCAGGATCATCAGCAGCAGCAGCATTCATTGCCATGGCTCTGGCTCTGCTCACTGCACTGCCAGATTTCTGGGTCCCGGTGGAGCTCTGCAGGCCAGCTCCAGCCTTAAACAGTGTCTTGGTCACCCCTGGTTTATGTGATCTTTCTTTCCCCAACATCAAATAAAAAAATGGTGAATTACTGTGTTAGGGCAAGAAAACAAATAATTCCATGGCAGCAGCAATGTGAATTCCAGGTCTGAGAGCCAAGCGTCTCGTACCTCACCCTCATGCTTGGAGACTTCTACAGCTTCATTTTCTGAGCATGATGAGCATCCATCCTTGGAAAATCAAGGCCATTTAAGATGATTCAAGCCAGGCACCCCAAAATAGGGGACCTGGACATTTCAAGACATTTCTGTCCAATTCCTGTCAAATGACTTTCCCCATGTCATTTTTCAACAGTGCTTTCCCTTTTGAAAGTTTCAGTTCCTATTATCTGTAATCTTTTAAAGAATTAAGCAACTCCATATTCTTCAAACACTAGTATTTTGGCATTTATGGGAGGATCTCCAAGCTTCTGCCAACAGTTGCTGTTAGCAAGATACCTGGAAGTCAGCTGAACCTACTACGCATTTTATAGAGGTGATTTATTCAGTGTCAGTCAATGAATTCTTGGCCTCATTAATGATGATGGCCTCAAGAATTCAGATGTCTTGCCTCGTCTCTTAATGCTGTTTCTGCATCCTTATCTGCTGTATATTTTTACCCATTTGGGCCCCTCACATGTGAATTTCCTCTTCCTCTTTCTCATCTAGAATGTCAACAGTTCCTTTTCTTCTTCCAAATCTTTCTTATAAATATTTTCCTCTACCCAGCCAACCAGTTAAATGCTGGCATATGTATTTAGAACCTCTTCCCTCTTCCCAAAGCCCACCACTGTTTCTTAGTGAATTCATCCTTTGATTCCACGGCTTTTCATCTGTATTTTGCATGAAATAAATGGTAGTGTTTTTCATAAACTAAGGACAAACACATAGTAACTGAGATAATTTTAGAATAACAAAGCAAGAACACAAGAAAGAGCAAATATTAAGGTCTCCATGAAAGTATATTCTGTATCTGTACCCTCTGTAATGGTCTGCACTGAACACACTTCAAGCAGCCAGACTCTGTAGGTGACGTACTCTGTAGAGAGGTAGGAGTCCATTAAACAGAAGCAAAGTTGAGATTTGTATTCGTAAATGAAGCACAGCTAGGTCTTCAGGGCAAGATGCCTTTCCTTGTGTTTTGTACAGCATTTTTGGCACATGGCAAGCACATTAGTCCTTCCTAAGCAGTAGGTTATGTTACCATTGGATCTCGGTACATTCCTGATGGGAAAATAAAAGCAGTCTTCCACTGTCCTTCATTAGCCCATGTTTTTTGTTAATATGTTTGTGTGTATCAACATCTGTCAAAAATACAGAGAGGTGATCTTGTGGCCTCCTACAAATTCATTATCCATCTCTTTTCACCCCCTTCTCCCCAAGTTGGTGCCCAAGGTGTCTGGTTCAGTTACCCTTCACTAGTTATACTTTTGGCAGGGAATACAGGGCAAAGAGTAGAAAGCAAAGCAGCAAATCAGGCAGGGAATAGACATCCAAGTGATGGATTGGGTGAGGACAAGGGATCAGAGTGGTACTTGGGAAGGCAGTTCGGCTAATTTGTGGCATGCCACCAAAAAGGTTGGCCCCGCTGCTCTAGATCAGTAAGAATGTAGCAGTGCAAGATAGACAATGTTGCTTATGTAAGGGCTGAGATCCTATTTTATTTACGATGGCCAGCTTGGTGCCTTCCTTCATGTTTACCTTTCTATAGTTCAGGCAATAATTTATTGCACCTAAATTCATTTACTTAACAACCTTAGTCTCTCCTTTCACCCATGGAACATCTAGGACCAGGTTGCCGTTTCCAGAAAATATTTATTGCTTGGAGATCAGCAGCACATTTTCCTCCTGAACATTTTCTTTTATTAACTCTAGGGATTGATGGTGGGCAGCTCAACACTGGTCTAATTGTGCTTCTATTAAAGTCAGTCAGGAAGTTATCAATGATCTCAGTGGTATCAGAACTAGGTCAGTACTGAATGGTTTTGAAAATCCTATGCTCAGATTTCAAGTAATGTTGGTTAGCTATGGTTAGATATTAACATCACTGGACCATATTCCCTTTAATAAGAAGGACTTAGAAGGAATAAGAAGGAAAAAGTGACTAAGGCTTGAAAGACAAGTAATGCCTGCTATTTTTTTCTAAGCCAAATATTATTGGAAAGATATTAAACTTGCACAGAAAGCGTATACATCATTGCTGAACACACAGCTATTTTCCAACATAATTTCCTTGTCCATCAGTGGCCTTTCTCTACTGCCGAACAAGAAAAAGGACTTTTATAATGTTGGGATATACACTTATTCACTAGTGGAAAAAGGCCTTGTATTTTCACACCGATTGTGCATGCAAATTTAATATTTTTTCAAAATTAGTGTACGTTTATAGGATTTGCTAATTTGGTTAGGTGCTTGATTTTCCTTTGTCATCCACAAGTAATTGAAGAGTATGTGGTCAGAGCCTTGTGTAGCTGCTTTTATTGCCACTGGGCCACGATTCTAGTCATGGGCTTTGGGAACCCTTTCCTCATGTCTGTGACAGTGGTTTCATCCCAGATAAAATACAGCACTGGTGTAGGTTCGTGTACATACCTCATGGACTGGGACATACTTTATTATACCGCACAGGAAAAGGTCATAAAGCAGATTGTGATTCAATCTTTACGAAGCATTTCCTTCTCCTTCCAATTCTCTGAAGTATATGGACCTGGTTCAAGACTTTGCAGCTGGTCTACTACATAGAGACTGAAAGGGGCAACCCTCAGTGCAAATCAAAGAGCTGAAATCATGAAAAAGTGAGGATTCGAGCAGGAGACAGGGCTCCACCCCTTCCTCCCTACCTGTCTAGAGGGATGTAGGCTTGTGGAGACTGTTTTCTTCCCGCCCCCAGCACAGCTGATCACAGTATGGGGAGCCAATGTGAGGGAGAGAGGGGGAACTTCATGTGCTCTTCTTCCCTCATATGGGGGTACAGGATAAGAGACAGTCTGGTTCTAAACAGAATACAGCTGTCCCAAAACAGATGGGCTTAACAAATCGTTCTCCCTCATCACTGGTTCAAGATTTATTCAGTCATTTGAGAGAAGCAAACTCATTGTGAAATTTAAGGAAGAGTCAGCAAAATGCTATTTTGCCACATCCATCAGTCATTCTTTCGGTATGGTAATCCCAAAGGAAAGTCATGATGCACCTTCACAAGTTGCATTACGCAGTATGGTGGGGAAGGAATTGCTAGAGCTCAGCTTGTGAGCAGGAGCATCTTTTTTGACAAGCCCGTTACAACACGCACAAGAACAACATGCACCACCTTTTCATAAAATCCGCTGAAACTGGAGCTCGAGTGCAGCAACAGCCATTGGAAATAAAAGTGGGTCGCAGGTCTAGTACTTGCCCGGTGATATAGCACCAAGTGTCATAATTGCATGGGCTAAACAGGTAAAGAAATTGCATTGTTCGTTAAATGTTCTCCTCTGTCAGACACCCAATATCCGTTACGCTGCAGAATGAAATGACCAGCAAAATATATGTATGGCACGTGTTAAGCTCAAGCTCTTGGTTCCTAAGGAAAATAGCACGTAGTATTTCATCTGCACCAGGAGAACGAGAGCAGAGGTGTTAAAGGGGCATGAGATTGGACCTTGTTGTAGGCCAGGTGTATCCAAGCATGTGACCAACAGGCCAGATCCGAGCTACTGGAATTTGGGGATGTGACTAGCAGGGTGGAGCCTCTAGGCCCCAGTGGAAATGGCGTTCTGGGGCAGGGGGATGAGAAAAGGTTATGTTGATATAGTCCCACTCACCCTGCTCTCATTTGCCTTATCACCACCATCGCTGCCAGCACCACAGTTGCCCCACTGCTGGCCCCTCCATCAAACAGTCAAAGCCATCAATGGTCCCACTGCATCCATAGGCATTTTGTGCCCCAGGCTCAGGGCATGGGATGAGTTTGACACACTTGCTCTAGATTTTCTCCAAAGTTTACTCCCATTGATTCAGGCGTGAATGAAGTATTTGGATGTGGGATCAAAGGCAGCTGCATCCCTCCCTTATTTGCTGTTGGCTGCAGAAACTGTTGTGCGTTAAGCGTGCTACCCCTCTGGGCATCTGCCATCTAGGCTGAGCAGATCATTGACCTTTTGATTTTATCTGAACAGAGTAGTAGTGTTGTTTGGTAACTGTAAAGCTTCACAGCAAAAGGCACAATTTATTACTTAATGGATCAAAGATAGAATATTAAAGCTTTTCCTTTCTTACAATGTGCAGTAGAGCCAAATTTTGTAGAGTATGGTGTAATCACTTAAACTAGGCACAGTGCATCTCCATCATACTTTTACCACCTTTTATTAAACCTCTTTGCATAAAGCATCCAAATCATGGTAATCCCAACAGCCTTTAGCAGTTTTCCTAATGAATTCAGTCAAGTTGTTAGTTTTACGCATGCAAAGGTAGAATTGGGGCAAAACATACAGTAAAGTTTTATCCTACAGTATGAAGCAAATGTACACTAATGAATATCTGTACATCAACATGTCTTCAGGTTCTGCAACCAGTCGTGACTCGGTATAAGAAAATTATTAGAGTTCATGAGTCTAAATGGTTTTCAAAAAGATAATGCGGTTTCTGAACGATCTCATTTTGTCCACAGGAATTTTTTTTTTTCATTCTGGATAATCAATTTTCCATAAGTCAAATTCTGTCTGTAATAATCAACTTCTCCCTTTATCTAAAACCCATTGGAAGTGGTTTGCATGGTTGAAAGTTATATCTATGTAGAATTCAAAGTGTTTTACACGATGCAGTTAAAAATATCTAACCTACTGTCTTGCTGAAAACTCAGCCTGGCAAACAATAAGAATTTAACATGATTTTACTATTTTGGTTACCAGTGTCAAATATTGCATGTAAAAAAAAATGTAAGTGTAAGTTGCTTTTAAGTCCCTAAAAAGATAAAATCTGTTGCTTTTCATATGTTTTAAAAAACGATGACTTGGGAGGGTTCAATTATTAGTACTCTATTCTTAATGAGGAATAAAACCTTTTATTTTATGGAAGACAAGGTTGTTGGGTTTTTCCCCTTATTATCTGGAGAGAGAGAGAGATCGCAAGGGGCAGAATATATGATAGTTATAGGAATGCCTCAGAGTAATTTAAGTAAATTGGTCATTATTTCGATTATCATCCACTAGATCTTAGTTCAGGTACCAGTTACATTAAAGAAGAGAGCGTGTCATCAGAGAGCCCTGCATCTTTAACAAATGCTTCTCTTTATTCTTCCTTGGTTATACAGTCATTCCCAGCACAGCACTGCAACGCGTCCACCCACAATGAGCTTACAACGGACCATTTCTGTGGAAGGGTAAGACTTTTCTCTGTCAAAGCTGACTATTGAGCTGCTTAATGTGGCAAGTGCTTAGACACATGTGCGCACTCGGACTATAACCTCCACTGTGTCAGTGAATACCACAGTGACTGAATTCACCAGATTAAAAAGTATTCAGCCAGTTACAAGGGCAGGTCCAGGGGCAATTCCTGCGGCAGGCAGAAGAAGGGTAGCAGGGAGGGTAGCATCTGGGGTGGGTCCCTTAGGCTCTCTCCAACTTGGTGCTGGCCATACCTATTGCAGGAGCAGCGCACCTGCATCTGGGTTACAGTAGCGGCAGCTGGAGCATGGAGAGCCCAAGCTGTGCCCACCCATTCCCTACTCTGCCCAGGGTGTAGATGCTCACATTGTCTGCATGAAAGCCAAGGGGTAACAGGAGCACACGAGGTCTCAGATGCCTGGGGCCTCCCCAGCCTCCCAACACGGGAAGAGAAGGGGCCGCTCCCTGCTCCCTTAGCCATTCCTTCCCCTCCTGTGGGGTACCCCGGGGAGGCGTAGGCCTGGTTTCAAGACCTCCCCCTTTTAAAAGTCTGTTTCCCCCCACCTCATCAGCGAAAGACAGTGTGGGTTGCACACCCCTTTTCAATTTCTAGATCTGGCCATGGCTTAACAGAAATAGCAGGCATGATATCCTGAAATATCTACACTGAATGCCTTGGCTCTTCCTTTTGGTATCCTTCAGCAAGGCTTTAGAAGGCTGCAAGAGTAAACCTATTATACATTTTGGGGAGTGGAGCCCATGTTGGAGAGTGAACTGCATGGCTCACTTATGGGGTAGAGCAGGCATTTCCCTCAAGCCACCCAAACTCAACCAGTAGCTCCAGTGGGAGCAATTTATCACTGTATGTTATTGTAGGTCCTCTGTCTCCAGCCACAAATGCAAAGTGCCTCAGCTTCAGTAAGATTCACAGATTCATAGGGCTGCATGCCCACTTCCCAGCTGGAAGAGTGGTCAGCAGCTTCAGCATAGCCACCAGGCTGGGGAGACCAGCCCATGAGAATCAGTAGGCGATGCAGGATGGTGAATAATTTGCTGTGGAGAACAAAAGACTTCTGAAGTTTCCTTGAAAGCCTGAAGGTCTTTGGGGGATCTGGGAAAAAAATAACATAGGGGGAAAATATCTGTTATGGTAAGAAGAATTAGGGATAAGTAAGAAATTAAAACAGACACATGGCTCCTTTTACTTGAAAATGTGTTATGCATCAAATGGGGCTGGAATAGGAAATACAAAGATCTTCCAATCACTTCCCCAAATTTAAGTTGTCAGGAAGTTTCTGAGTTCCCAGCATGGGTATTCCTTTTTTTCTGGTAACCGTGTTTATTATGACGGTTCCTAGAGACAATACTATGTGTAGTACTGTGCAAACACACTGATAGATAGGCCAGCGCTCTGAAAAACTAATCTTAAATATAATCTAATAGAAATTGAATAGACTGCACAGAGACTGGCTAGGGCAAAGGGAGAGAACATGCAGGGAGAGTGATGACAGAAAATGGCCCAAACAGTTTCAAGGTAGGTGGGTTTTTGTTTGCTTTTGCTTTATTTGATATTTGTGGATGGGATTGGATATAGCTCCCAGGGATTGGTTTACTCTTTTTTTTATCAGTTTGATCTTTTCTCCTCTTGCTGTGTTCTTTACCAGTGTATTATAGAGGTTAGTTTGAATGACATTTCTGTAGTGTGAAAGGTCTGACCATCTCACCGCCAAGAAAAAAAACAACATTATTTTCTTGGAGGAAACCTCATTCGTTTGCTTTAAGATTCACTGAAGTGTAATTGAAGACTTCATGACTGATGATATATGGTGGGCATCAAGGTCAGCCTTTCTGCAGGACACATTCTGATTTGGTATTCAAGATCCTTTTGTCATGGAGGTATTCTGGCTGTCATCACTTGAGTTGACCTTGCTTGCCTGGAGTTAATATTCATGTGTAAAAACAGAAATATATTTTACACTTATCACAGAAATCGGATTCTAAACCATGTTAGCCATATTACTGCATGGGTGAGTTCCTTTCTGGTTGGCAAATTATGTCTCAAATACGTTGAGGCAGGGCAAGAACAACTGCTATAGAAGAATAATCTACATGCTCTGTGTGTGCATGTATGTGTGTGGGTGGGTGGGTGTGCAATTTAATTGTAAGGCTTTAAATCAGCTGACTAAATTTTAACAAGTGTAACTGGGGAAAAGATGAATCACACACAACATTTTCATGGGTTTAATAATAGCAAGGGAATAATTGACCTTTAATGTGAAGTGCTCGGAGTTTGGTTGTGCAAGCTTGCTTTGTTTGAGAGGTCTCTATTTAAATTCGGGTTATGATTCTCCCCTCTGACTCATCATCGGTAAAAAATGCCATTGCTGTGAAAAAGGCCTAAGGCAAAAAAACAAGTATCATATGACACAAAAACGAGCATCCCCTGTCCTTTTTTTTCCTCTAGCTCTTTCAAAATTGAGCCTTTGTCAGACTGTGTGAAATAGGATTTTTTCATTTCCCTTCTCCTCTTGCTTTCCCATTCACCAGTGCCAGCCAACAGTGCAAATTAAGAGTTATTTTAGATTTATTTATAAGACAGTACTCTAACTGTGGGGGAGTAAGGACTCGCAGTGCTGGATTGAAGGCTTGTTTCATTCATTTTAGAGTATTAGACTCAAAGGGGTACAAGACCTGCCATAGCTTGACTCCAAGAGTATCTCTGCCTGTGTATTTTGTATTTTAGAAGAGGGACAGAACAGGAGAATGGGCCTCTTTTCTCCTTCTCAGGAGTAGTGGCATGGTCTTCCCACCCAAAGGCTGATAGTAAGTAGCAGGTTTCCATATGTCTCCCTATATCCCCTTTGCTACATACTGGGTGCATCTACATGAGACACTTAGTGTGTAGTAGCCTAATAACACTGCACAGTTGCGTGCCGGGCAAAACCCATGCTAATATGCTACTGTGCAATAGTAGTGGGCTACTGCACAGTAAGCACCACAACAAAAAAATGTGCTGGTGCTACTGCACAGTAACTGTCATTACTGTGCATTTAGTTAGCACTTCGTTAAGCAAGTACTAAACTAAATGTGCAGTAACTACTGAACATTAATGAATGTGTAGACCTGCCCAGTGAGCACATCTACATGAGGTGTTAACTGCGGAGTTGCCTAATAAGCTCCACAATAAAACACTACCATCTACACATGGTGCTATTAGGAGGGAGTAACTAATTAACTCCACCATAAGACAGTACTGCCAAAGACAAGTCCTATCCTACAGTAGAGTTATTTACTCCAGTGCACCACATGTGTAGATGCTGCAGAGGGTGCTTTAGTGCCAGGTAGCCCTGCGCTGAATCACCCTCGTGTCCAAGCCAGCCCCTCTGCGGCATGTTGAGCCAGGTTGGAGCAACCCCAGGCTGGAAGCCTGACCCCCAGGGCCCTCTGCCAGCTGGGGCTGCTCCTTCCCAGCTCAGTGTGCTGTGGTCCCAGACACACATGCAAACAGCACACCTGGGAGCAATAAACTCCAGCATGAACTATACCAGAGTTTATTGAGTCTCATTAATAGCACATGTAGACGTGTCTACTGTGAATGCACTATATACTTCCCCTCCTGCCAACATGCTACAGTTTGATAGAATAGCACAGGGAGGACACCCCAGATCTCAGGCATAAGAGCCCAACGAAAAACACCAGTTGTCTTTGCCCCTTTGTCTCTACACTCTCAAGCAGATAGATACCACAGCTTTGGTTGTTCTCAAGGCCTATTTTTGAGCTTTTTTTGATTAACATAATGGCTTAGAAAAAAACTCTCTTGTCATTTTTGAATTTCCTATCGAAAAGAGAAAAATATGCTTTATTTATCACATCTTTTTTGTGTAATTTTTGTTGTTGTGGGGATCACATAGTACAGGGATGGGCTAAAATCCAATAAAAACGAGGCAGAGTTTCTCTCTCCAACACATCTCCATAATAAACTTTTGCATTATTTTTGAGCCAAAGCTGTTGTATTAAATTCCCATTGAAATAATGCTAAATAAATGCAATTTCCATTGGAAAGGCATGGCATATTCTTCGGAGCTGTGTGACATTGTGACACTGGCATTTTTTTTGTCATAGCGATTCTAATAACATATTTTGCATGCTTCCTTGCCATATGTCAGAAAAGTAAAAGTAAAGGCTTTCTGTTGTGCCTGGATAGACCCTTTCTCTCTGACTTTTAGATCCAGCAGTCAGAGGAGCAAGGAGTCTACCATATGAGTAAAGCTTAACAGAGCTTTGTTGAGGACCATCCCAAGACTGAGATGAACTCCTTCAGTCATTAAGACTTATCACATACCTCACATATCGTGTCAAGTTGTGCTTCAAAAGAAAAGTTTAAACTTCCCTCATAGTTCTTCTCCACAGGAAGGAATCTGGGAGACTATGAAAGACCGATTGTTACATCACTCAGTGCATACAGGAAGGCACTTGGACAATGCAATGAAAAGACACTCTGCAGAATAGACTAGTAGGAGCTGGCTGTAACGTATCCCTGAAAAGCATGCATAACCTCTTTTAACCTCTATACTTGAAATTAGATTCAATTTTAAGTTATGCCCGTTCAGGGTCTGAGTCCTCCAGAAGTAAGTAGAATATTAATAGCTTGTGATTTTAGGGTCTAGCAAGTGTGATGTTTCCAATTCTGATGGGAAAGTAATAATGCACATGGCCATAATGATTTCATCTGGAATACTGTGTGCAGTTCTGGTTAGCTATGCTCCAAAAAGATAAGCTCAAGCTGGAACAGGTAGGGAAGAGTTACTAAGAAAATCAGAGGAATGGAGAGTCTGTTTACAAGGAGAAATTAATCTAGCTAGAAGACAATGGAGCCACAAAAACAAAGGGGTTTCAATTGGCCATGAATAAATTTCCATTGGAAATACCAAAGTGTGCATAAACATCTGAACAGTGAGCTTCTGCAGTAGAATAGTGGTGGCAAAACCCCCCGAATTTGTTTTAAAATAATGTTCAATAAATTTATAGAGGAATTGTGTGATGCATTTGCCTGCGATAGCAATGGTCTGGACTCAGTGACCCAGGTCCATGTTCCTGTTGGTGATTTGGAAATTAATCTCTCCACATGAATTTTCCAACAGCTTGCAAAATCTATATTGGGCACACAGAAAGCTTGCACGCATTGCATGTGATTCTTGAAAATATCAGAGAGCTGCAACTGATAGTGCAGGTCTCCCACTGTTTGAAAGGTAGAAGAATAATGTGGCATGTAATTATTACCATTCAACTTAAACTGAGTCATGTTTCATTTTACATAGAAATGTGCATCTTAAGCAGTATTTCCATTAGCTTATTACACTGCTGAATGAATATAAGTAATCACCTCAGCTCTTAATATTCCATTATTTCAAGGCTCCAGTTATGCTAATACTCTTCTGAAAGCTATACTGCCATGTATATTTATAATTAACACAGTTTAATACGAGGTCAAAATAAAGCTATTTTTTCTTTTGCATGTTGGTTTTCCGGTTTGGGCTTCCCATAAAAGACACTTTTACTTAAGCATCTCACAGTGTTGCTTTTGAAAGAAGCTTTGTTTGTGGCCATTTAACCAACAAGGTTTTCTAGCCGGTGTTCTGATTTGTGGCCCAGAAGTCACCTTCACTGCATTTAGTAGTAGATAATTGTATTGTCATTTTACATGACAGAATGCCATGGGCCAGTGAAGCAAAGCTTTACTTACAAGAGCGAGACCAAAGGAGATATAGAAAGGAATTGACCTAACTTACAATGTATTCCTTTCTCCATATTAACTTTACAGTCTCTTAGCTTTTTAGAACACCTAAAATTGTTCTTTATGGGATTGGAGAGGGGGCAGGGGAAGGCATTGGGGTGTAAGTAATGTGACTGAAAAATGGAGAGTTTGTAAATATTGGGGTTCTTTTTTTTAGGGAGTACTTGTTAAGATGTCAGATTTACTATAATTCTGAGCATCAAATTGAAAAAAAATAAAGCTGCCTTGAAAAATGTAGGCAAACTCTAGATTATAAGTATGAATTTATTTTTCCAGAAATAGCTGTACGTGGAGTGAACAACATTACCTGATTTATTACAGTTGTAAAGGCCTGATTTTTCAGAGATGCTGCAGTCAATGGGAGCTGCCAGGTGCTCAGCATCTCTGAACCCATAATCAAGGCTTTAAGTTTGTTCTTTGAAAATTCATCTTGGACTCTTGTCCCCATTTAACATTAAATCAACCACATTTGTTTTTAAGGTATAACAAAGTTTCTTAACTAGTAAGGGCTGGACAAAAAGTTTTTTGATTTTTTTTTATTGAAGAATGGAAAAACATGAAGAATTTGAGGTGAAAACTGAGTTTTGATTTGGAAATGTTGCTATAGTATTTTATGAGAGTCACAGTTCATAGATTTCATAGATTTCATAAACCTTCAGGCTGGAAGGGACTATGGAAGATCATCAAGTCCAGCCCCCTGCCCGAAGGCAGGAAGTCAGCTGGGGTCATAGGATCCCAGCAAGATGAGCATCCAATTTACTCTTGAAGGCATTCAGTGTAGGTTCTTGAACCATCTCTGGTGGCAGGCTGTTCCAGACCTTGGGGGCTTGGACAGTAAAGAAAGTCTTCATTATGCCCAGCCTGAAATGGTAGTTTATAACCGTTCAACCTCATCATCCCCTGGGGCGCTCTGGTGAACAAACGTTCCCCCAGATATTGGTGGTCACCTCTGATAAACTTGTAGGTGGCCATCAGATCACCCCTGAGCCTGCGCTTTTCCAGGCTAAAGAGTCCCATAGCTCTCAGCCTGTCATCGTAAGGTCTGTTTTCCTGACCTCTGATCATGTGTGTGGCTCTTCTCTGGACTCTCTTGAGCTTCTCCACACCCTTTTTGAATTGTGGGGCCCAAAACTGGATGCAGTACTCCAGCTGCAGCCTCACCAAGGCCGAGTACAAGGGGAGAATG
>JAGPOW010003316.1:187595666-187611515 GCA_030014935.1 Caiman crocodilus
TAAAGCAGGGGGTGGTTTTTAACATCTGCAGGCAGCCTCGATGATCACATGTGTCAAGCTGACAGTCTCCCTGGGTGTGTCTACACATTCATTAATGTGCTGTATTTACAGCACATGAAGTTTAATACTTGTAATGACCAGTATTAGCACAGATTAACAGTTTTTTAGTGACACGAATGCTCATTAGACTAAATCTACTGCACGTTAATGCATTAGCATGAGATTTGCCAGCCATGCTAATGTACAGCAGAATTAGTCTTCTGCATATTAGATGTGTTGTGTAGATGCGCCCTCTCTATATTTAATTTCCTTTTGGGGATTAGAAAAATGCATTGTTAGACTAGTCCCTTTCCCCATTATTTGTAAGAGATAAGCTTAAGTGCACATTAAAATATGGTTAGCGCAAAAGTTCGGCTTGATTGTTAAACTAGAACACTTGACTTCAGGGCTTTAAAACACAGTTTCCAGCTTTGCAAGTGGTTTTGTTTTCTTTTCCTTTTCTTCTGTTTTCTTTTACCTGGAGCAAGTCAGTCATCATTCTGCATGCTGTGAGCCTTCATTTATAATTATTCCTAAAGCGCTGTGTTACTCTCAGAGGAAAGGCATGGTGCATGTGCCAAATGTAGTTATTTACTAACCCAAGAAAATCCACTAATTAGCTTGTGAATATTGTCAGCAAATGGGTTGACATCCTCTATTTCCCACAGTTCTTGCAGTATAAATATTATCAGTAACTGTCCCCACAGTGAAGTGACTGTCAGGTCTCTCCGTTCACATCACATTGTTGTTACTTAGCCCCCGGAACTCAACAAGATGGGTTGAAATGGAATAAATGTCAAGAGTTGCTATACAGTTGGTTGTTCTCAGTGTGGTCCAACAGCAACTGTGATTGAGTGAGCTGAACTGAAGACTTGGGAGCTAAAACCTCTGGTACGCTAATCGTAGCACCTGCCATTTTACCCATCACTCCTCACAAGATAAGCAACCAAGAACAGAAGGCGAACTTTGTGGTCAATAAGCCAAAATTGCAAAACAGTGCTGACAGGGTTTCAAGCAGAAACCTATTGACTTGACTAGATGGCAGGGATAGAGTAGTAGGATCGCCATCTCTTTGTCGAACTGTATAGCATCAAGTCACTAGATACGCAGATGTATTTGACCTACTCTTCTCCATAGCCCTGGGTTTGAACTTTAGGATTCCCTGACCAGCCTCTCATGTACACAAATAGCTAAATTTGAATTTAAACACAAATTGTGATTCTGGTGTCTTCTCAGTGTGCTGTACATACACTATTCACTCGGCATTTCTACCTTTCTCCAATACTAAGCAGCTAGTGAAATCATTATCATTGGTAAACCTAGCTCTTACATCAGAGAGCATCTCAAAGCACCAGAAAAAGAGGGAAGTGAAGCATGGAGCCATGAAAAGCCTTGCCCAAAGTCAGCTAGCAGATCAGTGACTGCTAGGATGGAATGAACATCTCCTGAGTCCTCCTCCTGTGCTTAATCCACTAGCTGACATTTCCTCCTTATAAACTGCTGATTTATAAATCCAGTGTAGGCCCAAAGTGCCTTGAAGTCTGTTATATCTAAGCTGCCCTTGGCCAAGAATGTTCTGAAAGCATTGCTACTTAACAAGTGAATGGCAGCCACCCAGGAGAAATAAAAAGCATTGTTGTGAGTATGAAATGCTTGACCTTTCATGACTAAATAATCCTCATGAGATAAAGAGAGAAAACAATATGTACCTTTGCTCGGAGCTGTATTTTCTGATTGTTCTCTCCCTTTGCAATATCAAGAAAGAGTTATAAGATGGAAAGCCACAAGAGTGTGATTAATGTCTTACAGCACAGGTTTACAATTTCCTTTATACCATATCATAAAAGAAATTCCTTTATTCTTTTCTTAATCTAATACAAGTATCAATCAGCAAGGCTTTATTAGACTGAAGCTATTGTTGGAGGGTCAATAATAGGTTTTTACTTAGAAAAACTCCTAATTTTAGCAGTTTGCTCCTGTAACCATGCAAACACCTCAGTAGCTTTATTCAGTCATGCAGGATGCCTGCAGATGTTTAGGGGAGGTGCTCTAACTCATGGTGCTTTACACAAAGTGCCATGACTTAGAGCCTTGCCCCTCAACACCCAATAGATGTTTGCTTGGTGGGTTGGTGGGGGCTTGAATCTGTCTGCATTGGCCCTGGGCAGGGGGTGGGGGTGCTCCATCAGCTTTCCAGAAGGCTGCCAAACCACCCCTTTCCCCAACCTCACCTCCCCGCCCCAGCTCCAGCCATGGCAAAGCCAAGCCGGCAGTTGCATGCTGCCACTGTCAAGAGGCTCAGGCCAGGGCTGAGGGAAGAGGGGCCTCTCTTCCCCCATCCCCAGCCCAAGCCTTTTGACAGTGGCATCATGGAGCTGCTGGCTCACAGTGCATGGGCTTTGCACTGGTGCTTGCCTCTGTGCAGCAGGAGAGAGAGGGAGAGGGGACAGCATGCAATTGCCAGCCTGGCTTTGCTGCAGCCAGAGCAGGGGGACACGGAATAGAGCTCCTCACCTCACAGACCCAGCCCAGCTCCCCCCAGTGCCCCAGTCAGGGTTGCTGTGGGAGTCCCATGAAGCAAAGGGACTCTGTTTCACCCTGTCCCTCAACAGCTCTGGCCACAGCAAAGCCCAGCTGGCAGCTACATGCTGCCTCCTCTCCCTCCCTTCCCCACTGCACAGGCCGGTGCATGCAGAAAATGAATCCCCCAGGGAACACAAGTTTGGTAAGGCACGCTGCTCTATAGCTCCTTCAGCTAATAACTGATTTATTGTGGGTTAATTTTTCTTGCAATCAGCCATTGTAAAAGTGCTCTACAGCCATGTATGTGTCTTACGTCACAGCTGTAGATCACACAAAACATGTGATTTGTATAAACCCTTGCAATCTTATTGGCTTCAGTGGGATTACACGTATGAGTCAAGGGGGAAGCACAGTTAAATGATTGTAAGATTGGGTGTGAATAGAGGTTTTGAACTTGAAGGGGGTGTTTTCTAAGCTTGATCATTTTTATGATCAATTAAACATCAGATTAAAGCTCCCATTGAGTTTTGATAAATGTTTCCATTGACTTTTACAAATCAGTACCTATAATTAGAGCTGAAAAGTCAGTGTAGCATTGTACCTAATACAAGGAAACAGGTTTTGCCAAGGGTGAAAAGACAAAACAGATGTTAGGGCATCTGCAAATATTTGTTATACTTTCAGTGAATGATAACTTATTCTTTTGCAGGCAGCCTTAGATTTAATGTACATTCAGATTATGTGAATGTGAGGGTTTGGTAATGGGCTTTAGAACTTTTCATTTGCGTGGGTTGTACCTCTGGGCTGGTGCAGAGATGACATCTGTTTCCAAGGAGGTTATTCCAGCACCTTTCTCCATCACAAAAGACACATTTAAAGAATGCTAGGTTTAACAATATGATATACAGGCATCAGTTACATCTCCCACTACAGAAGGCAACTGTTGCTTTCACTGAAAGAGAATCCTTTTAGGATTTTCACTTTTTTATTCGCTTCAAAATTTCTGACAATCAATAAACTGTTATTTGTCCTTTCCAGTTTCTCCAATCAGGCTTGGGAAATGCATTTTCTAGTAGATGACATTGAGTGTGAAGGGAAAGCAGAGGCAGATAATCTGCTTGATGGGTCTTTAGTCCTCTGTGGATTAAAGGGTCCAAATTCTGGACCATCTGGGAAGAACTGGCTGATGACATGGTATTTTCAGCTGAAAGGAAACATCATTGCAAAAGCAAAAGTAGGCAGTAAGATGTGCAGAAGATTTTAGAGCTAACTAGCTCTCCAAAAGAATATAGGACCCAAAATCTTACCTAACTCCCACTTCAGACACTTAAGGACCAAAATTATGATTTCACAACATTTTCTCAGCTCTTGCCTAATTCTGGAGGTGTCTGAACTCCATAGGCAGCTTCTATTTTTGTCATTAAAGCTCCCCAGGTGCCTGAAGTTGTGCTCCTGGACATGCTCAGGAGCTCCTCCAGACTTGGCATCAAGCCGGTGCCTGTCTCACACCTGATCTCTTTTGGGATTTGTAAAGTAGGCCATCCCCTGCCTGAGTCTCTTGAAGGGCTAGATTTAGTAGGGCACCTCCCAGGTGAATGCTCTAACCTCTAGGCTAGAAAGTCATCCATGTGCCTGCTTTCTTGTTCTTGTCCAGTTTCTATTTAATTATTCTATGAAAAGTGGAGTAGCTTCAACAGGTCAATGGAGCGACTGCTCCCTGCCACGAACAGTGTCTGCCTGCTTGTTAGGGTACTTTTCTGGGGCAAAGGAGAGGTAGGTTTCAAGCTTCTTAGATAGAAGTGGGTACTGAACGCAGGTCTCCTGTCTCTGGAGTGTGTGCTCTAGCCTCGGAGATATTGGATAAAAGGGTTATGGCAACCACACCACTATCTCCTTCGACCGCTGCCTTTGTTTTGAACCAAAGGATTGACCTCATCCTCAATTCTTGAACAAATGGGCTTGGGTATATGACTGTCCGAGGAAGGACAGTGTTCTGCATCCCAGCTGGAGAGAGCCCTGGAGAGGGGCATTTTCAAATCAGTTTGACTATGTGCTTCCCCACTCAACAACTGTTCTGCGAGGATCAACTCTGCTCATCCATTACTTAGGGAACCATGGTGCCTAATACTGGGCCATAGTATCCACTCCAGCAGCCATGACCTTAACGTTTACAACATGCAAGAGAGGTGTCTGCTCTCTGAGGTGAATGCCCTCATCACAGGGCTAGTGCAGTAGATCCCCAGACAGGAAGCACCTCTGAGTCACTGTACTCTGGGCTGATGGTGCATTTTAAGTGAAATGAAGAGTGGTGGTCAAGGCCAACTCCTGGGAGATGGAGACATGGGTAAGAACCCTCAGGATAACTCACCCTGACACTCCCGGGACAAGAAATTGAACTACTGAGCTACTGGGCAAAAGGTGGGCTCCAGCCCCTATTACAGCCACTGCTTCTGAATCCACGGGGCCTTGGCTGCCCTATTGTATATAGAAATCAGTAAGGTTGGTGTGTGTTAAGCATTTGCTGAGATCAAGACCTTCAAGGGTCTTAGGCATAGGGAATATCTGTATGATGAGTCCCAAATTGAGTCATACATGAGAGGCTGAAACACTCGCCTCTGCCCAGGGTAGCAGCATAGGTGTAAATATGTCAAACAAGGAGTCCCATTTTCAGAATTGACTGGGGCTTATAAAAGCCTAAGTCATATTTAAAGGCTATATGAATTAGGTTCTAATTTTACTTAAGTTGCATTTGGAAGTATCACTCTAAATCTCTATATTTAATTGGTCAGACTCGTAAATTGTTACACACTGTTGAAAACTTTATCCCAAATTAATAACATGTTAAAAAAGAGCAAAACACTTACTGCACTAATAGCAATTTGCCTCAGATGACATATATCACACATGGGAGGGAAAGGAATCCATTGGAAAGTCTCCATAATAAAATGCGGCCCGTGCGATGAAGCAAAATCTATTCAATGTTGTTCTGAGGCCCCAGGAGCCTGAAACAATGATAAAAATATGTTCTCTTCCCCTAAGAGGGACACACTGCATTGATGGTAGGCAATATTAAAAGAAACTGGCTGAAAGGTCTGACTTTATTTTCTAAACAAAGATGAAAGGGGTGGAATTTTTATAATGCTGGTAAATATGCATTTATTAACACACTGTGCTAAATTTGGCAAATTACTAAGCTGTGTGTGTAGTGATCAGTACTCTCAGCTCCAAACAAATGTCAATGAAAATAAAGAGCACCCTATACTCTGTATGAAAACGGCAGTCCCCCTATACAGGCAAGTTCACAGGCTGTTTATTGGCAGCGATTGTGACTGGTGGATTTTTTAAAATTGAGAGTTTTGCTACTAATGTATCTTTAATGCCTTGACAAATGATAAGAGTAAAATAATGGTTTGCAAAGTATTACACATATACTTACAATCAAACATATGAATGGCATTAAGGTTAGGAACATATTTTAAACTAGTAATTTTTATGTAATGCTGACTTATTCTGGAAATAACTATGTTATTGTAGCTAGCACAAGGAATAGATTTGAATCTGATGGCCATATCCTTAAGCAGTTACCTTCTAAATTTCTGGGTGTCGGTGACAATAGGACCCAGGAGAGGATTCAGGATCTGATGAGGTGGGGGTGCAGGAACAGTGACTGTGCTGTAGTGGTGACAACCCTTCACTTCCAGCCCCCTACCCTCTCTCCACACTGGGGCTGCAGACCATGCCATGGGAGCCGCAGTCAGGGACTTTTTAAAGTCTCCCAAGCAAGTAAGAATTTCCCACTTTCTCTTCCCTCCTTAGAGGCACATCTCCTCCTGTCCTCTTTCCCCTCCACCTACCACTGCCACTGTCCCCACTGTCCTGGGAGTAAGAGGAGCTTCAGAACTGCTCTAGCTGGGCTCGGCTTGGACAGTGGCAGTAGGCAGATGGGTTCCCTTCCTTGTGCCTGCTCCTGTGTTTGCAGGGAACATCTGGGAGACCAGATAGGGAAGGTTCACCCACTTGGCCACTGTCACTGCTGCTGCTGCTGTCCTGAGCAGGGCCTAGGCCCTGGCCAGCTTGGCTGCAGAGGGACAGGATACTGGGCACAGTGGTGGTGACAGGTGGAGGAGGAGGGGATTGAAAGGGATGGGGAGGTGACATGGCTCTGAGCACTGAGTGGAAAGGAAGGGGAAATTCTTTACCTTCTTTGGGGACTTAAAATAAGTCCCCAGCTGCTCTTCCTGCTCTGTGTTCAAAAAGGTGGGGTGTGGATAAACCATTGCCCTACCCCTTGCCCCCTTCAGATCTGTCCCTGGATTCAGGAGACTTGGTTTCTTTTTGTACTCTGCTGCTGGCTTGCTACATGATCTTAGGAAATCATTTCCCCTCTCTGCTTTGGGTATCTAATCTGTAGTATAGCTTAATGGTACTTGATACCTTTGTACAGTACTTTGAGATCTACTGATAAAAAATGCTATAGAAGAATGAGTTTTAGTTCTGTATCTTGATGGCATCATTTTGAGCAACTAGTGAAAACCATAACAATTCGCTTAACCCCCTTGAGGGGAAAAGCACTTAGGTGACCCTACAAATGTGTGTTCTTTACAAGGTCAAGCTGCAATTTCATGTAGATCACTTGGCTTCCAGCTTAGTTATACAGTAAAAACCTGGATTCTTCACAGGTTTACATTCTTAACCTCCCTAGGAAATATGGATTAACAGAATCTTAATGGGTAATATGTATCCACAACAAACAGCTGTGCTGTATCACTGAGGTGCTCCATCTGTTTGCTGAAGCTTTTATTTCAAAGGGCAATGCTTACCTAAGCTATTGAATGGGCCCACTGATGGGCTCCAGCTGAGGAGATGTGTAGCTCTTTGAACTCATGAGCTACTCAGCTGCCCACAGCTAGCAGCAGAGTAGCTCGCTCTGAATTCTGCAACTAAGTGCATTGCAAGCCATGTTCATGTCACTTGTTCCAAGTTGGATGGAGCTGGGCTTTTCAGCATTATAATACAAGCAGAGCTCAGCAGGTAAAAAGCATCATATACACATAGATGATTTTTGCATGCTACACATAGCGTTGGTAGAAATAATAAATGAATTTGTGAAATGTTTCGAAATGAATTATCAAAGAAATCTAGCAATTAAGGTAGTAAAAGCCGTATTACTTGTGGAGTGAATCAGCAGGCAAAGGCCCTCAGTTGCTTTCTTGAGGAGATATTAAAAAATAGAATCCGAGTTAATTCCTACTACAGTATAACCATAAATGGTAAATTTGGATATCAGAAATCCAGAATGCTCAAAAATCCAGCACTTTTAAAAAATACACTACTGTGGGGAGTAGTAGCAGCCAGTCCCGGATTAGTGGAGGTGGAAGCTGGCACGCGGCAACTGCCACCGCCATCCACCACCCTGCGCTGCCGCTCTGTGTGCGGCCACTGGTGGGACACCGGCCGCCACTACCCCTCCTCTCCCCACCCCCCTGCTCCACAGCTGACCGCTCCTCTGGTTTCAAAAATCTGGCATTTTCAAATTGCCGGCAGGTGCTTGGTCCTGAGCATGCTGGACTTATGAGGTTATACTGTATGCCTGTTCCCCAGTGAGCAGACCTTGCTCATTTGCTAAATGGTTTTCTTAGGTAGCAGCATGCCATTGTAGGGTGAGGAAAAAGTAATGTGACAGAGATGCTGAGTAGTGCATATGCTGTATGGTGCTTTTGAATGGATAAGCAATATTGTTTTATTTCTATACAGAGAGCCTCGAAAAATCATCCTGCACAAAGGCTCCACAGGACTTGGTTTTAACATTGTAGGAGGAGAAGACGGGGAAGGCATTTTCGTGTCTTTCATCTTAGCAGGTGGGCCTGCCGATCTCAGCGGAGAGCTACAGAGAGGAGATCAAATTTTATCTGTAAGTATCACTCCTGTCCATTTTCACTGGCCAGTTACCTGTTCTTCCGGTTTGTCTAACGTGTTTTGGGGGAAACGTAACACAGGCTATTTGAAAGCAACCGTGTCATGTTTTTATTTGAAGCGGTAGTTCAAGTTCAGTGTCTAGTGACTGCAGATTCCCTACTATATATTTTGTTCATTGACCTTTTACATCAATTGTTTGTGCTGTTAGATATGCTTTGTTCAGGATGGCACTTTGCATTGGTTGGTTCAGTACAACAGTAAACCCTGAGAGATGCCATACAGGTATACAGCAGTCCTACTGCTTGAGCCCCTGCCTAATATTTTCCTATCAACCCAGCCAACCAGGTCAGCTGTCTTACATTCCTGGTTGCTGTTGAGAAACAAACTTCTCTATTTCTGGAAAAAGTGGGTATATTTTGCAACTTCCGTCCTGTCAACTTTACTCTGCCCTCTACTTTCCATATGGACCCCTCCAATCCTAGTTGTGTGTATTTTTCTCACCGCTGCCAGCTAGAAATATATATAGGTCTTTTCTTCTCTGTTGGGTGGCATTTGGGGGAGAATAGAATGACCTGAAAATTACACTAGTGCAGAATTTCAGGACTTTGCGTATAAGGTCCAGTGTTTCCAACATCAGGTTAAAGCACAGAGGGCCAGGGGGAGGAGGAGGGAATCCAACATAATACCATGAAGGGTTTCAAATACCCCCAGATTATATTTGTCTACACTTTGTGGCACAAAAATCATAGAAAGCATAGTGGAGATGCCTAGCTGGGGAGACTTACCTACCTCCCTTCGGGGGCTTTGCCTCCAGAGAGGACTGTGGTCTTTCCAAATTCATTCTAGTAGCATCTTTTGATCACCGCACTATTGTGGCTGTGTTTGGCAGAGTTTCCACAACATACAAAACAAATAATATGCAAACTGTAACACACAAACCTAATAACATGATCCCATGGATTGTGAAAGTGACCAGCCTCTGTGCGTCTGAAGACCTAAAACACCAAAGTAAAGGCCAGTGAGAATTTCAGAGGCACTCGTTTACATGAGGGATCAGATTTACTAGAGCTTCTGCACTCGGTATGCTAAGCTTTTTTGAAAATCCGAGCATAAATATCGCACTGTGATCTTGGCTACTCAGTTTACCGCCTAAATTGTATCTGACATTCTGGCCCCAGTGAATGCAGAACACCCTGCTTTGGCAGGCATTTATAATATGCTCGTTTGACATGGCCTTTGCTACTTTAATTGCAATTCAAGTTACCATTCCATGCGGGTCATGTTATTTGTGTGGGTTTTTTGCATCTGAATGCTTATAAAGTATGTTCTGCTTTTCATTTTATATATACAAAATATAATATTTAGAAGGGCTGGAACAATTTGGGAACCCGAACGTTGCAGTCAACTGATGGCACGTAGTTTCTACTTGGATGCTTTAAAACTTTTAAATCCATAGTCTACAAACTAGAAGCTGTGGTATTGTGTTGTACTGTAGAACAAATGCATAGAACAAATCCTGCCCTCTTCTGGGCAAACGTCACATTTTTAGAGGACAGGCTCTGACTGCTGTATTTTTGTGCTGGGCACTAGGCTGAAGTTGTGGGTAGCAGTCCACAAAGTAGTTGTTTCTCTTTATGGGAAGCAGTTGGCTTGTATGGGAAGCAGTTAGGCGAAGGTGTGTCTTTGTATGCAATTACCTATAAGCTCTCAGACAAAAAAAGGAGAAAGGGGTGAAGAGATGGGTATATTTTAGCAAATTTATGCAAATCACTGACATTATTAATCAAGCACCATCTTCTTTTTGTAGCAGGCTGGTCTACAGTATGTGTAGTACACCACTAGTTTGTGGCTAGCTCTGCTCCAAGACTGCAGCTCAGCACCCATAATGAGAACCCATAGCTAACAATATCTTTTTCTCTCCCTGGTGTCCTACTCCTGGTGCAAACTGGGGGGGGGGTGCAGAAGATGTGACTAATGCCTGCACAAGTGGCTGCAGTCCCCCACCTCCCCTTATGGGAAGACTGCATCACCGCAGCAGCTGCAGGGGACTCTTTTGAGGCCGCAAAGCAGGTATCACTCCCTCCCCACCCATGTTCTCAGCAACCCCTCCCCTCTGGTGCACAGCAGTACCTCCCATCCCCTCCCATTTCCTCCTCCCCCACTCCATCAGGGTTTGCACCTGGATGTAGAAAGCAGGAACTTGGCCCCGGCTGACCAGGGAGCAGAAGCCCCCTGCCCTTCTCCAGCCAGGTGCTTTAGTGAGCGGCTGCATGGCATGCTGGGCACAGCCATGGACAGCATCAGCAACGCACAGATCCCTGCGTCCAGCAACTGCTTCCTGCCCAGTCCCCATATGTGTCCCACCCAGAAGAGCACTGGAAAGGAGCAAGCATCCACTGCTGCCACTGTCCCCAGCCCAGTCTGGCATCCTCCTGGCAGCTTCCAGGCTGGCAAGGGAAACCTGGGGAAGGAGACAGGGAGTAGGGACCCATCCACTGCTGTTACCACTGAGCCTGACACCCTGTGGGGAGCCTGCTTCCCACAGTTACTCACAGGAGTGGGACATGAGTGGCCTGGGGCGTCCCCAGCCTCCAATCAGTGGCAGTAGTGGGCACTTGCTCCCCTGCTTTCTTCTTGGTATCCTTGGGTGTTCCCCACCAGCCCATGGCTCCAGCCAGGCTTCAGATCCTGCAGCCCCAGGGAGCTGGCGTCTCCAGGAGGTGAGCTGCACGGTTGACGGGGGGGTGCAACTGCACCACTACACTCCCTGGAGCCAGCCCTGTTAATCACCTAAAGCTAAGACTCCTTCTTCCTACTTCATGTACTTTTTCTAAGCAGACCATACAAGGCAAAGAGAAATTCTGCGTTTTAGTCCTAGGAGAGTGTCAAGACTAGAAAACAAGGCTGTGGCTCCATCTAGTGTCCATGAAGCTCATTAACAAGCACTCGAGCACCAACATAGGATTGGCTACCCCGCATTAATCACCTCTGTGTTTTTAATGAATTTGATTGTGGCTCTGGAATTCATTTGCAGATGTATATAGATAAAAGGCTTGGCAGCCTGAGGCTATATTTTTCATGTTTAGTGTCAGTAACATCTTTATAATTTTTCTTTCATTTATGTATTGATACCATGCAAAATAGCCCTTTTATGTTCTAGGGTCCGCATAGCAATTGAACATATGATTTAGATGTTGCAAATAAAAAGGACTTCTCTCACAATCACATTCTGGAGAATGTAGTTCAGTATACTCCCTGAGTGCTCCCCTCATACAGAATAATAAAAGTGGTATTTAAAAGCAATACACTCTTCACTAATCAGGGGCGGATTCCAGGTAACCTCCAGGATAGAGGCACAAAGGAATGCATGGGTTGAAATGATCAGTGATGCAGTGCTTAATGGTGAGATGCCTGTCTCCCAGAGTGCAATCTAGTGATCTGAGTTAGGCACTTAAACTTCCCTTTGTAACGTATGGGGAGAGCTAGGCACCTCCAAATAAAATTCGTAGCACCCAGAATATTCGGTATGGAACAGCCAAACATAACCGGTAGGAAATGCAATCACACCAGTGTCCCTCTCAGGCATAGCTACCTTACTTTAGGGTGCAGAGACTCTGCTTTATCTGGAGCCCCTCTCAAAACCAAGGAAGCGTCACTCCTTTCTCCTGATGCAAGAGCTGTTCCCTTTCTTCCACCCTCAATTTTTATACAGAAGCCAGTTTATTAGAGCACTTCTCTAGAATGTGAGACCCAAGTTCAGTTCCCTTCTCTAATTAAGGGGGTTAAAACCATCAGCTCCCACCACCCCAGAGACTGTCCTAATCACCATACTATCTGTTTCTTTGGGTTGGGAAGAGTAATATTCTCCACCCCTTCTGTAGAAATTATTCCATTGTGTAGAGAAGTCAGTATTTCCTGGGCCAGAGAGAAGAGCAAAAGTAGGCGTGACTTTTCATGCCTATTCTCACTATTCATGACAAGCATATATGCCTCCCCTCTTGCCCATACAAGATGTAAATAGGAACAGTCAAACTTTTCCATACAGCCCTCTCCTCCCCTTTCCCTCTAAAAGGGAAACCCTCCCACTCATCAGGGTTGAGGACACTCCCTAGATTCCTTTTAAGTACCCATGACTGTGTGGCCTCCTACAATGGGAGCCATTCAGGATTTCTTCTCTCCTAATTCCACCTCCCACCCCCTTTCCACCCTTACACATGCTGCTTGGGTTACACTGCAATCCACTTTAATGCAGGACTAGCCAGCATTAATTTCCAGCTTCCTGGCCAAACCTCAACTCAAATAGTTAATCTGCCTCCCTAAATACTTTCTTCAGTTTCAAAAAAATAGAAGTATAGTCTCTTTCCATCCTAAATTACCCTGTAGGATAGAGTATAGTGTTGCCTTGTGCTGGAAACAGTAGACATGTTTTACCCCACAGGTGGCTGCAGCAAATTCTGTGCATAGTCTTTGAATTGGGGCAAAAGCTATCCTCATTTCAGGGGGGGTGCGAGGGATGGGAATGAAGAAAGAATGACCCACCATTTGTAAAGTATTTTGTGGGGAAAGAAGTGCCATATGCAGTTAAAACAAGATTGTTCAAATGAGGAAGAGATTGCTTCCAGCTCATAAGCCTGGACTGCAGTCTCTCCAGCCCCCTCTACATGTTACTGGTATTGCACAATTATTTAGTTATTTGTACAGTTACCTTAACACTAGCTACATGTGCAAAGTAGACATCACCTCATAAAAAGCTCTGACCAGCTATAAAGTTAGACCTCAAAAATGTGTACTCGCTTCATAGCTGGTGGCTATCACACTTTAATTTGCACAGGTAGCCAGGTCTCCCATATGGCTGGGAGCCCCATCAGCTGACAAGGCTCCCAGCCACAGGGGTGCACCATGCCCAGGATGAAACCCTCAGCTTTGTGGATCACAGCCATGGTGATGTTCAAGGCTTAGAGGTACATGAAACCCCCAGCCCACATGGAGCTTTTGGTCTCGGCTGCGCCCCACATGCAGCCAGGACCGAGAGTCCCTGCAGCTGATGGGGCTCCTGGTCCTGGTTGTGCCTTACATGCAGCCAGGATAGGGAGTACCACAACCCACGGGGCTGTCAGCCCTGGCTATGTCTCATGCAGCCAAGCCTGAGCATCCCGCAGCTGATGGGGTTCCTGGCCCTGGCTACACCTCATGCACAGCTGGAACTAGGAGCCTGGCCAGTTGTGGGGGTTCTTGGTCCTGGCTGCGCATGGGCCCCATGCTTGGGAGCCCCCTCAACAAAGCAGGCTTCAAGCCATGGGAGCCTGCTTATTGCCAGCGCAGGGCGAGCTCAGGATTGAGCTCTCTCTCACTGGCAATAAGGCACGACTGGATCGAACAAGTGATCCCACAGTTGCCCCTTCTTTCATGCACATGTGGCATGGCAGGAGGCTTGATTGTGGGGATCATACATCAAATCCAATCCTGCCTTTACCTGCACATGTCGAAAGAGCGTCTATTATCACCAGGGGGCTCTGGGTTTTGAGCTGTGCTTTGCCACACCAGCTCACACAAGGGAGAATGCTTGCCAGTTCCAGAGACAGGGGTCGTATACAGGTGTTACATTTCTGCTAGGAAAAAAGCCTGGCACAAAAAAAGAGAGAGCATGCAGCCACTCAAGGGCTTTCTTGCAGAAGAACAATGTCTCTCCCACAAGAAAGCTCAGCATCTTCCAACCAGAAAGATCTCTTTCCTCCTATTATAATTTGAATGGCTATATCCTTCTCTTGGGTATTGAGGACACTCAGTAGCCCACAGTCCTTTGCTTTCCCTCTCTCTCTTCAAGGAAGAGAGCAGGAGAGAGAGCACTGGCTCCCTGACAGTCCACCCCATCTTCCTACCCCAGTTTCTGGCCATGAGGCTTTAAATGCCACCCCAACCACACAGCTGGGCAGCAGGGGTAGGGTTTGCAAAAGCCTGGGATGTGACAACTGGGCCTGGGGAAGCTATCCCTGCCCTAGTTTCCAGCCCCTGGGCTTTAAATGCTGTCCTTCTGCCCTAGTTCATGGCACTGCAGGCTTTAAATGCTGTGTGCACCACTCAGCTGGGTGGCACACATGGTGATTTTAAAGCTGGGGAACTGGGACCTAGGACCCAGGTCAGGGATACTGGCCCTGACCCGGCTTCCTTGCGCTTCCACTTTTAAAACACCTGATGTGCACCCCAGATGGGTTGCATACAGGGTCATTTAAAGCTCATGGGGCTGCCTGTTAACAGCTTGTTCCCTTCCCAAGCAGGGAGAGGACAGGCTGCCAAGCAATGAGCTCCCCTAAGGGCTAAGATAGTTTCTAGTGCCCCTTGGCTGGAAACTTTGCAGAAGTAGCTCTCTAGATAGGTGGCTGGGGTGCATTTACACCCTAGCTCCGGGCTATTTTTTTGCCGATAGAAATTAATGCCTACCCATGGACAGCACCACTTTAAACAAAGCGTAAGTAAATTCCCCTTTCAGCTGCCCAAAGGCAGCAGATATTCTCACCTGGAATTGAGACTATTTTAGATACTTATTATGTTCCACATTGCTGTAGTAAGTAAAAGCTTACAATCCTCCACAGATTATCATCACAGTACCTACATTTCAAGCACTTACATTGAACACCTTCAAGAGTAAATTGGATGCTTATCTTGCTCGGATCCTATGACCCCAGCTGACTTCCTGCCCTTCGGACGGGGGGGCTGGGTTCGATGATCTTCCAACGTCCCTTCCAGCCCAAATGTCTATAAAATCTATGAAATCTGTGAACTTGGGAAGTGCTGTTCTGTCCATTTTACTGATGGAGAACTGAGGCACAAGACGATGAAGGGACATCCCAAGGCAGGTCTCCCAAGTTCCAAGCTAGAGCCCTAAGGTCTGTGCTGCCCTTACTCTCTGAAGGAAACGCCATCCAAAATAATACTTTGCCAGGAGTATCAGTCTCCTTGGTGCTGTTAGCATTTGGTAAGTTTGGGTTGTCCTGTTTTATATTAAAATCATTTTTCCACTCATTTTTCAAATAAGGGTGGAAGTGTGTTTGTGAGAGATTTAAGGGGATGAGTGAGATCTTTAGGACCGAGGGACAGGAAAGCTCTCTGCTGAAACCAAGAAGTCAAGGATCCTCCAAAAATAACTTATCATTGTTAGTCGACTCTGGAACTGGTTTGTACAGTCTGGATTGAACGTAGTTTTGTTTGGATATGGAGGATGTTTGTGACTCAGTTACTTATCAGGGCCTGGCTTTATGATTGCCTAGGGATATATTTGAAGTCTAATTTGGTAACAATCTCCATACTCCTGTCCTGAAGGAACAAATAAGCTACTCTTGCATATCAAGTAAATGCCAAAGAAGTGCTGATAAG
>JAGPOW010003316.1:187611921-187622147 GCA_030014935.1 Caiman crocodilus
GTACTTAGACGCAAGGTTTTTATATGTATCTATCCACATGGATGCATCTAACCACATAGAATCTGAATATATCTAACCACACTGAAATAAATATATTAATTGATCATGGTTATTAAGTCAGGCAAGTGAAGCCTGAATTTCTTCCTTAAATCTTGTACTTACCTATACAACATGAGCTCTTTATTGTTCTGATATGCCGTAGAAGCAGCAAGGTTAGGACCAGGGTCCCAGCAATGAGACCAGGCTGCTATGAGACATTCATGGCTTTCAAATCTGAAACTACATCAATCTGAGACGACTGAAGTATGAAGAAGTTTTAAATCTAATTCTCAGATGCCTTCAAAGCTAAGTTGCAGCTTTAACAAAGGATGGCAAGATAATAGAGGGAGATGGAACGAATGTGCCATGAAAAATTGAAGAGATTGTAAACCTGTAACAAATGAACCAGGAAGGCCAACTATGGCATTGTTACAAGGTTCCAGTTAAAGCATGACTAAAGAATAAACCTGAGGGTTAGTGGCAAAGCACTATTCAATACACGCAAGCTTTATGAAGGTGAACCTACTGCATACAGAGCTGGTATCTCATCAAAGTAAAGAGCAGTAGGCTAAAAATGATGTAGGTGAACATATCATTGCACATTTGCAAAAGCTCAAGCCATAAGAATATTAAAGCCACAACCCATAAGAGTATTAAAAATCATTAGCAGCAGGAGTCAACCTCATAGTCACACATCTGCCTGGAGATTTTCACCTGTTCTTGTGACAAGTAATTGCCATTATTGAAATATGTTGGAGAAACTATATTTCTTCTTTACGGTTTGTGTTTATGGAGTTTCCCTGCTTTGCTTAGGTCCTTTGTAGTGCAGTAGAAAAATGTGACTGTAAAACTAACACCTCACACAGCCCTCTCACTATTTCATCTAAGTGAGTTTCATGTTTTAAATGTATGTGCCTACACTATGCCCTAATACCGGCATTACCCAATCCTTGTCCAGGTGAGACAGGAAGTCTGCTGGCAGAGCAGTGGATTGAACCCGAGTCTTGCAGACTACCTATTAGGTGATTTTTTTCCTTCTGCAAGGAAAAAAGAGTCAAAGGCATATATAGCACCTGGATACATTTTCTCTCTCTTGAGTTCCCTTTGGGAACACTGCATTTTAAAATTGGATTTTGTTTTGGGTTAAAACAGAAACTAAACATTTCCTTTGAAACAAAATAGCCAACACTTGAATTTCAGGTTGACTGGAGCATCTCATTTTAAGTTAAACATTTTCTTCCTAGTTAACCTTTTCTTTAAAAAAAAAAAACCCAAAAATACTAAAATAGAATTTATTTCGAAATTAAAATCCCTTTTTAAAATTTTTTTAATCCTGAGCATTTCAATCCTTTTCACTCACCCCACCAGTTTTTTTTCTTCTCTAAACAAAATCTCATCAAAATCCAACCACCAGTGGATAGCTGCTGAAATGTAACACAGGGGTCCTTACTGCTTCAGGTCCATAAATGAAGCTGTAGTGCCCTGTATACTTATTCTAGAACAAAATCTAGCAGCAGCCTAGCTTCTGATTTGGCTTCCACTTCCAGCCCTGAAGCTGGCCTCCTGGATAGGTCATAATACTTCTTCATCTCAGCTTCCTCATCCATGTAAATGAACAAAGGGGGGATAATGATACTTGCCACCTTTGTGGGGTGCTTTGAGATCTATTGATGTAAAGTGCTATATGAGAAATAGGTGTTACAGTGTGCATCTCTTTTGCTAGGCAGGTTCACAGGCTGGGGATAAAGGAAAAGAAATAATTGTGTAAGGCTTAGTATTGACATAGTGTTACAACCTGGCTAAGCTGCCGCTACAAGTTTCTATTTCAAGGTCGCAAGAGAAGGGAGTTCTTGTGGGAGTTTGCTTTTATTGGACCAACTGCATGGTTGGGATAGACAGGCATGGGTTGTCACTTGGAGTTTGCCTTGTTTTATGCTTTTCTTGGATTCAACCAGATGGCAGCAGAGGACTGTTTTTAAGCATTTCAGCTCCCACCCAATGACACAACCCTGTTAACTATGCAGTGTAGTATTCAAACCAATCGTGGCCATATTGTTACTTTTAAAAATTCATTGAACAGACAGCATGTAAGATTTTGTGAAGCTGCTTTACAGATACCACTAGAAATATTTAATTAAGTGTACACTGAAAAACCTGTCTCATAGAAGCCAAAGTGCTATTCAAGTGGCTTTGGGTGCAATGCACAGTGACTCGCATGTAAAACGTAAAGCATAAATCTGAGCTGAAGGGTAGTAGAAATTGTTTTGCATTTCACAGTGCAACCCGTGGAGGTTAATTTGTATCATTATAAATATGATAAGGGATGCTCATTATTAAATTGTGTAATGCACAAATCTCCAGTCCAAATACTAAGGTGATCAGGAAGAGGGAAAATAGAACAAGTATATAGTGTTAAATGGAAGAAGACCTACTCTTTAAGAAAAACGTTTTCCCATCTCTCTTTCTCTTTTCTAAATCAGTTGATAAAATCACCTAAACTTAATAAACTTTGTATCTTGGTCCTACAAGGCTGAATTAATTGGAGATGAGAGAGTGGGCACGTCTAAACATGCATTTACATCACATTAAATTTACTGTGCTGTAAGTTACTGCATGATAAATAGGCTGATGTTTATGTGTGCAGGCATTAAAGTGCATTAATGCTGTGTGCACTCCCTAACTTTAGTCCCAAGTAAGTCCACACATGGGCAACTGGTACCTCCTGGCTCTAGGGAGGCACCTACAGCCGATTGCTGATGGTAGGGGTGGTCCCCAGTGGCTGATTGCCAACCCCAAAAGCACTGGCGGCAAACTGGAAATGCCGCTGTCAAAAGTGGAATTGCCACCAGTGCTTCTGGTGGGGGCACCGGCCACTGCTCCCCACTCCTCAGTCACAAGGGCCAACTTCAGGAGGGCACAGGGAGTCACGGCACTTATGTCCACACACGCAGTGTTGCTGCACAGTAGAGGTGTCTACATGTGCATTATTGTGCAATAACTTAATCAGGCATACATTTAATATCTGAATTATGCAAGTATCAAATTTATGCCCAAGCCGACATAAGTCACCATAGTTACTGCGCAGTCCAGGCATGCACATGTAGATGACCAGCCATGCTGCACAGTAATTTAGGTTACTGCACAGTAAATGTGTACATGAAGATGTGCCCAGTATGTCTTCTTCTCCTGCTTCTAGGGAACCCAACAGCTACAATATGGGAGATGGGGCTGGTCCTTGTAAGAAGGATGAAGCCATTATCTTGGATTTAGTAGTCTACCTGTAATCATGGTAAATAACCAAAGTTACAAGCAGAAGTAATTTTAAACCACTTTGAAAGGGAGAGTTGCCATGTGAGAGTATATATCAGGTATAAGTGAGCTAAATCGCTGCAACTTTAGCCCTCAGTAAAACAGAAGGTTACAAAATGTTTGCTATACTTCCACTAGTAAAGGAACAGTTATATCCTAATGGTTTATACCTGTTTCATTCAGTATCAGTACAATTGTTACATCTCTCTACAACTTGATTCTTCACCACTCCTAGTTGTATGCTGCCCCCATCCTATTATGCAGCACTTTCCCGTTGTAGCAGGAAGATAAATCCTTGCAGTAATCAGTTTTTGCTTCACTTCTCTCCAACATTGTCCTGCTGTCACTTTCTGATTTTTTTCCTTTTCCTTCTGAACAGCTGAAACACGTCTCCTCCTGCACAGTTCCTATTGCTTTTCCTCCCCCGCAACTCCTACCACAGTCTCGCCTACATCCGTAACACAAATACATGTATTTTGCTGTAGCCCCTGCTCCTTAATGTGTTGCATGCAGAATAAGTTGATTCATAAGTATTGGGTGCCTCTTTCTACCCCATATCTATGATTTATTTTATTCCAGATAGAATAGACCCTTAGGTCTTCTTCCTCTGTCCCACTGCAGAGGAGTTTCCAAGTCAAATTTAAACTGCATTTCTAAACTTATAAGATTTGCTTGGGGCAAGTGGTGCATTTGGTAGGATGTGCGAAGTGGGCCCTGTTTGATTCAGATTCGGTCCAAATCAGGGACAGTGATTCGATTTGTTAATTCAGATCACTGTCCCTGATTTGATTTGGCCGAATCTGAAGATTCGCTGCTAATTTAGAAAATCATTGATTTGGACATAGACACCGCTTTAACTGTTTTTTCTGCATACCTTAGGTACCAGTGCAGCTCGTGAACGCTGCGATGCAGGGGTGCACAAAGCATCCCACAGGAGTGCAGGGGGACCCTCCAAATGCTCAGCAGTGAACCCGGAAGTGGACCAGAAGCACTTCCAGTTTGCTTCTGGGTTTCACGGGGAGCACGCTTACCTTCCCCCAACCCCGCATCCCTCCGCCTCAGCTATTGGCCACGGGGGGACCCCAGGTGCGCGCCCCAGACCCAGGAGGCACCAGTCACTGAGCTGAGAGGGGACCCCCTCTGCACAGTCCCCTGTGGACTGGATGTGATTCTGGTCTACTTCCGGGTCTGCTGCTGAGGAAGCGGGGAACCCCCCCGCCCCCCCCCCCGCCTTGATCCTGTGGGATACTCCATGCATCCCAGCATCGCAGCATTAACAAGCTGCCTGCTACCTAGAGGCATGTAGAAAAAACATTGAAAACTGTGTCTGTGTCCAAATCTTTCCAAATCTCTCCGAATTGATTCAGAGGATTCTGATTTGATTTGGAGATTTTAAAGGGTCCTCTGATTCAATTTGGATTCAGAGATTTAGCCACTGAATTGGGCCAAATCTCTGCTGCTTCAAATCAGGGACCGAAGCTTTGCACAGCCCTAGCATTTGGTTCCTTTGTGACAAAATGAAGGGGGAAAGAGGAGGCAAGGTTTTGCTTCTCATTAACGTTTTTTTCCCCCCCAAGTTGTTACTGACAGTGGAAGTATTTAAAGCCTCTTCACTGGGGAGATCCAGAATAGACATTGTGACAGGCTGCTCTGGACATCATGGGGCCCACTTTCCATTGAGCACCCACACTTGCTGTTTCATCACTTGTATAGTTGAGTCAGGACTGCGATAACTTTCAAGCCAAATTTTCTCCCCCTTCTTCCTTGTAGGGCAAATACCATGGCCAGTAGGGGTGTGCGAAGCGGGCCTTATTCAATTTGGATTCAGATTCGGCCTAAATCAGGGACAGTGATTCAATTCGTTGATTCGGATCCCTGTCCCTGATTTGATTCAGCCGAATCCTAATCTGAATATTCGATGCTGATTTGGAGAATCAGTGATTCAGACACAGACACAGCTTTAAAAGATTTTTCTACATACCGCAAGGTACCAGCGTGACTTGTGAATGCTGCGATGCTGGGGCACATGGAGCATCCCACTGGAGTGCAGGGGGACCCTCCACATGCTTGGTGGTGAACCCAGAAGTAGACCGGAAGTATTTCTGGTCCACTTCTGGTTCCACTGGGGAGTGGACTGGGGACGCCCCACCCCTCGCGCTCCCTCCCACCGGCTCGGCAATGGCCACAGGGGGACCCCAGGTGCCCCACCAGACTCAGGAGGCACCAGTTGCCATGGCTGGGGCCCTGTGTGCTCCCCAGTAGACTTGGAAGTAGACCAGAAGTGCTTCTGGTCCACTTCCAGGTCTGCTGCCAAGTGCTCTGGGGAGCCCCTCATGCTTCTGTGGGATACTGCATGCAGCCCAGCATCGCAACAATCACGAGATCTTGCTACCTAGAGGTATGTAGAAAAAACATTTAAAGATGTCTCTAAGTCTGAATTTCTGAATCTTTCCAAATCTTTTCAGATTGGTTTGGACAGTTCCGATTCGATTCACAGAGATTTAAAGGTTCCTCTGATTCAGTTCGGATTTGGAGATTCAGCCACCGAATCGGGCTGAATCTCCGCCACATTGAATCAGGGACCGAAGCTTCTCACAGCCCTAATGGCTAGGCTCCTAAAATGCTTCTTAGTGCTAGGAGTCCACTGTGAGCTTCTGTCCTTTTGCATGGCAGAATCACACTAGTTTTGAAGCCTCTGTTACCCACATTTACATGCTGAGGTGGAGAACAAAGATTTTTCCCTTAATCTTTACCATTAAATATGTTCTACTAAGAAAAAGATAATTAGCTGATGTGAACACACTTTATATTAATGTGTCTGGTATGTTTTGCCATTGAGAAATGCTGCAGTTTACGTGCATTATTCCCATCCCTCATAAAGGGCAGGGCTAGCAGGCGGGCTGTTGGCAGGCACTGCATCTTATTCTTCACAGACCACTGAGGTGGTGCTAATGACTGGATGTTGTAGCTGCTCAATAGAAATGGTAGGTGCAGCTAGGTCACTTAAAAGTGGACTGTTTGCTTTAGTTGTTTAGGGAAGAGTCCTGCATCGTTAAGGGGGATGGATTTAGATCAGTGGTAGTCAACCTTCTAGCTGTGTGGGCTGAGTAAAGAGATGGGACTAGCACATGGTAGAGTTAGTCAATGGGCCAGATCCAGCCTGGGGTCCAGTACTCTGGCCTGGCCCCACATGCCAGATCTGGCCATAGAGGGACCCTGCACAACGGCATGACCCGGTGCACAAGAAATTTGGAAGCAAGGGAGTGGTAATTGCTGCAGCTCTGGAAGCCATGACAATTAGTGCTGCTACTGCTTCCTATCTGCCAAATTTCCAGTTGTGGGGGAAGCCCCATGGACTGGATGACATGACCCTAAGGCCAGATTGAGTTTGCAGGCTGAAGGTTGAGCACCACAGGATTAGAGGATCTAAGAACGTAGGCTGGGCTTAGTGCTCACTTGTGTAGCTGCTGTGCAGCCTGTTTAAAATGGGATGTGTGGTATTTCCAGGTTTATAATCTGCCAGGAAATAACTTTTTCTGTGAATTTCCTGCTCAGAAAAGTTTCTGTTTTATAGCCTGGGAACATGATCTCTTTGTGTCTACAGAACTGGCATAGCCACAGAGACCTGATGCTTTGTCGTGCCTCCAAGGGGTACCCCGATACTATCATTGTGTAGCTCTCATATAAGTACTTAGAGAACTGGATGGGTAGAGAGAATCTCAGTTCATTTTCATACAACGTTTTCTGTACCGCAGATGAGAGAAAAGATGAAAATTGTTTGTCACACAAGGATCTAGAAACATTTTTTTTTTTAAAGCAGGATATGAGGAGATGCTTAAAAACCAGTTTGCAATAAGGAGCTAAGAGCAAAGCCCCTGATGATAGTTCAGGAAGAATTTGGGAGGGGAGAGGTTCTTCTCCATAGGCAGGCGGCTAGCTAGGATATCTGAATATCCTTGTGACTAACACGCTGGCTCATGCAGTAAGCCTGCCAGGACCATGTAAGCCAAGAGACAAATCTGACTTGTTAGCTAGATAGTGGGCATTAAATATACAATGAGCCGAAAAAATGGCTGGCAGAAGTGGATACCAGAGTTGCTGCTTCTCACAGGAGCAGCAGCGTTTGTCCCCCATGTCTGCTCAGTGCTGCAACCTGCTCTGCGGTCGCACAGCACCTGCAAGAGAGGACTTTCCAGGCACCATGTTTGCTTTCCCTCATTCTTTCAGGTAAGGCAGGATTTGACCTATCCCGAAGTTAGAGTTCTTTACGTGAGTTTGCAGATAAAGTCTGTTGGCATATGTTAAAACATGTATGTGTTCTTGAGCTGTAAGTACTGTATTTGTCTACACTGTGCTGAATTAAGAACAGATTTAAAATGACAGGAACAATTCACCCACACAGCCTGTCTTTGCAATTAAGAGGAGATTTTTAAAGCACTTAGGCACCCAACACCCAACGACAGCTACAAGGAGTTGGGTGCCGAGCTACACTTTGTGCTTATGAAAATCTCTCCCCCTTGTCTTCTAACTCCTGAAACTCTTCTGAAAAACTCTTATCTATGACGAGGCTCTGAAATGTCAGCCAGTGTCAGTAACACCCTAACCCATTGGTTCTCAGCCTTTTTAGAGTCAGGGCACCTCTCCATAACATGCAAAGACATGCTTACTGTAGCTTCTGGGGAAAATTCTGTGGCCCAAGTATATTGGAGATCAGATCAGATGATACAGTGGTCTCTTCTGGCTTTATAGCTTCTGGCTATGAATCTTGCAGTCTGTCCTTGTCTGAATTCTCTTTACTAATATATATTGCAAATCTCTTAGAGCAGTAACTCTTTCCATTAATTTTAGACGGTTCAAAACACATACTTAATAAATAAAACTAAGAATCATTATGAATAAGACATGTCTGTCTGTCTCTTTCTCCTAAAGAGTCTTAGTTTGATGTCACGCAAAGCATATTCATTGCAAGCTCCTATTGCCCTACAGGCAAAATGGGCTCATACTTTTGCTGTGTTAACATCATCAGTTGTTTTCAAAACCTTCATTTTGCAATTGTTTCAGTGAGTAGAAATGCTTTGTCCAGTGACACATGGCATTTTCTTCAGCTCCTGCTATTCCAGGAAGAGTTTACATCCAGTTCAAACATCCTAAATGATCAAGTTCACATAACGTGGTTGGACTGTCATGTCTGATAGATTAGTGCATTCAGAGAGGGTTTGTTGCCACTCCATATTCACAAACTTACCGTAAGGCTTGCAGTGAAAAGAGCCTAAAAATGCAAATATGGAAACCAAAATCGCTGTTGCAGGATGAGATTATTCATTGTGTGATGTTCCCTGAACTGGATTATTGTGTTTTACAAAAGCAGATTAAATTATGGGCATTATTCATCTCTAATGTCCAGTGTGTTTTTTAGATTTTCATTTAATTTAAACTATGGCCATACTTTACCCTTAATGGCTGTCCATGTAGCTGAAGGCATCTAAGGGACTTCTGAAATAATGGAAGGTGGTCCCAAGCAATAAACTCCATTGACCCTCCTCTCACAAAAGCAAGGTCTCCGCTTTCCAGCCAAAACTGCATAACAAATGCCATGATCTGGATAGCCTCAGTATAAGAATTCAGCATGTCCCTCTCTGCGGCTTGATTACTTGCATGTAGGCAGATAAACGGTATGTCATTGATCTCCTCGTGGTCACTAGGTTCAAATTTAGCCTGTGTCAGTAATGAGACAATTTGATGGCTACCCTGCTCTTACAGTATTTCCAAGGTCACACTAGCACATTCCCTGTGAACTTGGAAAGAAATGCAGACTGCCCATTGGGGATTGGAGCTAGGATTTGGAAACCCTGGTTTTTATTTCCAGGTCCTCCAGTGGTTCATTGTTTGTTGGGCAGGTCACCAAAGGCCATCTTCTCACAAGTTGCTTATGAATGTGGGTGCTCAACTTTAGTCACCTCGCTGCTATTACTCAGCACCTTATTTCTTCTGCATTTTCAGATGGAAGCATTTGATTTTATCCTCTCCAAAAACTCTGGCATTTCTGAAGATGTACACCTTATTTGCTTTGCTTCCATTCAGAGGCCTGTGACACCATTTGATATTGTATTTACCAGAGATTTATCAGAAGCAATTCATGTTTATAATGTGTTCAGTTAAAGGATACCATATTAGCTATGCACCCAAGAGTATTAATGGTGCAGTTGGCCAAAGGTAGTTATAAGAACGACAACCACAACGAAAGAGAAACTGATTTTAGGAATATGCAGAAATCCATTAGTGCGAGATAGCTGTGATAAATCTTAATGATTAAATGTTCTGGGATAAGAGTAGGGAATTCAGGCAGAGAAAGCCAGAGACAAAGGTGACAGACACTTTATCCAGAGAGAAGATAGTGGAAGCCAGGGAGCATCAGATGGGTTTGAGATTAAAGGCTGGTGCTAAAGTGAGGGTTCAGGTTAGGTTTTAGTTATACACAGATGGATGAAAGTATATAAAAAGTATCATTCTACTCTTTGCCTCTTGCTCTCCTAATGACTGTCTGTCTTTGCTCTTTCTGATCAGCTGACTCTCAGTTCCTCCCTTTCCCTTTACTACTCTAGTTCTTCTTTTCCATACTTGCACTGTGTCCCTTCCACCTCTGTACCATACCTGCTTATTATATTCTTTTTCAGATCTCTCTCTTGTTCTCTCTTCCTCTCCTGCCCCTCAGCTTCTGACTGATACCTCCTTCTGTTGCAGCCTCCAGCCTTTGAATAGTTCCTATTGTGCTTGTTACTTGAAGTCATAGTGGAAGATGTGTGTGTGTGTGCATAGATGCATGAGTTTGCTTATCTATAGTATCTCAGAAACAGCTGCATGGATCTTCCCCAAACATT
>JAGPOW010003316.1:187631758-187680123 GCA_030014935.1 Caiman crocodilus
AGCAAAGGGATTGAATGCCCATTATGAATCTCAAGTCAGCCCATGAGGTTCAGAATAGTCATTCCATCTTCAATAGTTTCTTTGCAAGATTGATTTGAGGCTCTCACTATAATGACCACAATTTTTCACATAAGTATACACCAGGCTCACATAGATTTTCTACTAGAACAAGCTATTATGAAGTCAGATTCCACCCTTTGTGCCCTTGACAGCTGCACAGGTGTTGACATCATTCTTAGCAATAGCACATCTGCATTGATAAGACGTAGAATTGTTTCTGTATCTAGATAATTGGTTAGTGCAAGGGAAATAAAATAAAGAAGCTTCAACAATCAGTAAACTTCTTCCACCCTCTCAGCCACATATTAAATGAAGAAAAGTCAATCTTAACACTAACCCATACTATAGAATTTTTTTTAGATGAAAGTCACTCTGGAGCACCCAAAGTATATTTGCCTAAGTCCCTCCAGGACCACTGTATACCAGCCTGATGTGGGCAAGACAGTTTTGGTTCTCATGTCTCTTACAAGTGTTTAGTTTTCCTGTTCACTTAAATCTTTAGTCATCTCTCCACATTTCTGTGAAGGTGTGGCCTATCTTACAGCCCTCAGCTAGGAGGGTGGGAAAACTGGGAACTCTTGAGTCATACCTGCCCTATCCCATCTCTTGTCATGTTAAAGTTTTCCCTGGACCACTCCCCAAATTTCTATTCAGCATTCTTACAGAATTCCACATTAATCAAGTGTTTGACTTACTTATTTGTCCTTCACACCAAGTATGGGTTGTGAAGAAATGGGATTGTGATTTTAGAAGTCAGAAGGGCTTTGGCATTTTACCGGCAGAGTGCAAAACCCTTCATAAAATCTGCTTACCCTCTTTGATGAGAGAAGGCAAAGCAGTTCAGCCCAGAGACTTGCAAATGGTAGTGTGCTACTTTGTGATGAATTATCTATGAAACTAAAACCAGGCAATATCAGGACATTCAAAAAGTCATATTCTGTGTCTCCACTTAAGATTGTCCCTAATATTAACATGCACCACAGCAACATGGGGCATAGGGGTCTATACATTCCTTTTCAAACCAATACGTGCTTTTATAGGAATCTGCTTCAGATGTCTGGGGCAGTCCACCACCCAGCAATTGGTTATATCCATGAGCACCCGCCTCCTCATTAATTATGCTGTTTGGTAGTCATCTATATGGAATATATATGGGGACAAGCATTAAAGACATTACAGTAAAGTACAGTAAGAGAAGTTCTTCAGATGTGGGGGGTGTATGTGTGTTTATTCCACTAACTACCCACCTTTCCTCTACTTTGGGCTCCTCTATACCCTGAGGTGTACAGGATGGAGAAAAATTATAATGGTGGTTGGTCCCATACAGCCTTTATTTCTTTGAACAGTTGACAGAACTAGATCAGGCTCATGTGTGGAGTAAGTAAGTTCAACCAGCTAAAATCTCTGGGCCTGGGTTTGTTGAGCCCAAGATCACCCACAGTAGAATATACCCATGGACAATACTGCTAAGAACTCCAGTTCCTCTACAGGTAACCTTTCTTTTCTATCCTCTTCAACATTATTACTGCAGGAAAGCTTATGCATGTAGGTCAGGTATGCCTGAGACTTTGAAAGTGGTCAGTTATGGGGTTGACTCTGTTCTGTTTCTGGTAGTAATTTCCATAGACAGGGATTCAATCTCAATCTTCACTCTGTGGTAGTTTGTCCATATCATACCTTGAGTTTTGACAGTACATAGACATTCATAATTGATCGTCTTTTATTCCATTGAATCTAGACATAAATTATATATATAAAAAAAAATCTATCAAGATTACCACCTAATGGTGTCTCAAAATTCTCAAGGACAGTGTAAGTGTACCGCAGACTATTGGAGCTAGAAGGTGGTATTGAAATTTAAGACCAACATTTACTTTATACACACACTGGGTATTGTTGGGGTTTTTTTTATTTTGTGAAAGTAGTCGTTTGGAGCAGAAATATTTGTTATTTCATAAAAACAACTAGAAACATAAGTGAAATGCTTCAATGTAAAGGTTCATTGTGGAATAATATTAGTTTTATTTTTTTCATTGATGTGAAAGCATTACGTAAGGGGAAGATATATTTTTTAATGGTTCTATTTCGAATCTTTACTGTTCTCTATGAAATGGTGACTGCATTTTAGACTAATGAAAATTCACCTGTAGGGCATTATGTAACCTAAATTAGATTATTGTGTTCCTGGTCACAACCAAACAGTCCTGTTGTATAGTTTGATCTTCATCAGAAACTGTACGAGTCAATAGCAGCAGCCAGATTGGATTTTCCATTCTTACCTATTCTTGGAAATATCTGCCTTGATACTCTGGTAAAAATCATGCCAGAGGGGACTGGAGTTTGTCATAAAAGCAATTATTGATCATGTGTTCCTGGAAATTAGCATCATTGTCTTCTCAGAGACTGTTCTTATTGACAGCAAATTGGAAATGTGCCAGTCTCAAAGTTTGAGTCAAAGTAGATTTTTGGTATGATTAGGAATATTGGCCTTGATAGGGACACCTGGAGCACTGAGGCCAGGCCTCTGTATTCACAAGCCATCATTTACCCAAGAAATCCCCCTAATCTCTATTTTACAGCGGGTGTAAGAGTACCGGTGACAGAAAGATATAAAAGTGGCCTGTTGGCTGAGGCAGGAGGAAGCTGCTTTTCAACAACCTCAGGCCTGTCACCTATGCTGTTCTTGGCCTGCCAATTACTAACGGGACTGGGTAGGAAACTGTTGTCTTGTTCAGCCTCAGGACATTAGAAAACAAAGCTATACAGCCAACTGCAAGTTGAGAAGATGCCATTTGGGACAAGGAGGAGGCATTTCAGGGCAGGAGTATGACAGATGAAGGCCTTTCTGTGGAAGGTCCATGACCAAAAGTGCAATAAAGGTTGTTGCCTGCAGAATCAAGGAATGATGACTGGGTGCCTGTTAGGTACTACTTGTCCTGTATGTTCCAGATTTGCTTAGACACTGTGGAAAATTGAGGCTTTAACCCCCAGCAAGTTAAGGTGAAAATCAGTCAGTGAAAAGGTAGAACTAAACTTGAGAGAACGGACAGAAATCTTAGTCGTACATGATCAATGTGTTATAAACACAACATACATTACTGGAACAAGGACTCACGGCCACCATTCAGCAGCTTCATATGGGTCTTTGCTCTTGAATATTCGGGATGTGATCTTGTTCATATTTTAAGCCTCTGTTGCCTATAAACATAGACTTTCCCTCTCCATTTATCCATCTAATGCTAAGCACACTCAGATCTTGTGTTTTTGTTGTCATTCCTTCTGCAGGTGAATGGTATTGATCTTCGAGGTGCTACCCATGAGCAGGCTGCAGCTGCACTAAAAGGGGCAGGGCAGATGGTAACAATCATAGCACAATATCAGCCAGAAGGTAAGTAAAATAACAGCTATGTAGACATACAAAGAAAGAAAAATGCCTCCCATTTAAAAGGACAAAGTTTTGGTAGATAATGCATTTCCTAGTCCTAATCAGCAAACCATCTGAAATGCCTTTTCAACTAATAGTATGATACTGAATGAGTGATGATTACTTTTTATTGCTGTTTTGCGTTCAGAAATGTCGCAGACGGCTATAAGTACCATCTTGAAATATGATTATAAGACAGCAGCCTGTACCAGTTTATCTTATTATTTCCATTATTACTTATTCAATAATTTCTCTCTGTTCTCCATGTCCTTTGGAGCCTGCTAGTGCACAACTGGATCTTTAAGGATGTATAGTAATCCTGGGAAGAACTGATGTTGGTCTCAGTGGATCAAGAACAAAATTAAGCAGATATAGTCTTTTCTTCTTGAATGCACAGAAGCTCCCATTAATACCAGTGGTGGTTATACATTTGTTTTGCTGGGGAATTAATGACAGATAGCAGATATTTGCAGGAAAAAAAATGACATCCTGCTAAATAAAAATGTCCAAGGAAAAGGCACATTTTCCACCAGCTGTTAATATAGTATAGACCTGGCCATCTAAATGTGTTAATGATTCATGGGAAGATGTATGAATTTTTGGTAGGAATTCAATCTCATTTTTCCACAGAGAACTGTAATCCCAACCTCTCACCCTGAAGAGCTGTGTCTGTCTTGAATTGGCACTACATTGTTACTCTTCTGGTAAATAGTTTTAGCTCAATTCAGAACTTCTGCTATGACCTGTCTAAATGAGCCTTTGATTCTCTCTAATTGTACCCTGCCAAGAACATATGTGGGTCTCAGGTGATACAGAACAAATTTAAAAATAGATCCAGCGATTCAGGTTTTATTTCCAGAGATGCTGATGTGATAAATTAGCACTTTCAGGGTTTATGAAATCTGATACCTCCAAATCCCACATGTAAAGAAAATTTAGGAGGAAATTTGCTGGTGTCTTATGTAGACAGTGGAGCCTTTAAAACTGGGTTCCACCTTGACACCAAATGAAGAGCATGTCTACACTGTAGTCACCAGGACAGTAAATTAGCCCTGGCTGAGATTTGTGCTGCTGAAGCTAGACTGATACTAAACCCTAAGCTAACACTTGCATGGACTCTTAATTTTTTTTTTCATCTCTGGGTTCCCTGCACTACAGTTCAGAGGACTTGTCCTAGGGAATGGCATCTTCTGCCCCGACCAGGAAGGTTTCAAGGGTTGTAATATTCTGTTGTTTTGAATGTAGATATAATGCATCAGTAGCAAGCTGGCCTGTGTTGGCTCAGAGTGTGCATTGCAGAAGACCTTGATATCGATACCATTTACGTTATCTTATTCCCTGCATCAACAGGGCCTGAGAATGCTACAGAGCCAAGGTATCCAGGCTTCAGTGGGGTTTACACATTTGGCAATTATTCTGTCGAGTTAAAAAGTGCTGCTACCTTAATGAGCACTGGTTGCATGTTCTTTAAGGGAGAGGAAGGCAGCTACATTGCAAGATACGGGGGATGGGAAAAGCTGTGTATTAGTCAAAAGGCAGAGGAGGGATCTGCAGGCCCTGAGAAAAGAGATGGGAGAACTCTGCCAAAAAATAGTGGTTTGGGAGCCTATACAAGATATATTACTGCCCAAGGAATGGGGAGATAGCCACATTACTGTAACTATCATGTAATAATCATTGCCTGTTCTTCTTGCTGAAAGTCTCATTGTATAAAAGCAGATGTCACCTGATGTCCCATTTGTGCTGCCATAAAATTGGTAAGCACCCTTTGTCATGCCACCACATTAGAGCAAAATCAGTGGCATGACACCAGATAGTCATAAATTTTGCTGCTATATTGCAGCACACATCTATTAGCTGTGTGGTGGGAGAGTGTGAGCAGCCTGAACTGTCTGCCCCCTCCAGTCACCCAGGGCAGGTACTTCAGGGGCATGAGGACCTCTCAACGCCCCCAGGGCAACTGTCTGGCTTTCCCAGATTACGCCTGGAAATCTCAGGGTGCCTCTCCAAACGTGTGTGTGTTGCCCTAGGAAGCAGATCAGTTGTGCCATGACATCATGGTACAGCTGACTTGCCTCATTTATTTATGGCATTTATTTCCAGGCATAGAGACAACAGGCTGACCTTTCTTTCCTGCATTAGAAAGTAGTTCCTCCTAGCAAGAAGTGAGATGCATTTCTGAGCTGGCCCTACTGCTGAACGTGCTGTGCCAGTTTGATGGACAGACTGAGGACATCAGCCATCACCCCTCTCACTCTTCATAACTATTACATTTCAGGCTATGTCTTTCTCAGACCCTAACTGTCACCCTCCTCCTTGCCAGCCAGAATTAAAGCTCAAGCATGTTCAAAAGACACACCATTAAGACAGATACAAATGGGAAAAGCTGAGATAAAGGGAGGCAATAATTGAATTAGGGGTAAACAAGATTATAAAAACATTCATAGCTAATTACATGTATGAAATGCATTTTATGTGTATGTGTGTGTTTGTGTATACATATATATATGAAGGCCTAGTTCAATGTAATCTTGTTCCAATTAGCTACTGCAGCTTGCTTATCTGTTTTTATACTGCAGTCATCACCATGGTTTCTGAGTGCTTACAGCAATCTTGCCAAATTGCTTTGTGACATTGGTTGAGTTGTATCCACAGTGCCTATACTGTTTAACAGATTTTGTTCATACATTTAGATAATTTATTTGACTTTTTTTTTTCTGTTTCTACCAGCTCCGTAGCCTGTCAAATTTTATTTGGTGACTATACAGCTCAAATAATGCTGGTGAAATATGTTAACTAACATCCTAACATTTTTTTTCCTGCTTTTCATGCTGCTCGTACATAGCGCTCTGTTCATCACAAAGCGTATTTAGGATGGACTAATCCAATCTTAGTGTCTAGGGGTCAAGGAAAGCTGTGTTTAGCACTACATATTTAATGCAAGAGGTTTATTTCTTGGAAGCCGTTAGATAACTGTAACCCATCAAAATAAGTAGGTTTTTTCCTAGGATTGGGTCCTAACACAAGTGAGTTAGTAGGCCTGAATTTCTTGATATGGTTAGAGCCCCTTTGAGCTTCAGCCCCATTCCTTATAACACCACATAAGGCATGAACTAATCTCCCAGGAGTGTACTACCTCTTATGTCTTATTGCTAAAGAATTTCATTTCATGCTGGGTTTCTGGTTGATGTAAACCTTATAGATAAATATGTGGGATGAAATATTCACCTTCTACAAAATGCCCACAAGCAAAAAGCTGTAAAAGGTTCAAAACAGCTGTTCAAATAACCTTGACACAGAATTATTTAAGGATTTATGGGTCACGCACAAGGACAAACACATCCTAGGTACATCAACATAAATCGTCATCTTTGTATTAAGGCCCTTGTTTTTCCCTTCCTTGTAATTTTTACTTAATTTCTAATATTCCCTACTTTCATCTTTACCTGTATTTTGGAACTGGTTTGCAGAATGCTATAACGTTTTTAATATCTTTTCTCCAGGAAAGTATAACTCCAAAAAGCTTCCACCCAAATTGCCAGAGTATATAAACAAAAATGGATTTATAGCATGAGTTTTACTATTTTTATAGCCTTTCATATTGAACTTTTGAGTTGTTCAAGCTTGTTCACACAGCTTCCTGTTATTTGGGAGATCCAGTAATGGCTGTTGCAAATGTTGAGTGATGTTTTGTCTTTGCTTTAATAGGCACATAAATATTCATTTGGAGAGGATGGATTACAGACAGGAAAGTCATTACAGAGGAAAAAATCTCAACTCCAAATAGGGCTATTGATCTGAGGACAGTACATGATCGTATATAATGTTCCAGCGTTAATTGCTAATCATCAACTCCCTGTTAAAATGATTAGTCAGAGGAGTTAATACTTCAGAAAGTTACTGTTTCTGTATTAAAGGCAAGAGACAAACACATGTAGATTTTTCAAGGTTTTTACCTGACCATCTTATTGAATTAGGTCACCTTTTGTGGAAACAAAATGGCACCAGAGTCTGAATTCTCCTCCGGGTTACTTAGGCAGCCAAAAATTTATTTGAACCTAATCTGACCTCCCCTGACATTTTGAATATTTAGCCTCAGCTAGACCTCATGAATGACATTTCTTGCAAGATTTCTAATGCTTGCCAAGAGGCTGAATAATTTTTCTCTCAATGGTATTGGTATTAGGGCACTTTCACTTCTCATCTTTCCTGGACCCAGGAAGTGCAGAGGCTAGCTAAAGCAAAATATATTACCATCACAAAAGTTTTGGGTGCTGTCTGAGCTGTGGGAGGAAATGGGTTTTTCTCTTCCTGTGCCTAAAATGGGAAGTGGGTTGGCAATCAGAAGAAAAGGATACAAATGCCACGAATAAAGCAGGGATAGGGATTGTTAATGGTGATTTGCATGGAAGGGGCCATTATACGTTGGTAAAGGGAAGTGTGGGGGGAAAAGGAAATATTCCCTTTTTCCATGGTTACTTTTCCTCTGGGTTTCCCTGATTTCTTCACACATATGTGCCTTCATTTTTATTTACTTTACCTCTGAGAGAGGGAGAAAAAGGTAAAGAGGGAGACAACACAGCTGAGAAAAGAACAGAAGTTAACAATGACAGTGATGACAAGGTTTGAAGTGAAGTATGAACAGGTAAGAAGGGGAGAAAAGAAGAAGTAGAAGTGATACCACAAATACAAGAGAAAACCGGGTAGTACACAGCCATGGTAGAGGAAAGAAAGGATCTATTTCTTGCATTGACAATAAACTTCAGAAAGCAAGGTGAGGAAAGTCTCAAAAGCAGACACACTGGGCACATCTACATGAGATGCTTTAATTGAGATTAGAGCAAAGTACTGCGCAGTAAGTGTCACCATCTGCATATGCAGATGCTTACTCTGCAGTAATTTGTTGTAATCATGAGTAAATGTGCTACCTGTAAATACAAATAGCAAATTTACTCAGGAGTAATTACTGTATAGTATGGCATGTGTAGATGGTCAACTGGGAGCAAATGTGCTGCCGGGTAACAGGGAGCAGGGGATTGCTCTCTGCCCCTGGGAACTACCTGCTGCCAGGGCCGCCTGTGCCACTGGAGCCCGGGCAGGGACAATGTCCTCTTACTCCAGCAGCGTGGAGCTTCCACCCCTGCTCCACAGTTGTGATCATAGAGCCAGGGCAGGGGGACATTGTCCCGGTCCAGGTTCTGCCACTAGAGCCCGCCCTGGCAGGAGGCAGCTCCCAGAGGCCGGGAGCAATGTCCCCACCAGGAAGCAGCTGTCTCCTGGCCCCATGCCCCCTGCCAGCCCCTGGGCTAGAACCCAGAGGGAGCCTAGAGCTCCCCCTGGCTGCTGCAGGGGGCCAGTACAGGCCAGTGAGGGCGGAAACAGACTGCTGCTATGAGCAGCAAACTTGCTCCCACTTCCCCACACGTGTAGAGACCTGCCCGGGGTGGGTTTCCTCAAGAGAATACCCACCCCAGAGCATTTTTACATGTAGACGCACCCACTGTCTGTTGTTTGTAAATGACCTGACATTACATGACATAATCCATAAGACCATGCTGCCTGGATGCAGTCCCATTGACTTCAGCGAGAGCATCATGTGTATTCATGCACTAGTCACATGCACGGAAGACAAGGTAATGCTTGAATTTTTTCATGCACTGAAGGCAAGGAAACTATGTTTTAATGCATAGTGTGGAAGGAGTTAAAGTAAAATTCTGTTGCCAATGAACCTGGCATAGTTAGGGACAGAAATTACATTAGAAACTGGCTTAAGTGATCAGAAACTGGTTTAAACCTGTAATGGAACAGGTGTTCAGTGCACATAAACCAGTTTGAAAATAGCTAAAACCAGTTTGAGATAAACCTGGTTGAATGTACTATTACACTAATATTAGGCTCAAACCAGTTTATGCAATGTCTGTCCCAGACCCCTGGCTGGTTTAAGATAAAGCAGACACCCCCAGCATCCTGGCATTCTGTCTGGACTGGACAGGCTCTCTGCTCCACAGCAGGGCTGGTCCCTCCCCTCTGCTCCCTGACTGCAGCTCGGCACAGACTTGCAGGCACAGAGCATCTGCCTGGCTCCCTGTTAAGCAGGGATTATTGCCCCGTCCCCTCTGCCTTATACAGACACCTCAGCATTTGCTAGCATACCGCATGTATGGTCCATACTGTGGGAGAGGACAGGCAGGCAGGCTTTTTGGAGCTAATCAACAGGTAGCTGAATGTCCTTTCTTGGAAGAGCTGTTTAAGAAGAGCTCCATTAGTTAATGGAGAGAGGACCTTGGACAAACAAAGGACCTTGGAGTCCTTTGTTTTCTCAAGGACTTGATAAACACTGAGTTAAGGGTGATAACATTCCCTGCCAGACAGCTGGCAAGAGGTGGGAATAATCAAAGCCTCCTGCAAGGGCCTGTCCCTGCCCCCCCCAGCTCTGTCCTGTGGAAGGGAAGGGAGGGCTGCTCTAGCACCCCCCAGCTTCTGGCCTGAGCCACTGCAGGCATGTGCCTGCATGTCTAGGATGTCTGTCTGGGACATCTGCCTGGGTTACAAACTGATTTAGCCTAGCCAGGTTAGACTAACCTGCAAAGATTAAGTCAATTGAGGCTCAAGCTTTTTGAATGTCTGTCCCTAGCTATACAGTTTGAAAGGGAAGGGAACAGCACCTGTAGGTAATCTATCCTGAAAGACAGAGATCATGGAAAGCATAGCATGCTCCAGTTTAGAGTCAAGACAAATTCAAGGCCTCATTTCCCTCTCAATTGATTACATTCTGTCCCTATTGCAGGGATGCAAGGGAAAGTGGATTTTAGTCCTAAGACTTTTGCAAAATCTTTGGTGTCAGTGGTCTGTAAGCTGTGCTGTGCTGCATTGCAGTATCTCTGCAGCTGTTCCCTCACAACAAGCCCTAGGAAAATCTTTGAGCCAGTCAGAAGTTTCAACTGCTGAAAATCCTTCAAGGAAGCCAATTAACTCACTATTTTTAATATTTGGCACAGGCAGCAGATATTCATGAATTACAGTTTGGATAAACCAAGAGGGTTTGTGCTCTCTCCTCTTTCTTATTCATGATTAGTTGCTTGCCAACACAATTACAGCTCTCTGAACTCATACATGAATAGCCACATTGGGTAGGTAAAGGAAGTTGAGACAGAGCAATCTGCTGATAACATGGCATCTTCATTTACAGCTGTTAGCAATGGATATTATTAGAGAGCTATAATTTGTAGTTAAAACCATCTTACAGCAGGAAAGGAAATAAGTCCAGTATGTAGTTCTTCTTCCTTAAACCTGGGAACCTCAAGTAGGCACTACAGCAGGCACCACTCTTTTGGCTGTATACATGTAACTTTTGCAAGAGCCCATCTTCCCTCTCTTTGTTCTACGACAGCTTCACAACCGTTGGAGAATTAATTAATAAAACGTCCTACTACAATAGCTTCCAATATTATAGCTTCCTTCCTCAATCATTTCTTGGACCCCTGTGTCCCTGCTTCCTTCCCAGAAACTACCTCGAAAATGCAAACACATATCATGAGGAGTTGGCTGTACATTTTCAGGCCTATTTATGATGCAGATAGTCAGCCTGATTGGATGCTGGAGAAATACGCTTGATATAAAATATAGTACAACAATTAATTATTTTTTTATCTCTACCTCTTCCTTTGAGTATCACATTCAGGGCACTTTTCTCAGCTGGTATAAATCAATGTAATTTTGGTGTCTTTCATAGAGTTATGCCAGTTTACATCACCACAGCGCCCAGAGTATTAACTATATATAGGCATCATGCATAAACTTTTAAGGCTGTTTGTCATACATACACACACACACACACACACACACACACACACATGCAAAGAGTATACATGAATGCATATGCACATACATACACATCCAAGGTTATAAAGGCCTTTTCATTAGCTTCAGCATTTATATGGCTGGCTGGAAAATGTTAACATTTTAAGAGCACATAAGAGTCAGACTGTTTAGAAACATTTTTCACTGCTTCTCTGGCTGAGTAGGAAATTGTCACTGGCTGAAAAATCCAGTGTGTTTGTTTTTTTGGATAGAAGACCAGTTAAGAAAGTGCTCCTAACAGAGATGAGACAAATGGGTTACATGCTTTATAATCAGATACATGGGGCACCTCATGAGCAGGCAGGATGTTTTGGTTTATAGTTACATTTTCATTCTCTTGGGGAATCCCTGCAGAAGGGGTCTTGAATCTGTAATGTTAAAAAAAAACCCCAAAACAAAACACAAACACACAGTCACTTACACACGTGCAGGGAGGTTGCTCCAACGCTGTCTAATTCCAATGCGTTGGAGCAGACTTGAATAATCAAGTTGCTGGAGTGTGGAAATTATTGCTCCAGCAGACTCCAGCGACACGTGTATCAGCATCCCTGCGCTGAAAAATGGCACTGAGGCACTTTAAACTAAAGCTCTGTTGAGGAGCTGCACTAATTGAAGCACCTTGGAGCTGTGCTAATCAAAGCACACCCCTCCCATCCACCCCCAGTCTCCTGGAACACATCTATATAAATACCCAAGTAGTTAGGATCTTTCCTACAAGTCCAGGGCATGTTCAGTTTAATGTTGCAGTAAGAAATAGACATCTTCAATAGCTATATTAACTGGTTCACCCAAAAATGTCTAAAGAAATTTAACAAAACTATGAAAAAGCAGCAGCAGCATGGAGAGATGAAAACTGTGACATAAAAGGAGGAGGTGAGAGGGTTTCATTACTTAATTTGTACTTCTGGATTAAGCCCTCACATACCACAGTCTTCAAGCAATCTCTCTGTGCAGGAGGTGTCTGGTAATCCCATGCTTCTGCGAGTCACCTGGAGTGGCAAGGAAAAAAATTAATTTTCCCTTCATGGATACTTTATTAGCTTCCTGATGGATCTTATTCATCTTCCTCTGAATCACTGGACATTGGCCACAACTAAATGTAGGGTCTCCTGGTGCTGCTTTCAGTATTTAGAAATGTCTTAGGTACTTAGTTGGTGAGCCTTGCTGTCAAGCCAGTCACCAGAACTGGGGTCGGAAAGACATTTCCCCCCAAGCCAGTCTAGCAAAGAATGCGGGCATGGTGCCTTCCTCTGTAGCATGAGCCATGGTCCTCTTCCTAAGAGTCTCCAAGGATAGGCCATGGCAGTCACAGGGCAGTAGCTGTGCCATTGTCCCCTTCGCCCTCCCTTTTGTATCCATGGTGTGCTGTAGGGTATGTCGGGTTTTTTGTTTTGTTTCCATCACTTGCTTTATGGCTGCAATATATGAAGTGACAGAGTATACGATTTTTCACGATTCATGCATAGTGGTTGCCCACAAATGCAGCTACGACTCAAGGGCTTCACAGGCAACTTCCAGTCCTATATTCTTATATTCTGGAGAATTGTGGCTCTGGGGAAGTGATTTTGTATTGAAAAGGAATGCTAAATTGGGAGAGAACAATATGCCAGGTGCCAAGGGGAAGAATAGCCAAGGATGTGTATTGTCAAGGCCTGAAGTTGTAGCAAGCTGCCTTAAGCACAGCATTTCCACTGGTGTCACTGCAAGCACTGCATGAAGATTTTTTTAATCGCCAGGCTATTTAAGAAGGCAACATAACATTTCACCCGATGAAGGTATGAGAAAGTTGTACATTAACCAAGTCTCCATGCTGCTGGAATAGAGCTAAACCTAATAAACATATAGATGCAGTTGTTTTTCCAATCTCTCCACATCTGTCAGAAGCAGGATCAGGGATAGATTCAATGAGTTCTGGTTCTTTGCCCTTCTTTTTTTTTTCTTTAAGTCACCAGGCCATGCTTTCTCCCTTGAATAATTCTCCAGGTAAGTGAGGAAAATAGGTATTTTGTTGGGGGGGCAAAAAATTGGGAAGAAAAAAAAATCACAAACTGAGTTATGTATTGAGAATAGAAAATGCATCAGAGTAGAGAGTTTCAAGGCAAGGAGTGGGGGGTTTATAGGCTATCTCCCAGGCTATTACCTGACTTTCAAGTAAATTAGCTGTTTAATTTATATTTATTATTAATGGAGGAGTGGCAGAAAGAAGAGAACATGTGTTGCTGGGCATTAAGGAAAAGAAAAGGGAAAACCAAGGGAAAAATTATCCTCACCAGAGACTGATCATCATCACTGGCAGCGCCGATCAGTTTGTTCTTCAGAGTAACTACCCTGTAATGTTGAAAAGTTAGCTTATTGTGCATCTCTTTCTTGTTTCGTGGTATGCTGGCTGAGACTGTTACCCAGAGGGTACGTCTATACAAGGTGCTACAGCCACATAGCATCATGAATCACAAACATGATGCCAATGCTATATCACTGTTGTGATGAGCTATGTTGCTCTAGCTCATCGCAACAGCAAAATAGCATCTAAAAATAACTCTCTGCCACTGGGACTGCACAATACCGGTGGGTACTGCCCAGTCATTTAGTACTTGCAAGTATTTCGCATCTATTTAGCAAATAACAAATGACTGCACAGTACCAAATGCATAATCGGGCACATATAGATGCACCCAGAGTGTCCTCTAGTGAGAGGTATTGCATGCTAGGTCCTGGATGGCCAGGTCTGGGTGTCACTCAGGGTTGGAAGAAACAACTGAGATCCAGGGAAAGTGTGCAGAGTCCAGGTGTAGGGGAGCCAGAAGATCCATCTGGGGAACTAATTTAGAGGGTCAGGTAGAGAATGGGGCCAGGAAGTCAGCTGGGTTGGGTATCCATGAGATCCAGGAGGTTAGGGAGCCAAAGAGTCAGGCCAGCATCAGGGTCCATGGGCAGGCCAGGTCAGGTAGCCAAGGAATCATTCAGATAGCTAGTAGAGGCAAAGCCAAGAATGAAGTCGCCTGGGTACAAGGTTCAGCCTTATTGCTCAGGTGCTTTGTCTTCTGCGTCAGGGTTTTTTTATAGGAAGGGGTAAAGGATCAGCTGATCCTGGTTGACTACTCCAGTTGCAGGGAGTAGATGGGTGGCTAGGCCTAGATTATGGGTTCTGACGTCTGCTTCAGCACTCAGCTGAAGAGGTGGAAGACTGGGGTGAGCAGCTGCACATAGCAGGCTGAGACCCTAGGTTCAAGGCCATGGCTTGACGGGTATAATAGTGATGTGAAGGGCAGTAGTAACCAGTTATTCCCATATATAAAGGGTGTCATCTTTTCCTCCCTAGGATCTGAGGTGAGCATGTTGCCTGTAGATTTCAAATAGCTATTTGCTAAGAACAGCAGACTGGAAGCCTAAGTTCTGTTCTAGGCTGTATAGAGGAGCATCCTTTACAAGATTATAAACCTTCCCACCACTGAGCCCCGGTATCCTTTAATTGTTCCACTTGTATTCTATCTACCTTCCCACGGTTCACTAAAGCCTTTTGGCTTCTTTCTTGTCTCTACACATGCCCCCATTAAATCCACAGCATGATACCAGGCTTTCTCCCAGTCCCCTCTGCTCCAAATATCAGAGCCCACACTTCCAGCCCCTGTCCCCGACTGCCTCAGTCACCGCTCTGCATTCTAGACAACTGTTCCCACCCCTTCCCTGACATGTCAGAAGTGGGAGCACTAATGCTACAGGAGTGACAGTCTCCTTGTTCTCAGTCTGGTGCTTGCTGCCACAGCAGCTCATGGCTGCCAGGAGGGGCAACTGTGATGAAAACCCTGTTGCTCATATAGTCCTCCAGGAGCTGTGCATTTTCTCTGGAGAGATGGCCCATGCCAATAACTTAGAGGGGAAGATGCAGCTGTATGTGGTGTCTGCTCACTGTAGATAGAATCTGAAGAGTTAAGCATCTGTACTCCAAGGGTCAAAGCTCATGCATGAACCCAGATTTTCAGAGGCTCAAAAGTTGGCCAAATGAGAGCAAAGACTGCAAGCACCACCCTTCACACACCACAAGGTCTCCTTGCCAAGTTTCAGGAACCACTGAGGCTCCCTGCAGTCTATTCCCCTCAACTATTTTATGGTACATGTGTTGAGAATATACACTTACCTGGAGTCTAATCAGACATTGATGATTCCACTTATCTGGAGTCTGTTTAAACATTGATGCCCTATACTGTATTAGATCTGATACTTTGTAATAGTAGATCCCACTCACTATGGATTTAGTTACTATAACAGCAGCTCAAAAGTGAGACTTTTAATACCATCTTTATGTATGCCATTGGGTGCATTTATATGAGATGCTTTACTGTACATTAGACTAATCTAATGCACAGTAAAGCATCAGCATCTACATGTGCATGGCAATTACTGTGCATTAAATTAATCTAATGCTCTGTTTGCTGCTGCTTGTAGATACAGGTACTAGAAAACAGTGCATTGAATTAATTTGCCAAAGTGCACATGTAGACACCGACCAGAATTATTTGTTCCTGGTCAGCCCAGGTAGCAGGGGGACACTGGTTAGCTCCAAGCTCCGTGGGGCAGGTGGGGAGCTTGGGACAGCTCCTTGCCTGCTCCCCAGAGCAGCTCTGAGCCCTGTGGAGCCACCAGGCAGTCAGGGAGCTGAGGAAAGTTGCCCACCCACACCCAGAAGCAGCCTGAGCTCCCCACAGTGCCCTCTGCCAGCCAAGGGCTGGTACACTGGAGAGCCTGGAGCTCCCTGTGGCTGCTAATGGCAGTCAAAGCAGGGCAGGACAGCCCTGGACTTGACTGCTCCCATCAGGAACAAATTTGGTCCCACTGCAGGCACACATTCAGATGTGTGCTAGGGCACAATTTAATGTGCCTGAACTTTCGGCACAGAAAAATGAGGCACAGTAATTACAATTGTAGAATAGCTCATTATGCTGGCTTATATTTGCTTACTTTTAGTTTGCTAAAAGCCTCTTTTATTACTCTGACAGCTAGCAAGAATAAAAGAGTCAAGTTCAAGCTTAGTTGTCAATTCTGACATTAAAGTGTCATTGCAAAAGTGCAATCAGTCACTTCAGCTTTTAAAAAATCTGTTTGTGGACTTTTTTTTAATGAGAGGAAAATATATTTTTTTATAATAGACCACTACTTTTATGGACATGCAGTTTATTCAGTTCCAAACTTTTTAGCCAGATTTAGTCACCATGATAAAATCAAAGGTGCCAGTTCAGGTATGGCTTTTGAAAATTGAAATGGAATAAAGGATCTAAAATTAAACAGTGCTAAGAAGTCAATAAAAGGTATTGCATTTGTGCAGAGTAAAGTTTCTATATGTGTATTCTGCTGTACAGTATCATTTTTTAGAAGCTGTAGTGTCTATTGGATATAATTACTTTCTTCTACAGCTGTAAGTTAAAGGTGATTTCAGAGATACTAAGGTCAATATTTTCAAATATTGGTATCTAAAATCGAATCCCTAATTCTAGCTAAATACCTAAATAAAATGTTCAAGTGTTCAAAATTGCTGAGTTTCTGTAGGTGGTTTTGTCTTTTGAAAGTCAGAACTAATTAATTGAGTCGTCCAGTTTTGGACTTAAGAGTCTAACGCTAGGTACTGTGAAGTGAAAATGTTTTCCTATGTGTCACTTTTTTTGTATGCTGCAAATTCTTCCGCTGTATAAAATGAGGAAAATGCTAAAGATGTGAAACACGTACATATTCATTACCTAGTTGTATATCAACAAAAATAGGCAAAACAGTATGAATTAAGTGATAGCTGAGACTTTGTGAAATGAGGATGTGGTGCTATCAATGAAGCAAAGTAATTGTACTGGTACTACTACTACTACTACTACTACTACCTCTGCTATTTGCTGTGAGCAAAATCATTGCTGGTCACTGTAGGAGAGCTCAGGAGCATAAGGCACCCATGTGTATAAGATGGGGAAGTGGTGGACAAAGGCAAGGATTGGCCAGAATCTTGATTTCACCTTCTGTGCATTGGCCAGCGCTGCAGAGTTTGAAACCATATGGAGGTCTGATCAAAAATGTTCATCCACACTGTTCTTCGTTAGAAATTTTTTTTTGGCTAAATGAAAATTTTATTAAAATTTCAATGGAAACCTTTAATTTTTCTTTAAAAAATGCTGTTTCTGCTGAGGACTGAACTATTTTGGCCAGCATATTTTAGGTTGGAGGAATACTACTATGACTTGTGGGGAAGACTGTTTGAGTGACTCCGTTCTTCATTGTCCTCTATGGGTTATTCTTTGAGCAAGACAATCCTTCCACAATATGCCATAACAAGAAATTCCTATGATGCACTGTCTGCCCATTTCAGGAGGGAAGAGATACGGTGCATCATGGGAGCCTGACCTAGAGAGGAGAATGGGAGAATGAGGCTCTATGTCATCATTTCCAAATGAAAATAATTCAAGAATGGTGCATAAAAACCAGTAATAAGTTATATCAAGAATAGAGACCCAGTCCTGACAGAGGAAATCAGAGCATAGTGACTACAGTGGCTAGGCCACATAGAAAGAAGGGAAGTGATCCAGACACTAAAGAAAATGGCCTTCAGGGTATCAGAGAGGAGAAGGCTTCCTTGATGACCAAGATGAAGATGACTAGATGATGTAGTGTCAGACCTATGGAAATTAGATATGGAGGATGAAGGGACACAACAGACAGTAATGGATGAAGATAACGGAGTCAGTCTAGGGCCTAGAGAGCAAAAGAAGAGAGTGAGTGAGAATCCAAATTTCTGCATGGGGCCACAAAGCATTTTTCAAAGAGCTCCTGCCATCTGTGCCGGCTGCAAACCTTGTGCAGGTTATTCCTCTCCTGGAGCAAATGCAAATACTGTCTAAGTTGCACATCATTCTCCAATTTCCTTGAGGAGCAGAAACCTATTCAATGCCCTTCACTTACAGTCTAAACCTTTATACACTCAGTTGCTAAAAAAGTCATGCAAAATTATCCATTTTAGGTTCAAGCATAGTGCATAGATTTAAAGCAATGCATAAATGTGATGCTAAAAGTAATACTATGTGCAAATATAAAAAATAAAAGTCCTAGGTTTGCTAGTTACGCTGAAGTGCATTTTAGAACGATTGATTTTGGTAATTCCCTCAACACTGACTGGCATGTGACATTTATTATGGTATAACATCCTGCTCAGTTAGCAGCAATGGAACGGAAAATACTTACTTTCTGTCAATGTGTGATGGTAAAGACATGGGTACCGTGTGATACTCAGTGTTAAAATGAGAATTTAGAGAAAACCAACAAGTCTACCAGTAATGGTTTACCTATATGGTGAGTATTAACTTTACTAATTTAACAGGATATTGGATTTATTCATTTTCCTTTTGTAGGGTTTTTCCATAATTTTACTTAATCTTCACATCAGGAGAGAAAGATGCAGCTGCCTCTGAAGGTCTCAGCGTAATTCTGGGCTGATCTAGAATTGAGCGGCTGACCTGTCTAGTGTCTATAGCTCTTGTGAAGAATGGGAATGAGGAGAGTGATCGAGTTTGGGATCTTAATGATGATGGATTGAGCTGCTGGTGGTCCACAAAGTTGTTTCCATTAATTATAGTGCAAGAAAAACGATGGCTGTTCAGCTCTATTTATAGTTATGGTTTATTCTAGCTCAAATGTTGTTAAATTGTTTCCTAGTTTGCCGACTCAATATTGTTTAAATCATTTGTAGCCGTACAGTAAATAAAACTGCAATTACTAAACAAACTGCTTTTTAACAAAGGAAGTGATTTATGGCTTCGTAGTAGGATGTATTAAAATTCTGGGTGTGAGATTGAAGCTGTAATGCAAGGAAAACAGAATATGAGCTCCAAGGAAGCTATAAAAGTTTCAAAAAGTATTTGATAGCAGCAAGACAACTGTGGACTGTGTAAAAGCAGGCAGGGTAAATTTGCACCTTATATCTCTCTACTTACCAGGTCTATATAGTACAAGCTTTGGTGAGTGAGAGCTCACTTTTATCAGATACAGTGAAAGGAAGTTTTGTTAGTCTATAAGCTCCCCACCACATGTTGCATTTAAGACATGAGAAACCAGTTAATCATGTCTTAAGTTGTAATCTAGCCACACATTAAAGCTATTAATGGCATCATAAAACAAGGAATAAGCCACAAACTTATTCCACAAAAAATGTGTAACAATGTTGTGACCGGTTCCTGCCATGCCTTGAATTGAACATGTGGCCAGGTATGCCTCCCTGGCTAGGAGCCCACAACTGATGGGGCTCCCAGCCACAGAGGCATACCTTGTGCTGCCATGGCTGGGTGTCCAGATCAGCTGATAGGGCTCAAAGCCATGGGACAGCATGATGTACCCTTGCAGCTGGGAGACCTGTTAACTGTGCGGGCTCCCAGCCATGGGAGCTGGCTACTTGCTGGTGCAGGAAGAGCCCAAGATCATGATCCCAGACTTTCCCTGTACTGGCAATAAGGTGTGGTAGGAACTCAATCCCACAATCATACCTCCTGCTATGCATACATGACATGGTAGGAAGCACAAATATATGGATCATTCATCATATCCCATCCTGCCTTTACATGTCTAGCAGGGGTCCAAGGTGCATATCTATCCTGCCTTCTGTTTGATTTCAAACTAATATGACAAACTATGTCTCTGTGCTCATAGTATAAAAAATACCAGGTATATTTAATCAAGAGAAAAACAGGATTTAGCCTGCCTAATTTATCGAATTGTCAGTCTGCATAGGTTTGTAGCATCAGTTAAACATATGAGACGTGTTACACTGAGTCCTGAGTCCTGTGTATAAGAACGTGCCATCCAGTCTTGCAACCTGATTCTTCTTGGAAAGAGGGGTTCTGCATGGATTTTTTTGAGGCCCAAAGAAGTGCTTTCTCATATTTTCCTTTATTCCCCCCACAGATAGATTTTCAATGAAAATACATGGTCTTTGATGGCACTGTCAACAGAAGAGGGATACATGGTCTTGTGGTTAGAGCAGAAGACTGACAACCAGACATCATGAGTTCCGTTCTCAACTCTGCCGCTTATTTTTTGCACTTCTTATCAGCTTTTCTTGTCTGTTTCCTTTAGGTTCTTACACTGTCGTGGTGCTGCAGGCCACTTCAACTCTCTGTACTGGAATTGTCTGTAAAATGAGGCATGATAATAAGAGCATTGTGAAAGTTAATTTGAGTCCTGTTCAGCATTTCTCACTCACCAAAGCCCCTGCTGAGTTCAGTGGGAGTTGGAGCCAATGGGAGTTTTGGTGAGGAAGGTGTAAAATAGGCTCTTGAATTATGGCTTAATCCTGGAATACATTCTGTGTCTTCAGTGGGGCTATGCATGCAGAACAAGTATCGGTCCCTTAACGTTTGTAAAATAGCTTGAGATCTTCTGGGAAACAGGCTGATATGGGCCTGATCCTATCAATGCTTGCTACCAGCTTTAGTGCATGCTACAGTGAGTAGATGTCTGATTTTACGTCGAGCTAGGGGACACATGGGATGTGCTACATTTATTTGATATGTGTTTGTGGGATAGGAATCCTGAATAAGTGCAGGATAAGTACCATTTATTAATTAGTTAATAATCATGTATAGCTTTTAACATTTTTATTTAAACTTTCAGGAGTTGAAATAGCTGGGCAAAATTTTCAAAAATGCCTAAATGACATCAGGGATTCCTAACTCCTGGCAGGTGCTATAATATACAAGGTGGGTGATACCATCACCACAACCTCATTTCCTTCCACCCATTGCACTCTAAAACGAAAGCAGCTGCCTTTCATAAGGGGCCCAATCCTGTCAGTGTGCTCTGAACAAGCCCATTAGATGGGGTGCCTAGAGAATTTAGGAAATGCTCTAACTAACCCCTGGATCCTTGCAGGATTTAGGTGTGAGGAAGGCGTCTGTTCAGGCTGGTTCTGGACATTTGCAGGTGCAGACCTGCAGGCACAAAGTGTTCCTTCACGTCCAAAAAGAGTCACCTCCAGGGTTAGCGAAGTGAGTTTCTATTGCTTCCAATGTTGACTCTAGGCATCTAAAGTCTGCCTGAGTCCAGGAAAAGGATCTGGCCCTACGTTGCTTTATTTGATGGAACTTAGGCTTCTTGGTCACTTAGGCACCTTTGAATTTTTAACCCACTGACAAGCACGTTCCATAGATTGTCCAGGCAACAATATACAAATTATAAAAGCACCAAGCATAACCTGATAGTTAAAGCTGAATTAAATTTTCCGCTTGAAACAAGGAGTCGGCCCCCTCTGTGTAGTATGTATTCTCAAAATTCGCAAAACTTACTCCTTGAATTAATTGTCTCAGAATTCACATATAGGTATTAATGAGCTCATGTAAAATTAATTTAAAGTTTATCTCTTAAAAAATTTAACACCTCATATCAGATTTTTTTTTTCTTTAAGCTTCTCCTTCAACAGAGTTTCCTCACAGATTTCCATGTCCTCTTTCAAAAGACTGACATATCGTATCATTTTCAATGGAATTGAGGCCACAGGTCTCAGTTATGAAACCCTTTGCAAAATGGCTGCCATCTCCCATTGTTCTCAATAGGACCAAGACTGCCATTTTTGTTTTTCCATGCGTTAACATGTTTGGATTTCTTTTTACTATGGGTTTTTTTCTTTTAGTATAACTGAACGTCATACCTTTTGTAATACTTGCTTTGGAGATCACTACAACACTCCTGTAACCTTTAATTATTGATATGTATGCTCGACTGTAACTTAATGCAGTTTTTGTTGTGAATTATACATAATGGTTTTCAAGAAGTTCTTAAAACCCTTTTGAGTAAAAATATAGTTATTAAATAGTGAAAGTTCAAGTATATTCTTTGTATTCTTGCTGATTATAGAGGTTTCCTCCTACTTGTCCATGAAAAAGTTTTCTCAGGCTCAAATATGCCTTGAATAGCTTCCACTTACGGAGCAATTTTGCGTATTGCACTTAGCATTGATTATTTGCACTTTTACAGCACCTAGCAGCTCTAGACAGACCAGGGCCCCACTGTTCTGGGCACTGTACAAACACAGAAAAAATGAGTTTTTTTACCCCAACAGCTTTCCGTTTAAAATAGAAGATGAGAGATGTTAGCTGGATCCAGACCTACTGGTAGCACAAGGAAACTATGAGACATGATTGGTCAACAACGTAAGAACTGATCATAGCTCAACCATTACCCTAACCGCTGTCAAGTTTTTCTTAAGGAAACTTTTAATGAAGAATTTGAAGGAGAACGATGAAGTGGCTTTGTAGATATTTCCAAGGAGCTCCTTAGGGACAGTAGAGGGGAAAAGAAAAAGGTATTTGTTTGATAATGTGTGAGGTGAACAGCAGAGGCTTGCATTATGGGCCAAATAAAGGCAGGACATGACCTGAGAGATGATGATTAGAGGAGGAAGAGGCCACGGACTGCACTGGGACTGAGGAAAGGTAGTTTGAATGAGAACAGAGAAGACAGGTGGGGAAGGGATACCAGAGGGAGACATGTTCAAAGCAGTAGCCTAGTGATCTTGGCGGCAGTGTTGTGTGTAGATCCAAGTAGAGCACAGCTGGATTTTTCAAGGCCAGAAAAAAGGAGCTTGCAGTACTCAAGACATGAAATGATGAGAATCTAGATAAGAGCTATAACATTGTAGAGCAATTGGAAAAGCCATGTCTTAAAGCAGTTTTAATGAAAGAATCTCTGAATTCAGTTGTAGCCTAGTTGTGAAGACCTAAATTAGGGACAGAAATTGCACATAAACTAGCGTGAGTGATTGGAAACCAGTTCAAATCTGTAACACAACAGAAGTTTAGTGCAAATAAACCACTTTCAAAATAGCCAAAACCAGATAAACCTGGATGGATATAGTATCAGACTTAACTGATTTAGGTTAAATCAGTGTATTGAACTTCTGTCCCAGATCCCCTCCAGATTTAAGTTAACTCATAGTCCCCCAGCATCCCAGGATGCTTTGCATCAACTCCACAGCAACCCACCCCTGCAGGGTAGGTGGACTAGCTTTAGCCCAAACTGTCTGCTCCAGCAAGCAGGGAGGCAGCAAGCAGGGAGGCATGCTCTAGCACCCCCAGCTTCTGTCCCAGGCCACTGCAGGCATATGGATGCATTTCTGTAATCAAAAGTGAATGTCTGTCCATGTGCAACCTATGCAGCTTAGACTAACTTGTGAAGATTGAATCAGTTCAGGCTCGGGCTTCAACCTCAGTCTGTACTTAGCGCTACAGAACAGGTTGAGCTGATGATGCCTCCCATGTCATAGGTCTGAGGGACAGGGAAGATAGTTGTACTCTCACAGTGACAAAGGACGTTATCAAGAGAGTTTGAGGGGTAAGATTAGCTATATTTTAGCCATCTTGATCTAGAGTTGATATCCTGACTTTGACAAGGAGATGTCAGAGTGAGAGGCTGAGATTTTAACTTTGACAAATCTGGAGTAGAAAGGTAGATGTTTGGGTTGGTAATTTTAAATTGGTAAGTTTGTGAATGAAATTACTAAGATTTCATTCACTGGAGCTTAGATCCATAAAGTTATTTCAGTGACTAAATACTATCTAGGTGTGAAAAGATCTTCCTAGTTCTAGACCTAAGCGACTATCTTCTCCTCATTCAAATTCCTCTTGTAGATTCATGTCTTTCATGATGTACCCCAAAATCAAGGTAATAGTAGCTGCACAGTGTATTTAAACACACACACAAGCACGTCTGTACACACTTTTGTGGTTCTCCAAGTGTTTCCTTGTTCTTCTTTGCCAGTCTTCTAGACTGTAAACCCTAGTGCAAGGATTTTAGTTTGATGCAGGCATTTAAAAATCAATAGTAAAAGGTTTCATTGTTGGTTTTGTGGTTTCCATTGCAGAATTTAAAAATTTCACAGTAGACTCATCTTTTGACTCAGTAACTAATAGAAACTATTAAGAACACAACTTAACATTGAACTAACGAATGTTAACTTGAGTTACTGTGAGACCTTTTTTTGCTTGCAGCCCGTTTCACCCCATCCATGCAATATTGTTTGTCACTGCCACTTTTTGCATCATGTCTAACATTAGGCCTCTAGCTTACAGACTGCTCTGCCTGGACATGTAGAGCAGTACTGCCATCAGTGGCTCACACAACTGGCCCTGAAGTCTGGATAAATTCCACCAAGTTAAATGGAGGAGATGGAAGATGCTGTGTGTCAGCTGGTCCATGATGGCTTTTCATGTGTCCACTCTCTCCCACAGTAAGTGGAAACTAAACCAGAACAATTAACCCTGAATGAAGGGGGGAGGGGCACTCCAAAAAAAGCTGGCTAAGCAAATATAACACATATAAACTATATAAGCTATAATATAATGAATATAATAACAAATGTAAGCTTCCAGTTATGGTTCTACTTACAACAGGGTAGGGAAAGCACACGAGGCAGTCAGGGCCATCGTGGGGGGGGTGGCAAATCACAGCAACCTCCCCCGGCCCCGCACTTTGGGGGGTCCCACAGAGCTAGGTGGCGCGGCGTGGTGACTCCACACTGCCACTGGCTTCACATCTGTCCACCACCAAATCTGCTGCTGGCTTCCTCACGTCTGGGGGCAGGGCCCTGCACAGGCTGATTTGCCCTGGGCCCTGCACCCTGCTCAGGTCATCACAGATCAGATGACACTCATTAAATCTCCCTTTTTAATTAAATAATTTGTTCCTTGGTTCACACCAGCAGACTGTACGCTGTCCTGATGATACTGTGAGTTCTCAATTGTGCTTTTGGGCACAGAAAAGTTAATTTTAAAAAATAATTATTTTCACTTTAAATACATAAACAGTATTTGTGAAAGCACAGCTGCAGCTTAATTCTGCCTCGGTCAGATTAAATCAGGTCTTTCCTATACAACAGTACACCAAAGGCTTTTAAGACTAAAAAGCATTTAAAACAAGGTAAATAAATTCTACTTTATTTCTGTCTAGATTAGAGTACTTGAATGGACGACAGTCCATGGGGAATTGTTTCAGAACTGCTTTTTATATTTGTCATGAATGTAATAGGAAAGCCTGAAATCCTGGTAATCAACAGGAGCCCGATAAGCAAATACAAACCTATTCCCTCCTACATTACAAAACATTTATACCAAAAAACAATAGAAAAGTATTGTATCTGTATTGGTGAGAGTTCAGCTAATTATATCCAGATGATTCAACAGGCAGCCTATAACAATAGATTGATGATGTAATGGTAAGTAAATTAAATGTTACCTTCAAGACCCCAACACTTCAATTAAAAAAAAAAATTAAGGTATGAAGGGAAAAAAGGGTTCATCCAGATTTTGGTGGAATGGAATGAAGTGAGTTATTCTCTCCTGAATCATTCAATTTTTCATCAAGAGCCTCGTGTAATCTCCCTTTCTTCTTGATTTTGGTATTCAGGAAGTCCCTGGCTTTTTCAGAATCGTGAGAGAGACACTTTAGTTTCACAGAAAAGGAAACTGATGAGTCAAATTCCGATGTAACAAGCGTCTCAACTGCATCTTTTTTTTTTTTTACTTCTACTGTGAGTTTCATATGGAAAAGGTCTACTAAATGTTGAGACAAAAGCAATATAGGATCAATATAAATTTATAATTATTCTCTGAACCTTAAATCTAACAAAATTTAAGGAAGAACTTTACTATTTGCACACATTTTTTGTCTGATCCCTAAAAATCATACTGAGGTGCAAACCATGAAAATCCAGCTTCCTTTAGGTGCATAAATGTACTTAAGTACAATTCTGTTCTACCCACTCGAATCCCTGAAAAACAGATAAATCAAAAAGTAGATGGGTCCTCCTCATCTTCTGTGTAGTGTTTTTGTGACTCAGTTTCAAGGGTATCACAAAATTAAGTATATTCATGGCTTTTCAGGAGCGGCAACAAGGTGGAATCCAGGATTTAAGCAACCAAATCCACTTAGATTCTATAGGTGGAGTAAAATCTGGTCCTAAGACCTAAAGGTGCTTCAGTAATGGTGGGCATGCGTGTCAGAGAAATTATGGCTTTGCTAATATTATTGAAAATCTATCTCCTTTATATCTAAACCAGTACTATGAATTTTATGATTTAATTGCCTTGTCACACTTGATTAATGGAGAAGAAAATTGCTATGCCTACCTATAAGGCAAGAATTTCGGTGTTTAGTATTTGTGAACTCATACGTCTTGTAGGTTGTGAGCAGCAATCCATGCATGAGCAGTAATTAACTACTGATAAAGAGCTTCTTCATTCGAAACACTGAACCGCCACTTTCTGTTCCCCATGAAAAGTCACTGTCTTTTTGTAACAGATCTAAGATCATTATTACAGGCTCAGTAGTAGGCTCGTAGATCTCTTCAGGTTCCTGTAGAATGTCTTGACCAGGAGGAATGTGTGGCATCATATGTTGTGTAGGGTTCTGCTGAGACATCACAGATCCTTTGTTTCTCCCTCCTCCCACCCCAAAAGAAGGGTTTTTCTAACAACAAGTGATAAGACACTGATTACTCCAAGCACCAGTGTGACAAATATTCATCAGGAGAGAAGCATTAAGGTAAAATATAGAGGGACTGATATGCAAAGTTTTAAAGTGGTACCACTGTCTGTTTCCATTTGCATTTTCAGAGATGGTGGAGGAAATTGGTCCACAGCACTCTTTCGTAGAGCATCCTTGCTAAGTGAGTTGATTTTAGGTAACAGGTGCATGCCCACCACGAGTGTGCTTTGTGAGCGAGTATTGTTGCGATACATGTACATATAACAAGAATGCAAGTTATTATGAAATCAGCCTTAATTAAAACACAGTCAAGGCCAAATGAGACACCATGTATATCATGTTGTCAATTAAAATAATTGTCGTTAAATGAAAAGCTTTGATTCAGTTCTCCTCAGTCGGGGGTGGGGGGAACCAGCTTCACAGCTCCGGTTAACCTGTCTCCCAGGGAAAGCTACATAAAAGGAGTGGGATTTCATTTGCTTTGAATCTGTGGTTAGCTATTTCAGCTGCTGTCATTATAGCTTCATAGAGATCTGTGCTACTTAAACCAAGGATTTGCCCTTAACTTTTCTATAAAGACATCACCTTTACCGCTTGGGTACTATATGGGGAAACTGCAAGGATTTGGGGTCATCCAGCATCTTGAATTTTGGGGTGCAATATGCTTTTTGATTCCTAATAGATGATATAAAATGTTGAGACTCTAGGAACCTACGTTGGCATTCTGTATTATTTTTCAGAAAGGTAATACAATATATATGGTCTCCATGCAAGAGTTAGAATTACAGCATATATAGTATAAATATATATTCTTCCATTCAAGAGTTAGATTTAAAATATCCAACAGAATTATTAACTTAGGGACTGATCTTGACAAGCCTTACTCATGTAAGGAAACCTTACGTAAGCCAATTTGGACCACACTGCCATTAAAAGTTGGCACGATGCATCAAGCTGTACTGTTTGCTAATAATGGAATAATTCTGTAGTTTGGCTTGTGCTTTGGCTTTTAGATGTAAACTAATATCCCCATGTTTTGGGGGAGTGGGGAGACCAGGCTGACTTCTAATTAGCTTAGACCAAGAAGCTGTCTCCTGGGGCTGTTTTTATCCCACATTTATATCTTGTTTGTGTTTTATCTACGTTCTCTTCTTTCGTGGAATTATTTCTATTTATGAAGCCCTGTTAACTATTTCACTGACTCGTTGGCTCTCTTTATTGGTAGGAGCAACTTTTCTATAGTGTCTAACTTTAAAGAAACCATCACAAAAATCATAATTATAGTAACTTACTGTTTATTATAAAAAGCACCTTAGACTTTACAAATGAATTATGTTTCAGAAATTAAGTTGTGTAGCCATGTGCTTCTTTCTCCTTGCATTCCTCTTAGTCAAAGCAATGATTATAGACTGAGCCCAAACTGACTAATTCATTATGTTTGCTATGCTTTTGCAACATATGGTAATGCTGGGGATATAGACAATACATAAAATGTATAATTGTTTATAAAGGAATATTTCTACTGATCTAAGGTATCATCATTTTTATTAATGCTGTGCGGTTCAGAATAGACATTATTTGTCATCCTTTATAGAATGATAGTGTCTAAAGAAGATAATGGAGGGGAAAATATCTATTTGCTACTATAATAATTATTGAAAAAAGAAAAATCTCACAACCAGGAAGAGATCAAACTTGTCTTTGGATACATGTCACATTTTTAATGCAAGTCTGTATGGATACTCACCATCCTCATTTATTTCTGTTTGTGCATTCTGGGAGCTACACAGGCCCAGTCATGGACTATGAGCCTGTTGTGGGTAAAAACCATGTACCGTTTGCAAACAGATAGCCCAAAGGCAGTTTGTGCCCCAAAGAGCTGACAGTCTAAGCAAAATTGTGACCACTTGTGCTGGTTTCACTCCTTTCTTATATTTGTATATGTTTGATTGTCATTAGTTTCTTAGGCCATAATCATTAAATTCTGGGTGAAATCCAGGTCCCATTGAGGTTAACAGGAGTCTTGAAGTTGACTTCATTAACACCTACCCTTTGTGTTTAGGTGAAGAAAAATTGGACCTTGTGGCCTGGAGTTCATAAGCTGTTTCTGCCCTTTGTTTGCCCCATATGTATTATCTTGCTCTTTCCTTCCCATCCCTCATCCTCTTTCTTCTTTTACTGGGTCTCCTTGCTTGGCTTTCTATGCTTGGATTTTAAGAGGGTGGTTTATTGTAATGGTGGTTTTTTGTAGTGGCAATTATATTGGGACAAGTTTTATCATTCTTTAACAGTGCAATCGTTTGGAATTTTTCTGTGCAATTGTTGAGTAAAAACTGAGGACTAAAATACTTTTTATTGGATTGGGGGAGGTGTGAATGTAGCCGGAGGAGGGTCATTGGAGTGCCCTGGTTGACCCTTGTAAATCCAGCAGTTATTCTTTAGTCCTTATTCAGAGAAAGCTCGTGTATGTTTTTAAGGTTTAAATCTGCTGCCCTTATTGTTATCATTTATCAATTCAGAGCTGAAGCAGGAAAAAATAACATAAGTGCCAAAAATCACATGTTCGCTCTAAATAAGTGACACAAACCACAATTAAGGCATTAATTGAAATGCTTTCTGTCTGGCTTTGGAAGTTGCCTGTAAGTTACAGTTGCCTATTAAAATTACTCCTCTGAAGGGCTACCTACCAGCCCCTGGGCATCCAAAGCATTAATTTATCAATGAGTGCTTTGTGGTGATCTGAACCCTTTCCCTCCATTACTTTAGTCTGTTCAGGCTTTCTTCTATTCTTTCTTCGTTTTTCTTCCAAAATTCAATAGTTTTATTTTCTCCATTTTGGACTCAAAGTCCCTCATTTAGGCCTGTTGAAGAACTAACAATGCCTCCATAAAAGGTTGCTTTTACAGTTATGCTTTTGCTTCCTCTTTTGAAATAATGCATCTTTGTTATACTCTAAGACTAGTAAAAATCAGTTTCTCTGTAGTGATCCTTTTTATCTCTTGGTATGCTTTCTGTGCTATGTCCTCAAATCTCTTGCTTGATTTATTACTTCTGTCCTGTCCAGGTCGCTAAAATCCCCTGCTGCCACTAATTTGCTTTTCCCCCTGGCTTCCAAGATATTTTTATTGTTCTTTCTAATAACTAAGTAGGAGTTGGTCTATGATTTTCCAACATTTTCATCAAAAAATGCTTCTTTTAATTGAAATTAAACATTTCCAGGTTCTTTGCTAGCCATCTAGGCAGGTCAATTTTTTGCTAAAAATAATGGGGTGACTTTTGATTCTTTCCCACACATGGAAAATGTTGAAGTTTTTACTTTGTCTCCCAACTGGGACAGGTATTTTTGCAAAAAGTGGAAAATTTTCAAAAGCAGGAAATTGTGTTTCTGGCCAGCTCTATGACTCAGTCTATTTATTTAAAAAGAATACAGGTATATAACTTTTAACTATCTAACCTTCAAATCTACTTGTATGTACCTGCTATAGGAATGCTGGGCATCCGTCCCAGTTGCATTTCCAGTCTTTCAATGACCTCCAAACTTCTCTTTAATATACAGCTACTCCTTCCTTTTCCTTCTGACTGATTTTACTTAGTTCCAACTTTTAGCCGCTCACCTTGTTGTGTGCCGTTTGATTTTTTCCACTCCCAAGATGTCCACGGGCACACATTTTACTATTTCTATTTTTCCCTTGATTGGGTCCTGTATTCATGTACAATGCAAAGCGGTTGCTTCAGCGGTCTAATGGATCTGCGTGTTCTTTTCCCAATTTTCTGTTTCTATCCAATTAACATTGATTTATTTGTCTATTGTATTAGCGTACAGACAATGCAGAGGGTCCCCTGTGCCCTTTGATAGATGGCATCTAAATGTTAATACATATTACTGTTGGGTCTAATTACTTCATATTCTCTTGTGGCCTCCTAGTAAATAATGTCTGCGAAGTTTTCTCCCCATTTTCCCTGCTTTGGAATAAGCCGGCGACGTATGCTTTTCATTTCCCAACTGTCATTCAATCTAAACTCATTCCTGCAAATCTGTCTCCCTAATTCTCCTCTTGTTCACATGTATCCTCACAGATCACATCTGTTTCCAGAAGGCTCCTCAATGCCAAACAAACCTGCGGGCTTTGTGTCTGCTCCTAGACAAATACTGTAGCTCCCACCCCAACCCACATGTATCTAGTTCCTGTGATTTCTCACATATGAAGGATGTGACTGGCTTCTCTGCCTGGCACTGAGAATGACATTGATATTCTTTCTGCATTTAATTCAATAATTTGAATTGAATCGAAATGGCATCTATTTTGCATTCCTTGAGCTTTTGGAACAAGAAGCTTTCAAATGCTCCCTCATGTCACTAAAATGCAGTCACTCATTATTACTATTTATTACCCGTGTGTTTTTGGCGTGGGACTGTGGATACCAGCAAGGCATCAAAGATCAGTTTAACAAGACATTGTAAAAGCATTGCAAAAGCAGTCATTTCACAATCTAGAATTTGGATTCTCTGCAATAAAATCATAGGGTTGGGGGGACGTCCAGGGTCATCTGAGCCAACCCTCGGGATGAATCCTAAACCCGCCCTATCAAATGCTTCTCCAGCCTCTTCATGAAAATTGTCAGTGAAGGAGATTCCAGAACTTCCTGCACAGGTTTTTTGCTACTCCCTCACGTCTCTAACAGTAAGGAGGTTTACCCTGAGATCTAAACTAAGATTATTTCAGTGAAACTTCAAATATTTGCTTTGTGTCCTCCCATAGGAAGCAAATAAGAAGTCATATAGATATGCAAGGTTCAGAAGGGACCTCAACAGATCACCGAGTCCGACCCCCTGCCTAGACAAGAAAGCGTGCTGGGGTCAGATGACTGACTGAATGATGGAGAAAGTCATTCTCCATCATCTTTATGGCAGCCTTCCAGTATGTGAAAATAACTGTTGTATCTCCCGTTTCTCATCTCTCTGAACCTAGTTCTCTCAGCCCTGTCTCAGGTGCCCTTTATCAGTTTCTTTCGGTATGTTTGATTTTTTTTATTATTTTTTTTGGTCACCCTTCTTTGGACCTTCTCCAGCTTCTCCACAAACTTCTTAAAATACAGTGCTCTAGATGAGTCCTAATGAGTGCTATCACCTCCCATATCTTACACCTTTATACTTCTGTTGATGTAATCCAAATTTACATCTGCTTTTTTTTATTTTCTTGTGATTGCATCACGTTACTGGCTCATGTTGAATGTCATAAGATCCTTAGATATTTCACAGCTATACTACCATCCAGCCATCTTTTATTTCTGTGTCTGGTTAGCTTTCCCTAGGTAAAGCATCTTTCATTTGTCTGTGTGAAACCTCATTCTGTTGTCTCTAGCCCAGCTCTCCAACCTATCAAAAGGGAAATATAATTTGGGGCTGCAGGGATTTCAGGATTGACTGGGTAGGTTGCAACCTACTTCATCCACATGGCTAGTGAGGATTCATTGAGGCGAAGGGGTTAGGACATGGCATCACGGTCTTCTGCTGTCTTCCAGAAATTGTCCCATTTTTCATTCATGGTCTAGACTCCATAGAAGTCCTGTCGGGAGAAGCTATTGATGACCTGTGTAAAATCAGTGTGTCCTGCTATAACCCAGACTCTACTACCACTTCATGCAGCCTTCCCCAATTTTAGATGTAGGTTCCCAGGTTGAGTTATTATTATTTCAAGCTGTTTGCACTATTAGTCGCTACCTTTCTGAAGTGGACTTTCCATCACATCAAGTGAATTATCTGGCTTCCCAGGGTGAATTCAGCCCCATGTAATTTTAAACTTTTATCCCAGCAATCACAGGGACTGCAAATAAATAATAATGATATAGAGGAGAAAGAGCAAGCAAATAAGGTAAGTACTATAGTTCCTGACTAAATGATTATACCATCCACCTCTTAAAGAGTCCTTCCAGTAATGAAACCATTTGCATCCTCTTTTCTGTAATTGTGTCTCTGTGATGCAATGGTATTATATCTCATCACCATCCTCCAACACACTTATTTAGTCATTGTGAAGCTCTTGCAAAACTGGGAAGCTATTTTGGGGGATTCATATGTGGTTTGATTTTCTGCCTGAGTGACAATATTTTCTCATCAGCCATCAAGACTCTGCTTTCCGCCCTATATTCCAAAAGTCAGACTCCATAGATATTCTTCTTTAGCTTTTTCCTCAATCCAACTGCTTCTTCTTTCCACAAAATTAAATCAATATTTTGTTCCTACAACAGAACAAATTCCAGTTTGCACTGTTTTTGCTAAACAAGATGAAGAAATCAAGTCATTTGTACGTGTGGTGACCCAATGATTGCACGGACATCGCATTTGGCTCCATTACAAAGAAAAAGCAAACATTTAAATGTTAATGAGAACTGATTAACGAGCAAAGTTCAAAGCCTAATATCAAATTTTCAGATAAATACCATTTGCACTTGAGGCCAAATTGTCAAATGCTCACCACCTCTAAAGAGAGCGAGATTGGTTTTAAAAAAAGATCACGTACTTCATTTGGAAAAAAAACTGATATAGTGGTCTGAATAATGAAGGTGTTTCTGCCCAGAAGTCTTATTTGAAGGAGGGAAAAATAGCAGCTGAATTACATTTTTAAAAATACAGTCCAAACTGACTGGTCTACCAACTGCATCCAGGGATGTATACTGTATCATGGATCATTCAGTAAATGGAGACTTCCCAAGTGGGTAGAAGTCCTCAGTAGGGTTGAAAATTTCATTTACTTGAGTGGACGCTTTGTTGAAGATTGTTGTCAGAGGACATCTTTGCTGTCTGCTTTCAGTGAATCAGTGTCACAGTGTTGTGAGCAGGGCAGGATAGGGGAGAATGAGCAAATGGCTCAACTTTTTCCCTGATTTGAAAAAGAGAAAAATCCTGCTACTATGCAGCATTATAATTACAATGGTGGTTTAAAATGCTTGATTTAGGGCATCTCCCAGACAGAAACCTGGTGCTAAAGACTTTCTTTTTCCATGGGATTTTACCAGTCTAATCGTCTTTGTCTCTGGATAAAGCAAGTTTAGTATTAGTGACAGTGGCACAGGCTTCTCGGTGCCTCTCTCCTCCATGACCCTACCTTTAGGCTGAAATTTGGAGAGGGGCTTGCCTTTAGTTACACTGATTAGCCCAGCCTATCAGCTTCTGTGGGACAGTGCATAGGTTGTAAATTTAGGGTATCTTTCAAGGCTGCGCCAACACACGATAATAGAGCAGACTCGATTAATCGAATCTGGACCGTGGTAATTACCACTCTCCAGCATACCCCAGTGTGATGTGTGCCAGCGTCCCCTCACTGGAAAATGGTGGTGGGGGCACTTTAACTAAAGTTTGTTTGAGGATTTTTAGTTGAAATACCCCCATCACCATTTTTCAGCACAGGGACAGTGATACAAATGTTGCTCTCGGTGCTTTAATTAGAGAGGCTCCTGGAGGATTATGTATAAATGCCCGTAGTCACAATTTAAACCACTCCTTCGGTGCTGATCTAAAGGATATGTTTGTAATACAAAGCAGTGCTCTGTAAGGGTTAAGAAGATAGCTCTAAGCAAGCCCTGGGCTCCTGAAGCAGTATGACCTTGTTAACGGTGCATTCTTCCTGGTTTAATATATGGCTTCGTGAGACTAATTCACCTTAGCAGAGCACCACGCTAGCGCAGCTGTGCTGCTTCTGGTACCACGTCTCCCACAGGGATCTCTACAGGTAGACACACCTACAGGGATTAACAGTCAGTGTCAAGAGGGTAGTTTGGCCTCTACGCTTGTCTGGCCTGGGTTGCTTTGTTGTACTTGTGAGTTTAAAAAAGGTGTTTTACTATAAATGAACAACAAGATAATAGGAGAGGTAGTGGTGGAAGTTTGGTGGCTTTGTGATGTGGACTGTTGTCTGTGGGGAGCTGAACTGAATTCTTCTTTCCTAGGATCCTTTCTTTATAGGCTAGATATCTAGCACTGTCAAGGGAGTTGAACTTAACTCTTCACCCGCTACTGTCAGTGTTTGACCAGGTAGCAGTCTGCTAAAAGCATAAGAACTGCCATTTACTGGGTCACACCATGGGTCCATCTTGCCCAGTTGCCTGTGTCACGCAGGATGTATCTGCACGAGACGCTTACTGTGGAGCTGCCTAATTAGCTCTGCAGTAAAGTCTCAGCATTTACAAGTGCTGCTCTATTAGGCCACAGTAAACTAACTTGTATTTACAAGTCCTATTGCATAGCAGAGTTGTTTAGTCCACAGTAACACGCACGTAGATGCTGATGGGACTGGCTAGGGCATAAGGGTGTTTCAGCTTAGGGCCTGTTTGCTGGTTAGCCCTGCACTGGAGCAATATGCACCGGAGTTTATTGTGTCACATTAACTTCACATGTAGACGTGCCCATAGCGGTATAGACTGAATGCTGAAATGGAGAGTAAACTGGGCATGACCAGGGTTTTTTCCACTGTTCTTCCCTCATTTGCAGCCTCCAGCCTTTAAGGTCTAGGAAGTTCTGATACAGGGGCTATATCCCTACCTCACGTGCTCAGTAGTTACAGATGGCACTTCCCTCCAAGAATTTGTCCGATCCCTTTTTCAATCTAGCTAAACTATCAGCTGCCACAACATCTAGTGGCAGTGGATTTCACTCTTTAATTACGCACTGTGTGAAAAAGAACTTCCTTTCGCTGGTTTTAAACTGACTATCTACTGGCTTCATTTCGTGACCCCTAGTTCTTGTACTGGAAAAGATAGTAAATAATACATCCCTATTTACTTTTTCTTCACCATTTGGTATTTTATAAGCCCATATCATGTCCCCCCTCAAGCTTCTCTCTTCTAAACAGAATAGACCTAGCTTCTTCAGTTCCTTATAGGGAACCCTCCTCCATACCACTAATCCCCCTGTTGCCCCTCTTTGTTGATCACACACCAGTTTAACCAGTTAGCTAATCTGTCAAAAGCCAAAATTCTGTTCCTCCAAAGTGGAAATCCTGTAGGGTAGGATCTGGGAGTGAGCCCACCACACTAGCTAGGTGTGCAACTTAGAGGGGATGCCAGCTGATTACGAAGCAACAGAAGCTTTTTGTTACAGAGGCCTGAGGAACATATATCAGCAGGACCTTGTTTACCTGTACTAATTGATATTGAGCTGTAAATACACCCCTAGAAAAAAGACACTAAACTACTGATGCTTGGAGTGACTTCCCTGGCTAAAGATTTGGCTGAACAGCTTATGATGGTGGTGAAACTGAGGCATGGCAGCCTCTAATATGGCAGGCTTGGGGAGGATCTTTTTGCAGATCACCTTCAGGGTGCTAAGATGTGATCACGGTTGATCAGAGGTCGACCTGCATGAACAACGTAGATGCCAAAAGCATTACATTTCAGCCAAGTTCCCATTCTCTGTAGCCCCTCCAAAGTATTTCACAGAGTTGTGAGAATCAATTGTTTTTCCAATTGTAGTTAATTGCAAGATAACTGTAAAAGAGGAGAGCTTTAGCTCCTCTTCATAGATCAAGAAGAGATTTACACATAGATCAAGAAGAGGTTCCTTTAACGCTAGCGGAAACTATTCTCTTTCTCTTGCAAGAACTAAACCGCCTTCTTGTCACTGTGTAGACCGGTCTCTATGTTGAGCAGAGCAAAAGGAAATTATTTAATCTTAGCTATAGAAAACCTTTGGTTTTGACAAAACTAAATGTGAAAAATATGACATGTTGTGGGTGACTATTCTGTTAGCAGAAGGAACAATGGGGTCTTAAGGAATTCCGAAGTGTTGACAAAGTACGACAATCAAAACTGTCTGTGGTGTAGAAGACAGGCCAGAGTGGATGGTTTTGTGGAACAGTATGGACAAATGGTTGCCTTGAAACGCAGGGAATTGGTCAACATCTACTCCTGACCCTCAGGCACCTATCTAGGGAGGGGGAAAGATAGATTTCTGGTACATCATGCCTGCACTTTTTAACCTCAGAAGGAAAGTAGGAAGAAAGGTTGGTAAAAAACTTATACCTCATACTTTCTCACATTCATTTCTTTCTGCTTGTCGTGGCAGGCTCCAACAGGGAGGGCCGTGATCCCCCTGAGGTCCCTCTCACTGCATCTAGGTTGGCCCAACGCACCCTCAAATTCTCGCCCACCACGTCTTGATCTTAAATATATATGGGAGGCTGCCTTACACCGTGCCCAAGGACGTATATCAGGACCTCTGTCCCCATGGCCTTCCGGACTCTAGGTGCTCCCCAGACACCCTAGCCTTAAGGGCTATGCATGGCTCCGACCAACCCCTAATACCATGCCCCAAGCCTCGCAGATGTGAAAGACGTTGTTCTGTCAAAATACAGGCCCGCTCTCCCGGGCCTCCTCTGTATTCTAGCCCGCTCTTGGGCCTTCTCTGATAGTGCCCCTCCTGGGCTCTCCCTGTGCCCTCTCTGGGACTTCCTTCTAGTGTACTGCCCCTCACCGGGACTCTTAATGATTCCACCCCTCTCTTGGGGATTCTCAATGCTCACTCCGGGCCTTCTCCAAAGTGCCACCCCTCTCTAGGGTCTCAGTGCCCCTTCCAGGCCTTCTCAAAGTATCGTCCCACTCAGGGACCCTTGTCCACCCTGGGACCCTATAGCAAGCCTCCAGACTTTTAGGCCCACTGCACAGCTACCCTCTCTTCTGCCGGGCGTTCCGTGCTGCTATCCCCTTTGACTGGGGACCACCGCAGCAGCTTGCCCTTCTGTGGGAGCGCTATGCTGCTAACCCCTTTTCTCCGGGGTCCACCGCAGCACCCTACACCTGGCTGAGGTCTGTCGCCGTGCTAGCCTCCGACCAGTCTCGCTGTGTTGGTCCTGGGCTCCTTAAAATGCTGCCCCCTGTCTAGGGCTCCTTAAAATGCTGCCCCCTGTCTAGGGCTCCTTAAAATGCTCATGCCTGGGCCCTTCTAATGCCCCTCTCTGGGCCTGGGGTCTCCGCACCCTGTTCTGCGCCCCTCACTGGCGCTAGCTGCACCCACACTGGGCTTCTCCAAAGGTTGCCCCCTCTCTGGGGCTTGCTGCACCCAAACTGGCTCTGGGGTTCACTCACATTTCTGTCTCCCAGAGCCCCTGCCCCTGCCCCTGCCCCTGCCCCTGCCCCTGCCCCTGCCCCTGCCCCTGCCCCTCTGGCTGCTGGCAGGGAACTGCCAGCCTAGCCCCAGCTCTAGGCTTTATAAGGGCCAAGCCCTGCCCCTTCGGTCAGCTGACTTTCATCAGTTGCCTCAGCAACCCTCAGCTGTGCTGCCTAATTAGCCAGCTAGGGCTTTCCCCCAGCAGCCTTCTCACACAAGGAGCAGTGCAGCGAGGTGCACCGCGACGCTGCTGAAGGACTGAATTAATAGTTCTATACTAATAAAGGTTATGGGTTATCAATGCACTGTTTCCTACTCATTCAATAAATCACCCGATAAAAGGATAGACTACCAATTGGTTAAACTGGTGTGCAATCAATTGATATTCATCAGACAACAGGAGTGAGTGAGCTGTGGTTTGAATAGGTAAGATCTTTTAATGGCTAGCAAGATCTGACTCGCAAACTGGAGGAAATAACCTTCTGCTAATTCTACTGTCTGTTCAAAAGGGGGAAAATGTACATATTTAGTGTGCAATGAAGAGCTTCTAGTTGAAATATATGTATTTTGTTTATAGAGCAGGGGTGGGCAAAATGTGGCCCAGGGGCCAGATGCAGCCTGCCAGACCATTCTATCTGGCCCACAGGGCCCCGAAAAAATTTGGAAAATTAATATTCATCTGCCCTGCACTGCCTGTCACGCAGCCCTTCATGGCTTGCCAAAACTCAGTAAGCAGCCCTTTGCTCAAAATAATTGCCTGCCCCTGTTATAGAGCAACATGCTTAAAATATGTGGAACATTGTCTAGATGTATAAGAAAACACAGCCCTTTGATGAGGAAATTGCAGTTAAAAAAGAAAAACAGCAACATAAAAATAAATTGGTCAAGGTGATGCCTGGCATGTGACTTGTTCATCTTACTCTGTTTTGTTTCATGGAAAGCAGACTGTCCTTAATAGAATGACTCTAGTTACTAGTGGTGAGGCTGGACCAATAAGAAGCCTGAAGTGGGGGAAGACAGTTAAAAGCAACTCAAGTAATCTATGCACCTGGTTTTAATGTACAAGGAAAAGAAAATCAAGTAAAGGAGGGTACAGCAATAGATAAAGGCTTCTCTTTATATATGTGGCTCCCTTTTTTATCAAGATTCTGATTTCATTCCAAAGTAGCCATTGTGATGTTGGAACGGGTCATGCCATGGGTGGTGGAGAATAGATGCACACAGTATGTTCAATGTATCTAATGTCCTCATCTGTATAGGCAAGACTTTGAAAGGCTGGAGCAGCATGAGTGAGCCATCTCCGTTGTGGATTGCATGGCTAGAGAGCTTAGCTGTAGATCTCAAGGGTGTCCTCTTCACGCTCCAAACAATTGGTGAAGAAGTGAGATGGGAAGAGCTCTTACGTTCTTCTTCAATTGTTCTTCATGTGTTCTTCATCAGATATTTGGCAATGGAAGAGCCTTTCACCTTGTATACAAGTTGAATTTAGATCTTGACTCTGTCTCTCTCGCCTTCTGCTGAAGCTGCAGGCAGGCTTTGCCACAATTCTCAGCTTGTCAAAACTCCCCTAGGCTTCACTGCCCCTAGGGTAGCGCAGACAGATGGGTCCATGCAGTGCATGGAAAATGAGTCATCGCTGCATGCGGTTTCTTTCTCATGCTTTCTTTTGGGCCTTTTTCTAGGGTCGGTCTCCCAGATTGGCTTCAAAGCAACCAGAAACATGGCATTCTGGGACTTTCTTCTCCATGGGGTAGGGGGGAAGGTGGGGAGCTGTACACAAACATCTTTTTTTCTCTGGAGACTGGCTTTCAATAAGAAAAATGAAATAAAGTTTTAAACTCATTTGTTTAAATGCACTGTACAAAAAGATTCTATTTTCAGTTTGTTTTGCGCTGTCCAGCATCTAATGAAACTGAGCGAGAGCCTTAAAGCTAGATAAATCATAGCAAATGTCTTTTTTTTTTAATTGAGCTACCATTACAGAGAAGGGGGAAAAGTTCCAGCAGCCATTTTTATACCACAGTAAATTTTCTCCAGTTTAAACATTTGTTTTATACCACAGTACATTTCTATTGATTTCATCAGCACAGTAGCCCAATTACAACTGTTATTAGGTCTTAGTTAAGTTTTTTAGTGAAGATTTCAGGAAGGGGTAATAATGGTTTGTCTTTTTGCTAATTGTCCAGAGAGCTCCCTAAACAAAGCCAAGAAATTCATTTCTTTAAGGATTTGAATGATCTTTAAAATATAAAGTGACTGTTATCAGTCAGTTCCTAGAGTCTGGACCATTTTTGAGTTTATTGTACTGATCACCAAGTTCTTACAGAATAATACCGTGAATCATGATAACTCTGACTATAGTCCCGGGCAAGAAGACAGCATGCTGCTGCAAACTTCTTTGTGTTTATGCAGGGGACTAAAGAGAAGGAATCAAAATAATGTGATGGAACTGTCGCTGTTCAATGAGGTCAAGTAATTTCCAAGATAATTTGAATGAGAAAATGTCATGACATTCAAAAAACAGCGACACTTGGAAAGTTATTTTCATATTGTGAGCTTCCATGCACATGGGAAAAATATTTTTCTCTAGTGGCTTATAATGGCTTAAGAGACAGAGTTTTGGATAAAAATGAGTTTTTGTTAATTTCCTGTAGAATGTGCAGAAAAATTGGATTCGCTGCTTTGCTTTGTGTTTTCCCTGCTGCATCTGCCTTCATAATTTATCCTGGTTTAGTTTGGAAGGCCGGTAAATTAATTGAACCATGTTTGATCTCTCTAGCTTAAATTGTGTATTTTGTTTGTTTTTGTATAGTATACAAGGCTTGGCTGGTATTATCATTCTACAATACAGAGCCTTCTTGTGTAACCAAGCACCGTTCCATGAAGTTACACATGATATATAGACTGTACTACATCTGTGGAATGTTAAGCAGTGTTAAAATTAGAAAATACTGTGAGCAGTCACATGTTAAAGCAGGGGTAGGCAAAATACGGCCCAGGGGCCAGATCCAGCCCACCAACTGATTGGATCTGGTCTGATGGTTGCTGGGCAGTCAGGGCTATTTCCGGTGTCCCGGGCACATGCGTGCATGCACACATACACACGCACGCACGCACACCCACCCACCTTCTGTCTGTCTGTCTGTCTCTTCCTCTCTGTCTCTTTCTCTCTCTCTCTCTCTGAGCTAGGACTGCTGCCATTGTAGAAGCATGAACCTGCCCACAGTTGTAGCACACTAGCCTCCCTGCCCCCAGCCTAAGTGTGGCCTCAGCAGCTGCTGGACACATCCACAGCTGCCCAAATGTGGCTGGCAGCTTCCAGGTCAGGGCTCCAGGCATGGGGTGGGGAGGAGGGGCATGCAACAGCTATGGGCAGATTCAGGTTTCCATACTGATGGCAACCCAGAGCTGTAGTATGCTGCATTTTTCCCTCTCCTGTGCCTGGAGCCCAGACCTGGAAGCTGCCAGCCATGTTTGGGCAGCTTTGGATGCAGCTGGCAGGTGCTGAGTCTGGACCCAGGGCTGGGGGTGCACTAAAGCGGTGGGTGGATGGACTCCAACCATGGGGGAGGTGGGATGCTAAAGCTGCTGGCTGAACTGGTCACAGCAAAGGATAGGGAGAGGAATGGGGATGGGGGAGAGAGAGAATGAGATGTGGCCCTCAACAAATTACCAAAACATATTAAGTGACATGTCAGCCCAAATAATTGCCGACCCCTATGTTAAGGAATAATACCCCTGTTTCTTGTCTGCACAGTTCTGACCTAACGCTAGAGGGCTGGTCAGAAGGAGCATGGGTAGGAGCCAGGACAGCTGTGCTCTATCCCTGCTCTGAGGAGGCAGGGGGTGGAACCAGTGCATCCTGGGATGCTGGAGGACTGCATATTGCTCAGTGTATATTCATGGACCCGACTGAAGTTACCCTAACATGAGCTGGGTCACATGGCTGAGTTAACTCTCATCTGATGTGGGGTAACTTTGAGACACTCAGAGGGCACTTAAGACAAGTTAACCACAAGTGAAACATGAGTAGACACTCATGTTTTAAGTGATCTTATTATGGTCTAAATGTAATGTAAGTTCACCCTTTGATATCGTGCATATTGTGTCCATATGGGCCAGTGATGAACTTGGACTGGCATCTTTTCTGAATGTTGGTTTGGAAGTTATATATGTGCATATCCATTGTTCTGAAAAAGATCCTCAGTTCAATGGAAGAATTAAATGAAGGATAGACATAAATCCATCACAAAAAGCTATAACACCATGGTAAAAGAAAGGACATAAGAAAAAGTAGCTGTGTTGGTGGTGCTCAAAGTTTAGAAATTTAAAGTCTTGGGCAGTACATAGTGTTCAGTCATGGCACAAATGCATGCTCCTTATATACCAGTGTATGGGTCCCCATGACATTATGACTGTGTTATTTGCAAAAGATAGTGATATAGGCCAGACAAGGTCACTGATTGTCCATCAGAAAATATTTTGGGAGAATGAAGCAAGTGTTGTGTGGAAACCAACCAGTACGGCAGTGGAAGGAAAACATCCAAGGCAGTATTTGTTTTATAATTAAATAAATACTCCAGCATTATGCCCGGCACTTATAGTAGCAATAAATGCAGTACATGTTTTTCGAAAGATAGAAACAATGAGTGTAAAATAATAAATTAAGGGAAAAAGGAGGGGAAGGAAACTATGACAGAAACTAGACATCAGGTGCAGAGGAGTCTTGGCAGCATGACAGAATAAATTCAACACTGCGCACAAGTAAAGGATATTGGAAGCAAATGTGAAAACATAAAAGAAACATTGATTAAAACCCCAAATATTTTGAATTACATAAAAATTAAATAAATTGAAAAGCTTTTAAGAGATGGCAAGGGCAACTTGCATAGTAATAGAAGAAAGCAGTGCTAAAGATACTAAACTATTGATTTCTCTATGATATTTACCAAAAAGAGGGGAGGAAAGAAACAAATATTCATTTTCCATTGGAAGAAATATGGAAGGGAAATAAATAGCCCAGCAGAATCAATAAGAACTAAGAGAATGGGCAAAGGTCAACTGAACTCCAAGACTAGACAGGGTCCATTGCATGAATGTAAAAGAAAAGAGCAGGTGATTCTTCTAGCAATTCAGTAAGGAATCTTGCACAAACAGGAGGACTATACCAATGCCTTTTCCAAAATCTTCAATACTGAGATTTATGGACAATCAATTCAGATGCCAAATTTTCCCTTTGCAACTATCTGCAAAATTGAATAAAAGGAAGGGGGAAAAAATCTCATAATACAGTCATTTTAACAGAGAGGAAATGCAATTTGGAGACATAGCAAGGACTACTTTTAATTTAATTAAAAAACAATTATTCACCAAAGAGATCATACCGAGTGGAGCAATTTTGCTTAAATAGTAATAGAATAAGTTGATAATGGCAACAGGATAATCTCTGAATTATTTACAAAGGTGGCTGGCGGATGTTCACTTCATGGTGCAATGGGATCTAATCCCTGATCTCAGATCCCAATTGCACTGCTGCCAGCAGGGAGCCTACGGGACAGGTTTGCAAGTCCTGGACATTGGGAGTCAATGATTCCTGGTACCTGCAAACCCATGGGTTCCCTGCTGGGACCCCAGGATCAGGGAGCATCTCCCTGATAGCAGGGTGCTGGCAGCCACCTAAAAATTGCATGTGCATCTGAGCTGCATGCATGATTTTTAAAGGGCCCAGCACATGGGGAGTGAGGAGAAGCTCCCTGCTCCCAAGCTCCTCGGGCATCAGGACATATAAAAACTGCTTGTGTAGCCCAGCTACACAGGCAGTTTTTAGACACCAGGGAGCCACTCCCTGATAGTGCAGTCCACATGACCTGGCTGTCTAATGTGCCTTGCCTTTAAAATACAAAGCACTTTCAATTGCTTTTCTGACAGAAGCCTGCAAGCTCTGGGGCAAGGCAGCCAATCTGCCAGGTTGCAGAGAGTGCCAGGGCTCCCCACATTCCGGGTTTAAAGTGTCCATGGTGGTACAGGAAGGGTGCTAGGCACAAGCTACTTGGCCAGTGGATCCTTGAAGCCTGCTACCCTGGCAGCCTGTTTTTGGCATTAGGATAGAGGCTGTCCCAGTCCTGATGCTGCCCTCCATCCCATTGCCAGTGCTTACAGTCTGCTGATTGTCAGCAATGACATAGAGATGCAACACGTTTAAAGTATGGTACCACACAAATGATCCACAAAAATGTTCCTCATATTTTGTGGAATATCTCTGTGGTTGGTTTGCCACATTGGCTAGGTACAGACAGTCAAAAAGCCCATGGCTGAATTGATTCAGTCTTTGCAGGTTAGTCTAAAGTGCACAGACTAAATTGAAAGACAAGGGAACAGATGTTTATCTTTGAATCAGGAAATGCAGCCACATGCCTGCAGTGGCTCAAGCCAGAAGCCAGGGGATGCTAGAGTGTGCCTCTCTGGCTGTGTTCACTTCCTTTTCTTGCTGCCCACAAGGTCTCTGAGATGTGCAGTCCAGAATTACTGCAACAGGACTCTGCACGGTTGCTCATCACTTCCTCTTCCTGGTTCCAGGTGCCTTTGGGATTTGTAGTCCACAGTTGCAGCCAGCACTAAATTTGAGCAGGGTACAGGGTGTTTAACCCTCATCCCTGGCCCCAGACAGGGTTTTTATGGGGGGGAGCAGCCCCTGCCCACCTTGCAGACTAGGCTGCATCCCTAGCCAGGCTTGCCCCTCTTCCCACCCCCTTGTCAGCCAGCACTCATTGCTAGGAAGCAGAAGGGCATGGCCAGCCCTGCTCTCTGGAGCAAACAGCCCAGCCCAGCCCAGGGCTGCAAAGCATGCTGGGGGACTATAATTTAACTTGAACCAGGAAGGGGTCTAGGACAGAAGGTTCATAAACTGGTTTGACCTAAATCAGTTAAGTCTGATACTGCATTCAACCAGGTTTATCTTAAACCAGTTTCAGCCACTTTTAAACTTTTAAGTGCACTGAACTTCTGTTCTGTTACAAGTTTAAACCAGTTTCTGATCACTTAAACTGGTTACCTGGCTCTATAAAGTAGCTGCACGTGCAGCACCAATACTGTTTATGATGTGATCAACATATGAATCATGTTAATTGATCTGAACTACAACTTGTGCCAGGGGCCAAAGTCCACACACTGTTGGGGATGGGCCAGGCTGCCCAGATTGCGACCGAGCATCATTTTGCAAGGGGAATACAAGTGAGCACTAGTAGTTTCTATTTCTACACCACTACCTCCCCCTCACTCACCAGAACGTTCAGTTCATTGTTCAGCAGATAAAGAACAAATACAGTTGAGCCTGCTCTTCAGCTGAAAGTGCAGAAAAGCAATCCATGAGCTCTTTTTAAACAGGAAAAGAAAGAGAAAGGCAAGGAGGACAATATAGAGTGAATGGTGGTCGTACTTAAAACACCATGAAGTAAAAAATAGCTTTAGACACTTGACTTCTGTTTCTTTTTTTCACTGCAGAAAGATGAAATGAGATAGATTTTGCGGGAGAATGAATTGTCTCAGTTGCATAGAAATGGGCCAGTAGAAATCACCTTACCAAACTGGAGTACTAATCCAGTTAATAAACTATTTTGTCTTTACAAACATCCAGAACCATCTTTTTTTTTTTCTTATTGCTGAAAAATTGTTTGTTTGTTTTTTCCTAAAGAGCATCTGCAAGATAGTTTGTGATTGTGATTTGGTTCAGTACTAAGTAGCACTATGTCCAAAGGGACCCTCAGATAAGAGGGGTTTTTGTTAGAGGGTGTTGGCTTGAGTCTAATGAGATTGAGTGGAATATATTGGACTGTGTTGGTGGGGATTTTGGAAGACAGAGTTTAGGGCTTCATTCCCTAGGTACCTGCTCACCCTGAGACCAGAATTGATGTAGCACTGAGGAAACAAGGCTGCAGCAACTCATCATCCACAACATTAATTTTTCATGCTAGCCAACAGTGAAAGTATCAAAAGCTGATTTTTTCTATCTTCTTTTTTTTAGAAAATGTGAGCATTTGGCTGGGTTGTTTTTTTTACTTTAATTTTGCAGACTACTCAGAGGGGTTTACAAAGGAATCGTGTTGCATGCTGAATATAGAAGAGCTCTGGGGCTTTCTTTAGGAAATAAATACTGTAGTAGCACCTGGGGCATAAGATCAGCAAGGAAAATAAACACATTTCTCTGACATTACTTCTCTTCAAGCTAAAGATAGAGGGGAAAGCTGCAACCTAACAGGTGCAATTATTTTGCATTTTAGGTTTGAGAAAAGCTATTAAAGTCACTTCTGAAAATTAAATCTCTTAATGGACGTAGCCAGGCCTGTGTGACTGATTAGCGCTCTTACTTCACACAGTCCTGTATTGTGTCAGGGTTTTATGTTTTGGTTTTTTTGACATTTTTAGAGCAGTTCATAAGTTTGGCTATAAGTATTCATAAGTTTGGCTATAGGCTATTCTTTTTGTGGCTGTGCTGTAACCTATAGCATAATTCCTTCTCCTCCTCCTGAAAAGCCCTTCTTAAACATTGCCTTTGTTATAAAAAACCATTGCTGGGCTGCTGATGGGCAGAGAATACTGCCTTTCGCACTTGAGGTATTGCTGTTTCCTTGTTCTTCTCAGTTTGTGTGTATGGATCTGTTGTCTTATACTCACGTAGTAATTTAAGGGACCGTCTTTTCGTTCTGTTTTGTGCAGTGCCGAGGACAGTCAGATCCTGGTCCATGACTAAGACACTGATGCCCCATGATAATGCAAAGAATTAACAACAATAATCCTAACAGTTTTATTATGCTAACTTCTACATTAGATAAACACCATGTACGGCTCTGTACCAATTAGACATCTTGCTTTGTTTGTTTCTGCCACACTCTAGGTTTGATAGTCCATAAATAGCAGCATGAATCTTGAGTTTCACTGGTAGCCTAGCAGCATCTAGCTGCCTCTTTCACCACCGCACAGTCAGTTTTCATGTATTGTGACTTCTCTGCAAAACAAAAAAAAGCAAAAAAAAAAATTGTGTGCCATGTTCTGAAACCGATGACTGTTGATCTCATGAATGCACTGGTTGTGCATACATCTCCAGTGTCTTAATAATCTGTTATGCTTTTTTACTTTATTATTCGAGTATCTAGAACAAAGCGCATTGAACCTGACGAGTATAATCACTTATGGTAAGGTACTGCCTCACGGTTCTGTCCAGCGCTTCAGGACCAGATGCTAAAGGACTATCGGTATAATAACCGGGCCGTAGGCAGTCTAGTCTAGCAGATAGGCCACCAAAGAAAGGCCAGAGGCAGGAGCTGGAGTCTAAAGTACCTAAACTGTGGGGGAATTCGAGGAGCAGAGTCTGAGTCACAGGCTGAGTCAGCCAATAGAAAAAGCCAATAGAAATTACCAAAAAAGCCAGAATCCAGAAGCAGAGTCGAGAGGGGTGAGAAGTCAGAAAACCAAAAAGCAGAAGATCCAGGGAGGCTTACCAATGCAGCCTTCAGGCAGAACTGTTGGCAGGCCTGCAATCTGCTGCTACAAGGGGAATTACACGGGGAGGCTGCTCTCCCCAGCAGCCCTAACGCTAACCAGCTGACCCAGTCAGGTTGAGGCTAGAGCTTCTGGCAGCTTTGGCCAACTAGGCAATAAGAGTTGGATGAGCTGCCACGTAGGGGTCCTGACAACCAGCGTCCTGCAATTTATCTGCATGGCCAGGCTGGTCAAAACCAGAAATGCGTATGTTTTGCCCCTTTCCTTTGCTTTTGAAAATTGGAGGATGTATTTCAATGTGTTTCCTCAAAAGGAACTTGAGTGATGCAGATGGAACCAAACTTCCTTGCTGGGGAGGCCACCCTCTTAAAGCTAGATGGGAGAGAAGCCCTAAAAAGGATCACTAGGTGAGGATCCTGGCACGTCTTTCTAGACAGACAGCATGGGGGAAAAGGGCAACCAATGTTAGCCCACTCCCCTGCTGATGCATCTGGCAATTATTACAGCCCCTGCTTAGATGCTGCATTTATGACGTGTACTTGGGGATGGACTCTCTCCATGCTCCAGCCTTGCCTAACATGTGGGCCATGTCCTCCCGCCAGCAGGGCACCCCACAGGGCTGGAAGGGTGGCAGCATTCATTGCCGCAGCTCGGGAAGGCGAGGCAGTTAACACTGCCACTGCTCCTTCACCACCACGTTTCCAGACCTATGAAGAGCTATTTGGGCTGGAGGGTGAGCACCACTGATACAGAGTAACACTGGACAGACTTCGATGTGTGTGTCTTTATGTTTCTGTGTGCATGGAAAAACCCATCTCCTTTAATCTCCGTGCAGAGAACAGTACCTCCATCCTTCCACATGGGTTTGTTGTTTTGTTTTTTGTTGGTTTTTTTTTTTTTTTGGGGGGGGGGGGGGGGGGTTTTTTT
>JAGPOW010003316.1:187680223-187702118 GCA_030014935.1 Caiman crocodilus
GTTTCTTACACTTGACTTCCCTCCAGCGTGCTATAATCTCTGTGGTATGAAATGCCCAGAAATGGTGAGAACTCTGTGCTTTACACCTACTTCAGGGATATTATCCCCCCACCAAGTTCTGCACCAAAAGTTGTGTATCGATTTTTGCAGCTCACTAGGGCTGTGCATCTACATGAGATGCTGACTGTGCAGTTGTTACTGCACAGTCATTTAGTACTTGTGTACCCAAGTGTACAGTCAGGGACAGTATGCTATCTTATGGCAGAGTTATTAAGTGCAGTTAAACACACATGTTGACACTAACCACAGGTTCAAATTGTACCTGGTCATCCCAGATTGCTGGGGACCAGTCTCCTGCCTGCTGCCTAGCCACATGGCTCTGCACTTTCAGCATCCTTGTGCCCCAACAACCGCGACGCTGACTGATGCCAGCCCCTGGAGCCTGGAGCAGAGCAGGGCAGAAGTGGCCCTGATGTAAGCTGCTCCACTCCATCTCAAACTATTGCTGTCCCAGGCACATGTGTAGACACTGCACCCAGGAATAGTTTACTCTGGCTCAAACAGCTTTGGAGCTTATTGCTTTGAATTAATTGCTCGTGTAGACGCATCCAGTGTCCTATAATGACAGTTCCCAGTTTGTTTTCAATTCCTTTCTTAATGAGTTCTAATCTCCTAATTGCCCTTGTGACTCTACTGAATGATGAGATGATTTTTGTTTAGAATGGTAATGGCTAAATGCAGAGGAAATGATTCAGCATGGGTTTTTGTTTCCTCATGTGCATAGCTTGCCCTTATCGATTTCATCTCTTTTGTGGGATCTTGCTGTGACTCTTCACTGTCCGCTTTGGATTTGACTACCCCGAATAATTTGGGTTCACCTGCAAACTTTCATCTCCTGTACCAGACCATTTATGAACTTGCTGAACAGCACAAACTGCTGGGAGCCCTGTATACCCTCCTCCCGTTTGGAAAACGACCATTTGATCTCTAACTTTTGTTGTTCATATCTCGTAACCAGTTTCTAGACCATGACAGCTTTGAACTTTGGCTTCTTCAAACCAAAACAAGAAGCACATTCTCTAATCAACAACCCTTTGAAACGTGCCAGTCTCAAGCCCTCACAAATCAGTTCCAAAGAGAATGAAATGCCATCCTAAATTATATTATACCTAAGCAAATTTCTGTTTATAGCGTGTCCTGCTGCAGGAGATATTTCCCCTGATATGGGCCGGAAAAAACCCCTGCCTCAGCTGCAGTAAACAGAACACTTCACTAAAACATCAGCTGAAGCACGAGATTCCAGCTGGTTAAAATATCACTTATGTGCTCCAGTGACTCTTGGGATAACCGAATTTGTGCATGACCACGGAAGCAAATAGGAATTAAGCAAAGCAGATGTACCAAGTTTGACTCACTAGGATCTCAAAGCTAGAGTTATAGAGTTTTGCTGATTGATGGTTATGGGTCAAATGGCACAACAAGCCAAAATATATGTATTTCACATTTCAGGAGCTTTTCCCTCCATCAGGGGCCCAGGGACATTACCTTGGCTAAAACAGATGCAACTTTCCCTTTTCATGCTAGCTACTCATGTTAATTTGCTATGTGAAGGCTTCTTCTGTTTCTACGTTACTCATGTTTAAGGTCTGTCCTCAGACTAGACTGGCACTGTGTGTGCTTTAGGTGGCAGTAATTAGAGGAGAAAGCAAAAAATTGTTGGGAAAATAATACAAGGTTTTCTGGGATGCTTTTGAATTGCGTTGTTTTGGCCACTTGCACTCCTGCACACATTTTCTTGAGTTGAAGTTACTGTGACATATTTGTATAGACTTGGAGAGAAGGCACTTGTGTCTCAGTTGTTAGATTTGCAAACCTCTGCTTTCCACTGTTTGTACTTGTGTCGTTTTCAAATGAATTAATATTTAATTGTTCCTGGTCCCACTTTTTTATCACTTTTTTTTTTCTGACTCACCCAAAGAGAGCCAATCCACTTGGCTTTAGTGGACTTTGGGACATTTTGCACTATCAAGAAAAACAGTAGCCTTGATTTTTTTTTTTATAGCATGAAACAAGCATTTTTTTTCCTTTATGCACGCAAAGTAAGGCTATGTCTGAAGGGATTTTCCTTAGGCTTCAACGAAAATAAATTCTGATGAGACTTATACTTGGAAAGAGCAATGAAAAACGGTGATACCTTTCAGAAATCTAGGTACATGTGAAAATATTTGGATATACCTCTAACAAGAGATTATTGTTGCAATCCTTGTGAGGCAGACATTTATTAAATGAGGCTTGAATTTGTCTGACTTTCAGAAATTTGTTTTAGAAATTCTGCCCAAACTTTCAGTATCTCCATAGAAAGGAACGATGTTGTTACAGCTCGTATTACATTGATTCCTCAGGAGGAGTTTTAGTCTGAAACTAGTAATTAGAGTACAAGGAATATATAGCTAAGTGTTTGAATACTGATGAAATGGAAGATTTTTAGAAAAAAACTTTGTGCATCAAAAGGTAACTGTGTGCATTTAATGCACGTGTGTGTGTGCACGTGCATGCATGTACACATACACATGCATGACAGGGAGAGGGAATGTGAGAGATATTAGTAGCAGTCATTTTTTAAATCAGCTGCATACCCTAACATTAAAAACACACTGTTTTTCTTAATATTTTACTCTTCTTTGAAGTTAAATATAATTAAATTAACTATCCAATGTTTGTAAAGTACTTTGGGCATAAAAAAAATACTAGAAGCATTAGTTATCTTGGTTAGAGGCAACAACAAGGTCATTTTTTAATTCTATTTCTTTAAAAAATTATCTATAGATTGCAAAAAATAAAAGAAGAAAAATGTGTTATGTTGCATTAGAACCTGCATACTCAGGGCTATTACCCTGAAAGCCCATCAGCTGTACCACATAGGGCTTTAAAAAAGCTAGCCCCAGATATGCCTAAGCACTTTTCTACAAAAAAGATGTTTTACAAGTATTTTTTTTTTAAATAAGAGCAGCTTTTACTGAACTATGGCAGTAAAACAGATTGTAGCCTGTGCAAGTGAAACTAAATGGAAACCAGATTATAAATTATTGTGATCTAAATCATTTAATCATTCCCACCTTTCTCCAACCATACTGTGTTTCTCGTGACTAGATACAATCTTATTCACTGAATAAGAAATATTTTTTTTCCATTTGAAAAGCCTTGCTGTATTTAGTACTGTAGTTTTCTGTAAATTGATGTTTAATGTAAATTACAGAATATTTGGAAAAGAAAATATTTGAACCATAGTCAGTTGTGGATGAACTGGAATACTATTTTGCTCTCAGTGATAGTTTTAAGTAAAGAGGAAGGCTCATGACATTCATTCATGTTCATAGTTGTTCTTGTCAGAATTAGTTCACTAAATAGCAAGATATGCTGAGCTTACATGTAACCTTTTTTTTCAGAGACTGGCCAAAAATTTAAGAGAATGCCAATAAAATAAACTGACTTAAATTAAGCATAACGCTGCAACTGCTCTTTGTTTAAAAAGTAATATTCCTTATGTAACAAGACTGTAATGCTCCCCAGAGATAAAGTGCTATAGAAATACAGTGTTGTCATTATATTTAATAATGTATATGCACTAAAGTCTTATTATAAAGTAATACAAATGTCTTCAGTTGGCTAGCTGTGGGGGCCTTCTTTAAAATTAAATAACTGCATATATACTTTTACTTAGAAAAGTTTGTTGTACGTAAACAATTAGGAAAAAAATAATGACAGTAACAATTTTTAAATATCATTCTTTTGATTAAGTAATGGGCTGAGGGTTAGCATCAGATACAGATCAGTTACTTAATCCAGTTACATGCAGTTTCTTCTTGAAAAAGCAAGCCTTGTGCAAAAATAATCCGTTTTGTTTAAATAACAGAACAAATCATAAAAAAGAGCTTCATAAATGTAAAGGATATAAAAGAATATATTGTTGAGAAGGGCATGTAAGACTTTTAGTAAAGTGAGACCATCAGATCCAACCCCATAAGACAACTCAGAGTTGGACTGTTGATATGAGTGGGTATTGAATCGTATCCTAAATCAGGTAATGTCTAGTTGAATACCCTCCCCTGATGACTGAAGAACCTGAAGGTTTAATGGTAAAACCTTAGTATCCTATCCTGTGTCTCCTTTGTTAAATCATGTTGTATGGGATCTTGGGAAGGGGCAGTGGTCATCACTGGTTTCATCTGGTTTTAACGTTTACCTTGAATGTCATCCGAAGAGTACAGTATCCATTTTTAAGGTCCCAATCTAATGACAGGCTTTTAAACTGTGTCCTAATTGGTGTGGTCAGAAAGGAGGTGTTATCTTCTGCTCAAGAAGATAACACTGCAGAGTCTAGCCCTACTCTAGCTTTTCTCAAGTCCCTCTGTTAAAAATGTAAATATTGTATTGTATATATTACACTGTCGTGACGACCTTCTTGTGGACTTCTAATATCCTGCTCCTGTGAGGTGTTGGCCGTACAAATATAGTGGGGTGTAGGTTTGCTTATTCCTATGCAGGTCTCAACTGACTCTAAAATTCAGTGTTTTCATATGTATGCCATAAGCTTCTTTTCCAGTGCTTAGTTCACACTTCCTGGTACTCGGGCAAATATTTGTTACCTCAGCATGCCATGTACTGCAGCTGGTACAATAATTAGTCTCAGTAGAGTTGACTCAGGTGGGCTGGATTAGTTATTCTACCTTTGTGCTCAATCCTAACCTTCTCTTGGCTTGAAAAAAGGGTCCAGGACATTGGACGCATGGTATAATTATTTTCCAATGGACTGCTTCATAACAGCAATGGGCAATTATTTTGGGCGGAGAGCCACTTACTGAGTTTTGGCAAGCCATCGAGGGCCGCATGGCAGGCAGCCAGGGGCAGAAAATATTAATTTTCCAAATTTTTTAGGGGCCCCGCAGGCTGGATGCCCACCCCTGCCTTATAATCTCTAAGGCCCTTCTCAGATATGGAGTTAAAGGTACAACAATAGGATCCAAAGCACAATCCCCACAAATTGTGCTTCCTGCCATGACACACGTGTGTGGCAGGAGGCATGATTGTGGGATCAAGCATCAGATCCCAACCCACTGTACTGCCAGCATGTAGCAAGCTCAAAGTGCACCCATGAGCTGGCTGCATCCCCATGTGCCTAGCCACATATTCAGTTAATTGCATGACAGGACCCATCCACAAAGTTATTACACATTCTTTGTAATTGCTGTTTATTCCTTGTTCACTCACACCATTAACTGCATTAACGTGTCGCCAGGTGACTACCTAAGATATGATATACTGGCTAATCACTTTTTAAGTGTAACATGTGCCAGTGGCCTAAAATAAAATCTAGGCATTTCATGGAAAAAATGAATATAGCATGCCAAATATTTCAAATAAAAAAGAGCATACATGATTATGAGAGAAAGTTTAAGAATGCAGATAGATAGCAAGTGTGTTACAGTCTACGATCACCATCCTCAGTCAATTTAGATGGTACTATCCCACAGCCTAGGCGCATGAAATCTCCTGACTGCATGGGAGAACTTGCCTGTATCTGTTACATCACCAATTACATAGGTGAGCAGTACATAAAGTGAGGCCTTAAAAAAATAACAGTTCTGCAGTTCATTTCTAGACTTGTGAGGTTTTCTGTGAAGTCTGCATCACCATATGGCCACAGGTCAGACAGAACAAGGAGACTGGTGCACTGCTTCCTCTTGCTTGCTTTCTTTTCTTGTGCAACATCGTGAATAAATCACATTTAAGTCATTATTTAGTTTAACCTGATTCCCAGAATTGGGATGTAATCCTCTACTTATGATGATGACATTCCTCTATTTGTATGAAGCTTGCAATTTATAAATATTAAGATGGAATCGTATGTGTTGGTCTCTTGTACAAATATAGCTGCAAGTTATCACTTGAATAATTTGTTAACATTCAAAAATAGCTGATTCACAAAGAGGAATGACACTTCCTTGGTGTGATGTGAAATATAAAAATAATTACAGATTGCCCCTTTGAAGGACAGGACATATTGTTTCCTGCAGAAAAGGATTTTGAATGCATTCTCACAGGGGAAAACTGCTTTGTTTTAGCACTGTCAGTTTTTCAGAGTGACAGTAATGTTGTTTCTTACTTTATCTAGTAGGAAACAGTAGAGAAGGGGGTCAGATTGTTAGTCCCTTCCTTTGAATAGTACATTACTCCTTGGGCAATCTCATGTTAGTGGGGATGTCTAATACTGTTCTAGGTCCCTTCCTCAGGAAACCACATAAGAGGAAGGATGGTTTGATAGGATGTTACCTTGAAATTTGGGAGTTTTGGTTTCAGGTCATAGTTCTGCCACATCCTAACTGTGTTATTGGAGGTATAACTTTATACTGTGGTTCATGCAGCTTATGTAGACATACCTAAGCTAGCTTTAAAGTAGCTACATTGGATACCAGAGGCAGTATAATCATGGCAGTATGCAACTCGGCCCAGGCTGCAAAAGCCACCTAAGAACTGAGTTATGGAAGTGATGTTGATGTACACATGCCCTGAGATTCCTTTTGCTTCACTTCTCAGTCTGTAATGCAAAATGTCACTTCCCTTCCATGCGGGTGTGCTACGAGGATAAATACAAACAAAACGCTATAATGCTAGATACATCCCAGTGTAAGCCAAGGTGTCAAAATCTGCTTTAGAAATGGAAGTGTGTAGATATATGTATAAAAATCATATGTGCCTGTGATTGTGCTGTGTCCTAATGTACTTTGCATGAATGTTATCTTAGACTGATATTGGGAACCTTTCTTCCTTTATGTCTGTTCAGTGCTCACCACAGTCACTGCTGGCATGGCATAGGGCCTCTGAATGGTATTGAAATACAAATATAAAATAATGGTTATAATGAATCTTCCTAGTAAAGAGGAAGTCTCAGGTCTCAGAGCATTAAAACCTTAGGTCAATCTGCCTCCTGGCTGCCCTGCTGTTAATTTAGCACCCCGTCCCCCTTCTCACGCTGCGTAATCACCTACCTCCATTCCACTGTGAGCTGTGCGGTGTCCCAAGATCAGCAGAGCTGGCATTTGGGTCAGATGGAGAAGCATGGTCAGGGCAAAGCTGGCATAGCAGGAAGCAGAGCTGATACTTTAGCAAGTAGTGCACCTCTGAACCAGTGTTACATTGTGCTGCTGCAGACGGTGTTTCTTGCACTTTTCTCTAAAGTAGGGGGATCTGTTCGGCCTTACTGAGTACATTCTTTATTGGGTATGTGTTGGATAGAGTTTCTCAGTGTTGGGTACCATTGTCATAGTGCCATGTTCTGTAAGATGAGTGTAATGGTGTAATATAATGCAAGCTGGCAATTTTAAGAGCTCACCATCAACCTGCCTTTGCTCCCTTTGACTAAAAGGGCAGCAGAATTAACCCAGTTCTGGGTACTTTTGAAATTCCCACCTGTAATCTGTAAAGGGCTGTATGTGTTTTGTGGCTGAGAAGTGTTGTCAGTGGGTCTTTATCACTCTGAGTTTTTGTCTTGCTGTTTGATTTTTGGCACAAGGAAAGGGCTGCAAGGAGGGCCTTTGTACCCTCTTCTGTAAGCTAATTCATTTCTCATGCTAGGTAAGTCTCATCAAGGCTGAAGCCAGGAGATTTGGTTTTCTGTTCCTGGCTTTGCTGTGTGACCTCATTTAAGGGCTCTGGGCCTAAATTCTTTGAAAGTAAACCCCATGAAAATGTTCACACCTCACAGTCACGGTGTTAGCCTCACCTCATTAATGTTTGCAAAGCTTTTACATTTCTGAGAAAACCATACTATAGAAGTATGAAGTTTAATTATTCTATCAGATTAAATTGGAGTAAATAGGTAAAGGTGAAAGGGAACGATACCTGCTAAAATGAAACCTTCTTGTTATGTCACCGTTAAAAATCCAAAATGTTTACTTGTTTAAATATACACACTTATTATTATTAGATGTAATCTTTTCAGATTACACTCTTTAGACATAAAATAGTATTTTCAGACTCAAATCAGTTATACAAATCAGGGGATAAAATCAACCAGGGGCTGAAATTATTTTCAGCAGCTGGCTAATAACTCTACTTTTGGTTACATTATGGCAAAATGCAAAGAAATGCATTTGTAAGATTAAAAAAAAAAATTCAAGCTTCCTTCAGTGGCCTTGCAGATAAGGTAAGCTGCCCCAGTGCAGCTGAGGAATAAATATATGTAAAACACATGGCTTTTGCAAACCCCCTCATGATAGTATTTCACCTCTACAACAGAAAGCTGTGTTAAAGAATGTGTAGTAATAGGAAATCTAAATGTAGTAGGGGACATGAGTTAACTTTCCACATACAAAAGTAATTGCACTGAGAGCAGAAATGATGACAGGCAGGAGCCATTAATCATTTAAATGTTTTATTAATAGTGCAGAGTCCTCAAGTTCGGCTGTGAGGGTCCCCAGAGGTTTAGGAATGCTTCCTAGAAGCAGCAGGAGCTGGGTTCCTATTATCTCCCTAATAGCAAGCTGCCTTTTCAGCTTTTTAACCTGTTAATTTATACATAGAGAAAGAGATGTCTTGAGAGAATAAAGGGAAAACAGGGTTTGAAAGACCCTCAATGTTATGTTACGAAGAAAAGAATGAATTATCTTTAATCAGGCCTCCATTGAAAGTTTAAATCTCACCTTGCACTTTTCCAGATGTACGATATTTAGAGCTATTGTAGTTTTGATGCGTATTTCATTCACATTGGAAACCATTCAGAAAAGTTAACCAAGGGTCAAAATGAGAAGCTTTTATTGTCTGGAGTTATGAAATTTCAAGTTGTTCATAAAAGAAGAAAATCCCTGAACTGGGAAGATTTCTTACTCTGCTGGGGGAGTAGAAATGAAGGAAATAATAATGGACTAATTTGAAGCGGGAGTGGGAAGGGACTGACCTATTTGATTTTTCCAGTTTGGTTATATCATCAGCAAAGCTAACCGCACTTTATCATGCATCAGCAGATGTGTGACAAATAGAGCCAAGGAGGTGATACTTCCCCTCTATGCAGCATTGGTCGGACTGCAGTTGGAGTACGGCATCCAGTTTTGGGAGCTGTACTTCAGGAAGGTTGTTGACAGACTCGAGAGGGTTCAAAGGAGAGTCACTTGTATGCTTAGGGGCTTACAGGACAAGCCCCATGAGGAGAGACTGAGGGACCTGGACCTCTTCAGCCTCCGCAAGAGAAGGCTGAGAGGGGATCTTGTAGCCGCCTACAAATTCACTAGGGGGATGCAGCAAGAGGTCAGAGATGCTGTGCTCACCAGGGCGCCTCTTGGGGTAACAAGGAACAACAGTCACAAACTGACAGAGAGCAGATTTAGTCTGTACATGAGGAAAAACTTATTTACAGTAAGGGTGGCCAAAATTTGGCATGGGCTTCCAAGGGAGGTGGTGCTCTCCCCTACCTTGGGGGTCTTTAAGAGATGGGTAGGCTGGGTAGACATCTGGCTGGGGTCATCTGGCCCCATTGCTCTTTCCTGCCTAGGCGGGGGGTCGGACTCAATGATCTGTTGAGGTCTCTTCTGACCCTAGCATCTATGAATCTTTACTGGACGTGACTACATGTGTCCCTGACTGCACATTTGGTCCTGTGCAGTCATTTAGTACTTGTTTTAGCACTTTGTGTAGACACACCCACTTTGTCAGGCAAAGTTTAAATGAACATGACATATAATGAAAGGTATTTTGATCCTAGAAGCAGTTAAGTTCTAATTAAAATGGGTGTGAAAGAGCAAACTTGTGTAAAAGACTATAAAAGAATGTATTTGAGAGCATCCTAGAACTTGTTAAGCCCATAGGAAACAACAGAATCATGGAATTAGAAAGTAAGTGTTGGAAGGGACTTCAGGAGGATATCTAGTCCATCTTCCTGCTCAAAGCAGGACCAGCCCCAATTAGATCATCCCAGCAAGGCTTTGTCTAGCTGAGTCTTAAAAACTTCTAAGGATAGAGAGTCCACCACCTCTCTGGGTAGCCTGTTCTACTGCTTTACTACCCTTCTCGTGAGACAGATTTTCCTAACAGCTAAGCTAAACCTCCCTTGCTGTAACCATTGCTCCTTGTTCTGTTATTTGCCGCCACTGAGCAGTCTAGCTCCATCCTCTTTGGTACTACCCTTCAGGTAGCTGAAGGCTGGTATTAAATCCCTTCTCTGTCTTGTCTTCTCCAAACTAATTAAGTCCAGCTCCCTCAGCCTCTTCTCAAAAGTCATGTGCCCCAGCACCCTTACCATTTTCACTGTTGTCCACTGGACTCTCTCCAATTTGTCCACATCCTTTCTGTAGTGGGGAGCCCAAAACTGGACACAGTACTCCAGATGTGGCCTTGCCAGTAACAAATAGAGGGGAATTATCAATTCCCTCGATCTGATGGCAATTCTTCTACTAATGCAGCCCAGTATGCTTTTCACTTTCTTTGCAACAAGGGCACATGGTTGGCTCACGTTTAGCTTTTTGTCCATTGTAACCCCTGGGTCCTTTTCTGCAGAGATGCTGCCCAGCCCATCAGCCCCCAGCCTGTACCGGTGTGTGGGATTATTCCATCCTATGTGCAGGAATTTCCAATCCTCCAATTTGTCTAGGTCTCTGAATCACAGCCCTACCTTCCATCTATCTACTACTGCCCCCAGCTTGGTGTCATCTGCAAACTTACTGAGGGTGCACTCCATCCCATCCCATCCATCCCAATCCACCATACATTTACAAAACATATATAATACTGTCAAAAGCCTAGGGAAGATGATGAAGAATAGAGGAGGCAAGGGCACTGGTGTGAATGGCAAGGATTTGATTTTCTTGAATCCACACATATCTACAAAACAGGGTGTGCAAACAGTCATGTGTTTTTGAATCATGCTGGAGTTAGCAGCTCATCTCATTTTCTACTCTTTGCAGTACTGAATTCAATAATTGGTGGGTTCTTATTCTAATCATAGCAATGTATAAGCTGCTGATCAATATTGCAAATGGTTGACTAATGCTTAATGATACTCATTAATCATCATCATATTTTTTTTCTGTTTGCCTAATGAAGAAAGAGATGATAGAAAACAAGCTATTTAATGGCCTGAAATAATGAAAACAGATTACTTGTCAAATAAAATGCAAGCATTCCCAAGACTTCAGTAGCAGATGGATTCATGTTTGTCTCAAAAAGTGCAGGAAATTGATGTATTCAAAACCTTCCAAATTACATGTTCTCTTGAATCAAATGTTGTCTGTTGAAGTGAGAGCAAAACATTGACTGCACTAATGAACCTGAAATGGATATATTTCTGATGCTAAACCTGGAGACCTACTAGCTACCTTATAGAAATAGTAAAGAAAAATTTACAGCATGAACCAAAATATTCAATAGTGATATTGCTGCAGGATTAAAGATGGTTAAATGTGAGTAATGACCAGGAATTGCATCACTACAAGGAAAAATGTTTCTATCACAAATCTTAAACTTGCAAAGAAGATTATGGCACAGACCAGTGCACTGGAGACCAGCCTTTTTGGCAAGTGTGCCACCAGTTAGCCCTGCACCCAGCCTGACTGCAGGTCTGATCCCCTGCCCCTACCCAGTCTGTTGCTCTGCTTTCTGCTTCCTGTCCTGTTTGCTTCTATGCTGTCTGTCCCCTTCTTAATCCGCTGAATTCCACATGCCGGCAGCTTTGCTACTAGTAGGCTGGACCAGTGCATCTGAATGGTGGGAAAATACAGAATTTAAATAATAGGAGACGGAATATTAAAATTTAGAAATTTGATTCATTTTAGAAGATCTCTGGTTTCGTGTCTGTTCAGCCCAAAAGTGTGTTGCTTTAGAAATGGCCTGAAATTTCTAGTAGACGCTAGGGAAACAAATTGGGTGTTGCAAACGTACATCTGTCTAAGGCTACATGAACCAGTTAACTCATGGAAAAGTTATAGATACAGCATAAAGCTACGGACACATGGTACAATCCATAAAAGCAATGCTGACCTGCCCTAATAGTGGCAAGTTTACTCCTGGAGGAATGAGGGGCTGTTTTTATACAGCTTCAAATTCCTGCCCTGAAATGCATAGCCAGATCATTTCTCCATCTGGCTTGTTTGTTTATAGCAGTTTGCTTTGCCCATCCATTCATTTTTCCATAAAGGACCTCCAAAACTGATGACTTGTGCATAGAAGATGACCTGTCTATTGGACAATACTTAGTCTGCCCTATTGTTTCTTGTTCTTCAGTTACAGAATGGTAAGCCTTTCTGTCAGAATAAGTGACTGGGTACCAATGTACACTTGAGTCAACTGGCATCATTGTCTGGGGTAGGGCTTGAATTCACTCCTCGTAAGCCATAGCAAGATGCCCCAGCCATTCTGGTACTGCACCCCTGATGAGGTTTGCAAAGAGCCCTTTACCTGGACTGTTTCTTGTAATATCAAACATGGGAACTTACATTAAAGAGAAAATAAAGTAAAAATACTAAATAAGATCAGACCTTCACTAGAGCACTTGATGCATTATCGTTATTGGAGTCTATTTTTCTCCCTAAGTTGAAACAGTGTATTTATTTTTCTGTTTAAGCAGTGGTGTTGGACCCTGGTTAGATTGTACAGACTAATGTTGCAAAAAGACATTTTTATATTTACTAGAAATGAGTCCCAAGGTCATAGTTTAAAGAAAAGAAGTACTTTATTTTATTGCTTAAATCTTGGACTCCCCAATGGAGCATATCTTGCTCCTTGAGGTTAAACAGCTAAAAGAAAACAGTGCAGGGTGTTCTGTTTCCCATATAAATTTAAATGTCAGCCATTGAGGAAGGTGGCTGCTGACAGTAAAATGCCTCTCAAAAGCACACATTTCAAACTGCACTAAAATTGTTTTAAAAGACAAGTGAGTCTGACCTTTTCTATACTTTGTTACACTTACCTTTATGACTTGCATGTGGCTGTAGACTAAAATCTTGTGCACAACACAGCCTGCTTGAGACCTGTGTGGATGGCTGTGATAACATTTGAACCTAGAAGATCACTGTATGCTTCTTTGGCAAATGCAAAATGTCAGAAGGTTCTTAAAGGTGATAGTCAGGCGAGAGATTGACAGGGCAACTTCCGTCTCTATTGTTCCCGTTTGCAGAAGATCTACATATATTTATGAGCCCTATCAAGCAGAAATATGCCTTCATGGTTGCTGGCCCATGAAAACTCTAAAAGCCTCCCAGGGCATGAAGCAGTAGAGATTATTCCACCTTCTAAAGATGCATTTCCCCTTTTGGTAGTAGCTGCTCAGACATTTTGTGGTCTCCTCTGCCCATTCATTTCCCGAGGGATAGAGCACAACCCTGCCCATCACGATAACAAATCAAGCTTGGAGGGTGCTGCAGTCAGCCAGGATAAAAATGAAAAGGGGACATTTGCCCTTAAGACATTTTCTCATCTTAGTTGCTCCATTGCCATTCTGTTGCTCAGTGAAGCAGTAATAAGGGGAGGACATGAGGACAACGATGGTGTTTTTTGTCATTTGAGAGCTAGAGGCTGCCTGTTATTTCTTGTAAGTGACTGGAGACAAAAAACCTCCACTTCCACTTTTTTATTTCTCTTCCTCTGGGGATCAGGCCTAGCAGTGGTAAGAGAAAGAGAGCGATTTGGTTTACAATTAATCCCATAACATATATGCATAATCCCTTCCAGCCTTAATGTCGATGTAATCTATAATGAAAATGTCTATACAAATACATTCAAGTTGCAAATATAGTTTTCCATTGTTTTTCCAATTTAATGAGGCTCTTGCCTTGTGCTTCTGACGAAATGCGCTACATAGCCTTTCGTTGTTTGTAGTGCTCTCCTACATTCAGATGCATGAAATTACATTATAATGTGAGCCACACAAATGTTGATCAGCTAGCTTGTAGTGGCTTCTTTGACTTCAGTGGCACATTGAGGGGAGTGACCACCCCTTAATGGAACAGGAGCTGGGTAGCGTGGATTAAGAGATAATCCTGTCAGGGAGTGGTGTAACTTTAAGCTTTATAACCAGTGTTTTAAGCCACTTAAAAGTGTTAACATGCAGACAGTCCAGGGGTTAAGAGTTCCAGGAGCCACCCAAAATTAATGTGTAACAAGGCCCAAAGAGTAGTTCAACTAAAGTCAGTGGAGTTACACTGGTATAAAACTAATGCAACAGAAATTAGAGGAAGGTCAGGAGTCTCCAACAAGCAATTTAAAATACTTTAACTTTTTCTTTTCATGAATCTTGTGTAGTTCAACAACAAAAAATGGGCCCTATTTAGAAAAGCAGCCACTTTAGACACCTATGGCTTGCTTTTCCCAAGTGCTAAACACCTGCAACTGTGGAGCACATCTAGCTTTTTGGATGCTCAAGACTTTAGAGGCTTTGGAAAACAAGCACCCCAAAATTAAGACACCCACAACTGGATGTCACTATAAAGTTTTGGCCTCTACATCTGCCTTCTGTATCTTGTGCATTGCTTCGCGGCTGTTAATGATTGCAAATCAGAAGAATTTTCCAGTGTGATAAATGTGTTTTCAGAGATTGACACGTGGTTGTTGACTCAACTCAACCCATACAGATCTGAGTTGAAGTTGGTGATTTTGGTTTTTATATTTCCTGTATTGTCTGCTGCATTAGAAGCTAGTACCGTGTGACAGCCTGGCAGCACTAAGTAATTTGATGATGGTGCAGAGGCAATGAAATCTAGATCTAGGGTTAATGTGGACTGAGGATATTCCCAGTATTAGCCTGTGCTCTGTATGTATACTTCCTTGCTATGACTTTTCTTGTGTTGCTAAGCCCATTATAAAATCATAATTCAGGACCCAAAAATCCATCAAATAAGTTACTGGTCTTTTTATTACTTTTTGACATTCGAACCTGTGTAGTCAGAGTACTCATCCTGAGGCTTAAAGGCCATCTGTAGGCCTGGTGTTCTTTATCTGTGGCCTTTGAAGCCCTTACATGTTACATGTGTCTCATGATCACTAGGACCCTGAGCAAGTGCAGGTTTCTCCTTCAGATCTTGTTGCAGTGGAGGGGAGACACTAAAGATGCTTCAGGATCTGGGGATGTAGTTCCTACTTAAACTAACCCTTGTTGAGTCAAAAGCTGTGAGAAGGGAGAGAGTGTCAGAGCAGAAATCCTCCCTCATACCCCAGAAGAAGAGAGGGAAAGCCCACACAGCCAATAGGAGGGAAAGAGAAATAGGCACCCACTAAAGCAGCCAGTGAGAGGGACTGCTGCTGGCACAGCATGAATATTCAACATGGAATGAATGCTGACTCAGTAGGGGTGGAGAAACCAGATAATATTCAGCATAGTGTAATCTGGATGGGCTAAGGAAGGCTCTTTCTAAGAGCGGAATAGGGAACTCTTATGTGTGTGTGTGTAGCGGGAAGGGGAATGGTCTCAGAGTTTAGGAGGAGTCTCTGTGGTATCTGCAGGGAAGCTCTGTGTGTTAGGCATTTGACAACAATCATAGTAAAAAAAAAAAAAAGTTGTTTGTCAATAAAGAGTTTACAATTTAAAAATATATATATATTGGTTTGGCAACCTGCTTGACTACAGCGATGGTTGTACACTGTGCTGTTGTCCTTGCCCACCAGGCTCCCCCTTCCTATCACCATACCTTGTGCCCCCAACTGCACCCTGCACCATGCTGCCCCTCAACAAACCTCCCTGCCAGCCCCACACTCCTCATCCTGGCACCAACCCCTAAAGATACCTACCTGCCTCCCAGAAGTATTATAGGCAGTCCGAGACACAGAAGCGGCAGCATATAGCTGAGGGAGAACTCCCTGTAGGGTGCTGTGTTCCCTCTCTGACACCAGGCAGTGCTCATGTGCTCCATCTCTTGGAGCTTCAATTAAGCTATGGAGCCTTAGTGTTTTTAATGGTGGCTAACTTTTTAAATGGACTTTACTGATAACCATTTTAGCCTTTTCAGGAAGTAATGATATTACAGATACAGTAAATTGTTAGACAGTTCTGTATGTTCTATATTTATATCGTTTCTGTATTTTCCCAGAATATTCTCCAGGGATAATGGAAACGCATTCTTATTAATTGTTTCTTATTGCATTCTAACATCATTCAATATGTTGACTGATATTTACAGAATATTTATTCCTCACTTATTATTTAGGAAGATTTCCCACAAAAATCAATGGGAGTTTTTGCCTGAGTAATCAGTACAAGACAATTCACTGATTGGCAAAAAAAAAACCAGTTTGACCTTTTATTCCAGTAAGTATAAGAGCTGTGCTAACTTTCTATAACCAGTTATATATGTACCATTATCTTACAATGCTTTGCATCTTTAGGAAAGCTAATGCAATTGAGATTTAGGTCCTGTGTTTTCAGCTGTAGCTTTTTAAACCACACTAGACACATCTACATAAGATACTTTACTGTGCAGCAGACTAATCTACTGCACAGTAAAGAATTACCATCTACATATGCACAGCATTTACTGCGCATTAAATTAATCTACTCTGTGGTTGTCTCTGTCTTGTAGATACAGATAGTTGATTAACCATGTGGTAGGTACTATGTAGTAGCACACATGTAGACCACTGACCAGAAGCCATTTGCTTCTTGTCAGCCCAGGCACAGGGGGCAGGGGAACTATCCTATCCCCCAGCAGCTCTTTCCCAGCCCCACACCCCAATATGCCAATCAGGGCATGGCACTGGGAAACAGCTGCCCCAGATGGAGGAACAGCTTCCCCCAGAGCCCAGTGCCTCCTGCCAAGCAAGGGCTGGCACCTGAGGGAACCTGAAGCTCTGCCAGGCTTCTGAGGGGGTGTTTGCAGAGCAAGGCGGGAGTAGCCCTGCACTGAACTGCTCCCATCAGGAGCAAATTTGCTTCTAATGGATGCACATTTAGATGCACTCCTGTAGTGTATTTTACTGTGCAGTAAGTTTCCAGTGCATTAATAGCATATGTTGACATGCCCAGTCTGCAGCAAAATAGAAGGCTTAAGGCAACTCCCACAAGAAACACTGTATCTTATCTATACACTGTTGTGACACATATATTGATGGTATTTGCATTACCACTGATTCTCTACTATTCTTTTGCATGACAAAACTAGGGTGTCCTACAGAGCACATATGAGACTCATGTACAAGAGAATTATTCTTTCCCCTGGCACATCTATTCCAAAGTAATCAGTCTCTCTTTCCCTCTCATTTTACCTAACTGATGGGAAAACTGAAAAACCTATTCCTGTATTCAGAGGTAATTATAGCAATACTGTGGATCATTTCCTTTCATGCATATGTGGTGTAAAGTGCTTGGCTACATGATTAGCAGGTATGTAATTTACCATTTGGAACAGAGTAATTAATTCATCATTGCCATATATTTTCCTCGGCACATGCTTGTTATCCATATTGCTCATGTGAATCGACATTTTCCTTTTATCACTGATGATTATAAATACATGTCTCTCTTTAGATTTCTCTAAGGCGCTTGACTACATTTCCCAAAATAATTAATTGTAAAATTAAAACCCTGTGACTTTGATGATCATATAGTTTGCCTGCAATTCTGTTTGTTTTATCATTTTGTCAGCAAGTATTGGAAATCCTTGTTCTGAATGTGGCATTCTTTACATGCCAGTCTTTCAGGGCCCCATTTTTACCAGTTTGGTGGCATCGGCAATATTTTCAGTTGTCTTAGGTTATTTGTTAGTGATGGTGTAGTATTCTACGAAGTTAGTTTTTTGCTGAATTCAATGGTTCTATGAAAATCTAACTTTCTTTCAGTGGTGTCTGTACATGGAAGATGCCTGAGGTAGTACAAATGATTTCTAGTAGGAAGCAAAAATGTTTTGCACTAACAGAATAACAGATTGTTCTGATATCACATTTCCTCCTAAATAATTTTAACTAATTCCAAAATGTCTGCTCCATTGAAATGCCATCTAATATTTATTAGTTAACGGCCCAGTTTTTTAGGAGTACTAAGTAGCTACACAACTCATTCAAGCCTTTCCCTAAATCATTAAGCAACAGGCACAATTTTCCCTTGTTCCATCTGTAAATATTTTGCTTCTGCCTAGGAACCACAGAATCAAATGAAAACAAAACAGAAGCTAAACAAAAGATTTCAGAAAGGTACAGTCTATTAAAAACAAGAAACTTCTTGCTCAGACCAGGGGGAACATGAATGATTTTGCTTTGATCTTAAAAATTACACATTTATATCTGTGTCACGATTTTATTTTTTAGGCCCCTGCCACATGTGCAGGTAAAAGCATGATAGGATCTGATGCAGGAGCCACACATGCATGGCAGGAGACATGACTGTGATTGTAGCAGGAGCTACTATTCCTCTCAGTGTTGTGGGAGGCCAGGATCATGATCTTGGGCTCCCCCTACAACCACTACCTAGCAAGCTCCCGCAACGGGGAGCCCTCTCAGCTGTTAGGTCTCCCAGCTGGGGAGAGGAGGGGCATGGTTTGACTCAGTTGTTGAGAGCCTTATCAGTTACAGGTTGCAGCCAAGAAAGCACATTGGCCGAAAGGAGTGCCCCTGGTCAGAAATTAAATTAATGGTGTGGTAGGAACCAGCCACAAAGTTATCACACTTTTTGGGGCTTATTCCATGTTTTATGATGCCATTAATTTTTTTAACATATGGCTGGGTGTCATTGTCATTACAGGTACAACCGGTGCTGCAATAAACAAGAGCTCAGGCTCCCAAAATGCTGGCTCTTAGGATTGGACAGCTTGACCCTCAGCATATCCCACTCCCTGAGTGCACCCTCTTTTTCCCCACCAAGCCTTAATCTTAAATATTACTGGGAGTATTCCTAGTCATCAGTTGAAGTAGGCGCTGGTCATGCTTGAGGGTGCTACGTGGGGCTCTGCCTCCCCTCACACCTATTTCACATGCCAACTGAGTATATGTTGTCCAATTCACTTTCCCCAAGATGTTGTAGCCTTGATGCTGGCTCACTGGTGATTATTGATGTGATTCTGGCAAGAAAGGAGGCAGTTCAAATGCGTGGATAATCTTAGTGCCTGCTTAACAGGATGGTTAAAAATAAGCAAAAATCAGTAGAGCCAAAATAATGTCCATCATTCATTAATCCTTAAGAACACCGGTCTACCACGTTAATACCTTTATGTAATATAATAATGATGACCAAGGAGATCAAAAGAAGTTCCGCAACAATTGATTAGCGGGAAAATCAGTTTTTCCAATTAATTTAATTTCAGCCATTAAATCAAAAATTAATTAAATCAAAACAAAGACAATCAAATAAAAAATGAATGAAATGAACAAAATGCTTGCAATTCATTAAGCAGTACAGAAATCAATTAGTTCAATTAATTTCATTTCACAATCAAAGTACTCTCAATTCATTAAGGACTAAGGCTGCTCACAGAATAAAGTGCCCATCTTCCAGAAGATACAAATTGAAGAATGAGATTCCTACTAGAGAATCAGCCACTCCCCAGTCATCCAACTGGGTGGATTACCTGCCTATTAATTACATCAGACCCTGATCTAGAAGGATAAGTTCTCCCTCTCTCCACCCAGTTTGATGACAGTGTCCCGGGGCTTTCTCTCCCCACCACTTCTCCAGGGGTTCAGGTACCTGTTGCCAGGTGCTCCTCTGGGCTCTTGGACTATGGAGGCTCTCCCCTCACTGACTTTATCCACATCTGCTTCACTCTCACCACTGTGCAGCTCCATGTATTGTCCTCCCATCACTCTTTCCCCTCCTTCTGCTTGTGCTGGACATCTGGTAATATAACCAGCTCCTGGTCATCTTCCAATGTGGTCAGAGCAGGATCTCGTAAATTGAGGCTCCCACTTTTCCTGCCATTCGTTACTGCCACTGCCCATGTAAGGATGCAGGTGAACTCTCCAGCTCTTACCAGGTACCAGGTGGGGAATTTCTAATAGTCCCCCTGTGACGGAGCACCTTTGGAGTGCTCACAATGTGGCAGAGGCTGCAATAGACTGGGGCAGAGCCCAGCAGAGAAAGCAGCCTAGAGACCCCTTCCCCCACCCGAGTTCATTCAAAGGGGAAAGGTATGTGGTGGAACACCTTTGAGGGTGCTCGCCACTTGAGGGCTCTCACAGGCTCCGAGGGGAGCCTGCTTTGGAGCAGCAGCAGGGGAAACCTCCCCCGGTTACCATGTTAAGGGGGGAGGCCTGTGGCGGGACATTATTGGTGCCTGCCACTTTAAGATCTAGGCCAAGCAGCCAGCAGGTGCCTGATTGTGGCAGCCATTTTAAATCTCTGGCCACCCATATAAACAGCTCAGTTCCCTGCTGGCGGGCAAGGCAGCAACATCACCTGCATTGGGGAATAAAAATGGGCAGCCTCCCACCTTAATTAAGATCATTAATTAATTAAGAACAAAGCATGGCAGGTGAGTCAGGTGGGTGATGTGCCTAAAGGCAAGTGGGGAATCTAGCACTGTGGCTAGGCAGGGAGCCCCACTTTGCCATACCCCCACTTTCAGGTTCCCTCTTGAGGAGTATCTCCTGCTTCCACACTGGGTCACAATTTAAGAAATGATGAACATCTTAAGTGCAACATGTTGCAGGGGCCTTACTGCATACAATTTAACCTCTATTGCCGGGATCATAAATATTTTTGTACTATTATATATTTTTACAAAATGGTTTCTAAGTTACTAATTGAGTTAGAAAAAAAAATTTAAAGAAAGAAAGTTTTAAAGAAATCTTTGTTTTAGTAACTATTTGAAGAAAGATTAATTTACTGTTTGAGACTGTTAATGATCCTAATTATGTTCATTTAGGATTCCATTAAATCTGAAGTCACTGCTTTGCAATACTCATGGATTTTTTTTAGTATCACAACTCTTTATCCAAATGAAACCCCCTTAAACAGAGACTTGATAACATGTATTGAATACAACAGGTAACTTATACAAATGAATATATAGATATATATATATATAATATATATTATATATGGTATATGGTAATATTATATGTATTACATATTATATATTAATATATAATATTAATATATTATAATTATTGTGTATGGTAATAATTGTAATATTATATGTTATATTATATATAATATATATATTATAAATTATATATGGTATAATATATAATATATATATGTGGTTCTCTCAGCTGAAGCAACAGGATTAGGCAGTGATCAAGATGACTTCCGTCCAGAACTGTTAAGATTTGTATTTCTAGATTTTGTAAATCTAGCCATTTATATTGATTGCCTTGATTGATTATATATTTGGTATTTTTACACCATACCTAGAGGCTGTTTGGAATTGAGAAGGTTCAGGTTTTAAGTCCATAACTGCAGTTCTCTTGCAGATGACATTTTTTTCAATGAAAGCTATGGATGGTGAGCATTCGATTTTCATGGATATATTTAATCAAAATATATCGGGAGTTATGCCATTAATTTTAACTGAGTCAGGGTAGACCTAATGGCTTTGTGAGCCATAAGATAATAATGGGTATTGCATTTCCTCTATCTTTGTCAAGCATCTGTAAGAGTATACCAGCTAATGAAAAAAAATCCCTTATAAAAAGTTGGCATACATAGCTTAATGGGGAGTATAATTCATTCCACTGAGTCCAGTATCCTTTCTCTGACAGTGACAAATAGTAGTGCTTGGCGTATCAGGAGTGTTCTAGCCCCTGTCATAGCATCCTTGATATCAACTAGCTTTGGTTTAGGGCAGGGGTGCTCAACCTTCAGGCCATGGGGCCAGATACATCCTGCAGTGCCATGTCATCTGGCTTGTGGGGCTCCCCACAGTTTTGGAAATGTGGTGGCAGAAGAGTGATGGCACCATTCCCCTCCTGCCAAATCTTTTGGCTCATGGGG
>JAGPOW010003316.1:187710978-187734827 GCA_030014935.1 Caiman crocodilus
AGTATAAGAAATCTGACCCTGTAGCATAGTGAAGCACCTGGAGGGAAAGCATGCAGGAGTCCTGGTTTCTGAGCTCTGCTTCTGAGACTATGGGTTTTTTATGCAATGACTTTAGCTTGGGTAAACCTTGGGTAAATTCAAAAAGAGGTTGGATGAACACCTGTCTGGGATCGTGTGATCCCAGCATGTGCTCCAGCCAGTGGCGGGGGGTTAGACTAGCTGATCTATTCAGGCTCCTTCTGACCCCTAAATACTATGAAACTATGACTGTTTCATGTAAAACAGAGTCAGCCTATGTTTTCTGTCACCTGCTTCTGTATATGTTTACATTACATTGACCTCATATCCTCATTCAGTCACACTGAGAAAAAGTGCTTGACCCTCATGGATAGAAAGGACATTTTTATAGACATATTTGAAAGTTTAGGATCCAAGATCCCCTTTACTGGCAGCAGAATATGCCCCATGATTTCTAAGGAGCCCCATGCACTAAGAGAGTAACTTCAGAGCTGCACTGTCCTTTTTTTAATGCTGTATGCAGCAGTTGTGCACACTTTGACTCTGCTTCCTGAGCAACATTTGTATCATGGTGGTAGACACCTTTCAATGTAGGAAGTATACAGGCCGTCCTCGGACTTACAGCACAATTGGTTCCTAAAAACCGTGTCTTAAGTCAAAATGTTCTAACTCAGAACCCATTTTCCCATAGGAAGCAGTGTTATAAATGGGGGATTGATTCCTGAACCAAGGCCTAATACCCTGTTTTCACCAGAAATAACCCAGACTTCTGTACTCAATCAATTATAGGTGAATAATATAGCTACAGTCCTGTATTTATATTGTAAATAGAAATCATATTGATTTGGAAGGACTTCTTTGAGGTGACTTTACTGGACTTTTTGAAAGGCTCTTGGTTGGATTTTTTGAAGGATTCTTGGCTGGAGACTCTCAGGAGTCCTGGCTGCAGGTTTCTTTGGCGTCATGTCTGCTGTCTTAAAGAAAGCGTCCAAGGAAGTTTGGACAGATGTTCTCCAGGGAGACGGATTCTTTTCTGTGCTATGAAATTTTCCCCCAGGTATTATTATTGACATGACACTGAACTTAAAAAGCCAGGGGTCTGATCTGTTATTTCAAATGCTGTGTTCCTAATGTCTCAGTTTTATTATAATTTATGTATTTATCAATCTAGCAAAAATATGAACTAGATGTATCAGTTATAGCTAAATTCTAGCAAACATTTTAGCCTGTTCAGTTTTTTTTCCATCGCTTATCATTTCTCCACAAAATCCTTTTGAGCTGAAATTTTTCATGCTTAGTTTTAAACCACAGAGTGCATGTTTATTGGAAAAAGGAACAGCATTAATCTAGCACATGTTTTTCCATTTATTTCACTGAAACCGCACCACATACGCTGATGGTACCATCCTCAACCTTGACTGGTTTTGTTGAGCTTATTGAGATCAAAGCTTTAGTGTGGAGAGAATTGGTTCTCAACATTTTCAGTAAAAACTGGCACATATAAATCCTCCATTAAAAGTAAATAGACTTGCACACTGCATATAATCAGTAATTCCACTTAAAACGCATCCATACATGAAAAGATGAGTTTGATGTTTCCCTTAATAGAAACAGATGGATTACATACCGATTAGCTTGTGTTGGTGCCACAACAGAAGCCCTGCCACAAGAGCTACTGAATAGCCTGAGCTCCCCTACCTCCTGCTGCTACCACCTGGACAGAAGGGAAGAAGTGAAGGAAGCCGCATAAGGAATGTACTATCCAAAGATCTGCATGCAATGCATGAGGTTTACACAGACTAGTTTTAAACTTACCAGCTTGAGTACCTAGATCAGTGTAGCTGTGATAAATAAGGCTCCAACCATCGAGAATGTCCCCACAATATCAAGCAGACTTGTTTACCCTGTGGCAAAGTTTTTGGTACTGCAGATGGACTGGTTCCTGGGATTGACACTGGCTAGTTTTAAGCTGTAAGTGACCTGTGTAGACATTGCCACAGACAGAATGAAATTCTCATGGCACCCCATGATGTAGCTCTTCTCCCTGGAATGACCACTAAGGGTGCGTCCACACATGCAAGCATGCACGCTTGCAGCAGCTCAAATAGAAGAGGTGCAAATCTGAGGAAGGGCTTTTTGTCTCAGCACACGTGCTTGGACATGCACTTTGGTGTGGAGAAAATTGTGCCACTTGGGGCAAAATAACTGTGCCTGGCTCCTCCTGGATCTGAAGCCAAGGGGAGGTAGAGCCCAGGGCCAGTACCTGTGCATCCCCAGCAGTATAAAAAGCTGCCCTGTCCTGGCCCCATCTATACAAAAAGCTGCCCTGGCAAGCAGCTCTGGGCTACTTGCTCTCAGGAGCTTCTGGAGCCCAGCCAAATGATACCTGGGGACACTACCCCTTGTGCCAGCTGGACTGCTGCAGCAGCATCTAAAATCGATTTTTTAAAATACCCCCAAATCCATGTTCTTTCACATTTAAAACCAAAAAAAAACACTGTACACAAACACACACATATCTAGAGAGAGAGAGAGAGAGAGAGAGAGACAGTGATAAGTTGGGTAATGCTTTATTGGTATATTTACAATATTAAAGCAATTTGGAAGCCTACCAATGTCTCTATCATCGTGAAAAAATAAATTCTAAATACCTATATGTGTTGATCTCTGCTTTTGGTTTTCTTTGTACGTAATGGTTATGTGATGGGGGGATGTGGTGTTTGTAGAAAGCGGGTGATAAGGGGTGTGAGGGAAGGTGGGTGGGTAGATGTGGAGGGATGTGGTTTTGTCTGTGGGTAGGAGTGGGGCAATTGCTGGGGGGATTGTGGGTGTGGGGGCCCTTGTGTGAGGGCTGCTTAGGAGGGGTGGGTCCCGTGGCCCCCATAGGGTGCAGCCCCCACCACATACAGCACATGGGATGCCCTCCACCCACACCCAGGGTCCCAGCTCCCACCTAGAGGGCCATAGCCCCTATCCCCCACAGGATCCCAGCTCCCCTGCCCAGGGTCCCAGGCACCCTGGAGGCCCCCTGCCCAAGGTCCCAGCTCTCCCCTGGAGGGGCACAGCCCCTATCCCCCACAGGGCTCCAGACCCCCTGCCTAGGGCCCATAACTAACCTTTAACAGCAGCAGCAGGGGGACCATGTGCCAAGGCCAGCCTGGTTCTGCCAGCCCTGGGGCTGCTTTTGCCTCCCAGCTGGGCTGGTCTTGTGGCAGCAGGACCTGGTGTGGCATGAGGGGACTGTGTGTCAGGCCCAGCCGGGTCCTGGGGCCCCTCTGCAGCCTAGCCAGGCTAGGCCCAGATCCCTGAGGCTCGCTAGTCTGGCTTTGCACCGGAGCAGGTAACACGACTCTGGGAGACGCACATAGGAGCCACACCTCCTGCAGTCCTGTGACCTGCTCCAATGCAAGGCCACACTAGTGGGTCCCATGGGACTGGGCCAGATCCTCATCCCCCTGCAGGCACAGGAGCTGGTGCGGCATGCGGTGCCTACATGCCACGCTGGGTCCTGCTGCAGTCAGGCCCTTCCTATAGCTGCAGGACCTGGCCTGGCACGTGGCAGGACCTGCCAGCCGGGTGGCACGAGCCGCTCCAGGGCCAGTAGGACCCAGCTTCGCTCTGTGCGGTTCACTAGTCCAGCCTTGCAGTGGAGCCAGGTCACAGGGCTCTGGGAGGCATGGCTCCTGTGCATGCCTCCTGGAGCTGTGCAACCCACTCTGGTGCAAAGCCAGACTAGTGAGCCTCAGGGATCTGAACCAGGTCCTCACCCCCCCATAGCCCCAGGGACATCCCCCCCGCCACTCTCCAACTCTCCCCCCCATAACCCCCTGCTGCCCCTGACCCCCCCAACACCCGTGAAACCCCCCCGCCCCAACTTACCTTGGACAGCGCTGGGGGCAGCAGGAACACAAAAGAGATGCTCTGGCCCAAACCAGAGCGTCTCTTTTAGAGGACTGTCTCCAGGCACGGTCTTGAATGGTGCCTTGCTCCGCTCTATTGTGGAGCAGTTTTTTTAGACCCCTGGATATCAAGGGGTCTAATTTTCTCCCTGTGCTGCAAATTTGCAGCATGGGGAACATTTTTTCGTTCTCACACATGCCTGCTGTCCCACCTCAAAGGGGTTTGAGGCAGCGCAACAGGCATGTGCACACTCATCTGGACATGCCCTAAGAGTCAGAAGGAAACATTACACATTAGGAAAGCAGAGAAAAGAACTAATGATTAATCAGCCAAATGTTACACTAAGGATGGGCTAAGTCATTCGAAATCAGTAGCTAAGAAAGCTTTGCATCTTCCACCCGTTCCTCCATTACTACATGATGAACACATGGTCCTTTATGTCATCCATTGTGTTACTCTTGGACCAGGGTTCCTGGAAGTCAGCCAGGGATGGTTGGCAGCAGCTGCTTTTTAGGATAAATTATACCAATTTTCACAGTTTGCCCTAACACCTCGCTCACTTTGTTTCTCTATTGCACTCAGCTTGGATTGTGGTACTTTAAAAGCTGAGTTCTTGGAGGCAAGAACTACTGCTTATTGTGTGTATATGCAGCCCCTAGCACAACGAAGCCCAGCTCCTGACAGGGGCCTCTAGGCACTGCTTGTAATGTAAACAATACCCAGCAAACAAACATCTAGTAGCTGTAAATGATTGCTTTTTTCCTTTATCTCACCTGGGGTGAACTTGGCTGACTGTACCTGAACAGGAAAAAACCTGGGATTATTTTCAGTGCAGGGTGCTGAGCTATTCAAGGTGGGATGGTAAACTACTCTCACCTTTTGTTGAAGAAATTGTTGAATTCTCAGGCTGTCACAGGGTGGGGCCGTAAGACTCTGCACTTCTGCAGATTGACAAGTGAAATAACAGGGAAAGTGAGTGGGATGTTGCCATGGGGATCCCAGCACTTGATCTGATAGACTAGCAGCAGATAACTCTGCTCCACAAGGTAGCCATGAGCTCAAATGCAAGCATGACAGTCATTTTTCCTGGGCAAATGAACTGAATTCTTAGAAACCCTCCCTTATTGCCCATCGGGAAATAGGCTAATGATCAGACATGATGATTCCTTTTGTATGGGCTGTCACTCAAATAGTTTCCTTGTGTATCTCTGCAGGAATCATAAAAGAAAGGATGAGATTTATCTTTTTTCATAAAGACTGAAAATCGTGGGCAATAAGTAGGGAGGTGGCTATTTTAACAAAGTGAACATTTGTCATCAAGAAACTGTACACATATTAACCATTAAGTATGAAGGCGTCTTCTCTTGCACCGTTACTTATTATTTATCCCTCTTTTATAGGTTTGGAAAGGGGAGCTGCAGCAAGGTTAAGTAAGTTGCTCAATATCAGAGGCAAAGCTAGAAGTTGAGAGTTTGCCATGGAAGGTGCCTGCCTGTTCCAGTGGGGAAAGGGGATGGGAGAGAGCTGCATGGCTGGGCTGGTGGCACTGGGGCTGGTACCCGTGTTTGCAGGAGTGGGGTAGCCAAGAGATGCTACCTGGGGGGCATGACCAGGCTGCTTAGCACAGCACAAGAGACCTAGCCCAAGTCAAGCGGGGTGCCATGGACCTATCCTCCTCCTCTTTCCAGCCCATTCCAGGACCAGACTCTTTCTGCTGCCGCTCACGTGAGCTGGAGCTGCTACATCTACTGCGCTCTAGCCTGAGCGGGACAGAGGCAGCTGGGGGACCCTCCAGCAGGGCTGGAGGTGGGGAACAGGGGCTACAGGTCGGGAGCAAGGGACACCAGCATCGTCTGCGGGGGGGGGGGAGGAGTGGGGTGCACAGAGGACTGAGGGTCAGGCACCAGCGAGGCCAGGGGGTGTGGGTTGGGACAGCCTATGGATCTTTGCAAATGGGTCCCGGTAAGAAAAAAGGTTGAGAACCACTGCTTTAGACTAGTCTTGCTGTCTCAAATGCAGAGAAATAAGACAAGCTAGAATCACTGCACTTTTTAAAGAACAGATTTAAACCCTTTTTCTAAAACAGAGGGTGTGCAGTCAGCTTGAAAAGAATTTTCTTCCAACTCTGTAGCTGCTGGTGATGATTTTAAAATTCCTCTAGACATTTTTCTTCAGCGAAGTCTCTGAAAATAAGATTTAATTTACTTCATCTTAAATTAGCTGCTGTTCTGGTCAGAAGGTCTAATTTATAGCTTTGTGTTGGTTCTGTTCAAAAATCTTAAAAAAGATTTAAGTAAATAAGCTGGGAGAGCTCAATTACCCTTGAGAGCATGAAATGACTGCTCAGAGTATTGGATTAAGATGACATCATTTCACACAGGAAACTTGAAATACTGGGAAAATTTGCAAAATCCTTTTATAATCTAATTTGGATATTCTTAATGACACACCTAGAGTTTAAAAATTTCCAGTCTTCTGACTTCACTTAAGGCATGATCATACTTTTGAGAATGGAGCTTGCAGCTGCTATCTCTCTTGCAGCACTGAAGATAGTAAATGGGTTATCTGCTGCTTCCCAAATGTGGCCAGAAATCTCTACCAGCAGACTGGATAGAAGAAAAAGCTATGACTGAGCCCTGTTTTCTTTTCTCCCTGTACTTCCCCAAATAATGCAGTCTTATTCTCTCTATGCCTATGATGGGTCATTTTCAAATGCCTATTTCCAAACATTTTTTTGCCTTCTCATTAAGTCCCCTTTAAATACTTTTGCTACTAGTTTGCCTGCTCCCAATCCCAATAATCTTTATTTAGGTTCCACAGGAGATCTGACTGGGAATGAGATATGAATCAGGTTGAGAAAAAATGTTTTATAAGAAAATGCACATCTGCCCTATGTTAGTAAAATGACTCAGTCAAGAAGGAAAACATTTCTGATTCAAAATTTGAATCAGACCATAGCTTCCCATACATCCGTTATGTCTCTGGCTAGACGAGTTGAGGCTGACAAGAAACTTCTGCTTTATGATAACTTTTATCAAACTCAGGATTTCTTGTCATCCCAATTTTACAAAGAGGCAATCCTGTTCTAACAAGAAGAACGTGAAAGAAACTAACCTGAATACAAGTGACTGTACTGTGACCTACTTCCTTCTTTATTACTTTTACACAATATTTGTGTTTCCATTCTTTTTGTCATGTTTAGATAGCAATTGATGGGGATGAAGCGGAATTTGAATGAGGGATTTGGGAGCAAAGGCAGTTGAGAAGCATCTGAGACAGTGTGGCCGTTCCTGAACAGCAGTGGGGGAATGGGTCGGTGATGTGATCGTGTGAGAATCCCAAGAGGGGAGTGTGAAGGGAAGGAGAGAGATCTATAGAAGAGCTTACATGCTGATCTGGGTATCAAGGTGGACTGCAGAGGTCCTTCTAGACATTCATGTAAAGGTGTGATAGGCTCTAATGCACAGTCTACACAATTGCACCTTCTGCCATACCACATGCATGGCAGGAAATATGATTATAGGATCCAGTAACAGATCCCATCATCCCGTATTTCCAATGGAAGAGGATCCCAGGATCTTGACCCCCAGGCTTCCCCTGCACTTGAGACTGTAAGTCTCACAGCTGATGAAATTCCCAGCCTCAGTAGTGCCCCACAGGTTGCTGTGGCTGGGAGTCCCATCAGCTGACTGCGGGGCACTACTGCATCTGGGAGCCATGGCAGCTGACAAAACTCCCAACCAGGGCGGCCCATGGGATAGGGCAATGGGTGGAAGTCCCATCAGCTATAGCACCATCAAATTAAACCTGGATAGAAACCATCTATAAAGTAATTACACATTTTCCAGCTCTAACTTTATAACTGGTTGCACCTTTTTAAGGTGTTATAATCAATTTGCCTGTATAAATGGTCTAAATTAATTATACAATTAACCAGGTGATTGGGTAATACATTTAACATGTAGAGGGGGCCTACATGGCTGAGTTCAAACTCATGATCCTAAACTCTCAGGATATTTTTGTTTTTTTAGCTGATGACCACTTTAATGTAAAATCCATGAACAGTCCAGGGAGCAGAAACTGGAACCCAGGACAGCCTCCAAGTGTGTGAATGCTTTGACTTACAGAAGCTGGGTCCTTCTTGCGTGGCCTCATTAATTTTACATGCTTTGCTACACAGTGGTCCAGTTTTAACAGGACACACGAGAATGTCTTCTCCTATTCAGAGTAGCCTCTAGTCTGGTTTCAAGAACGTTTTTCTGGAAAGCAGATGTGGGAGTTGAACTCCAGTCTCCAACTTTTCAGGATCAATAAAGATGGCAGAAATCCAGAAATGAGCAGTTGTTCATACATATCCGTATACTTTGCAGTTCATATTAGCTGGTTTTAGCTAGCTCCTTCCTCTGGGTTATGTAGATACCCATTGTGCTCGGAAAGGCACTGAGACATCAAACTCAATTTTGAATTATACGTCAGGGATCAAGTTTTGAAAAATATAGGCATTGTGGCATCCAATTTGTAGATAACTAAGTCCTATTTTTGGATCTGGCTTGCAGTGTTGTGGCCTTAGTGATGGCAAGCTGTAAGAGACGGGGGCAGAGAATGAAGAACCAGTCCAGAATAACAGAAGGAAATCAAACAGCAGGCAAAGAGGCCAGTGGAATGAATGTTGGTCCTGCATTTAGGTGTAGATACTATAATCAGCTCTTGTAATCACTGTAATCAATTAGTCAGTTTCTGGCTTCCTGTTTGTACTCTCCACAAGGGTAATTTTAGCATTCATTTTCCCCTTTCTTTTATCTCTACTCTGACTACTCAGAGGCTGGTACCTCTCAAAAGAAAACATTAAGTGAATCTGCTTTATTCTTCCTGAGTCCCCACTCTCTACCATGTGGACTTGTCCATGCAGAATGTCTTTTATTCTACCTTTTTGTACAATTTCTGTCATTTTCCAGAATTAACCATCTCATGTTATAGGAGGATGTTGCTAATTTCTGTGCTTCTGACTAACTTCATTTCCTGTTTTAACCAGCTCTGAAAAATCACAGGCACTGACAGACATTCATGGCCCTTCTCTAAATCATGGCACTTTACATAAAATGCCACGTGCAAAGATCCTGGTTTTCTCTGGTTAAAAAAAGAAATCCCAAGTTTCAGATTTAAAGTAGTAACCTAAAATTCACATTTTTCTGTGATCAGAATGAAACACCACTTATATATATTTATATATGTGGTGTGTATATATATCTATATCTATATGTAAGTGGTGTTTTATTTTGATCACGGAAAAACGTGCATTTTGGGTTAATTTTTTAAATCTGAAAATTGAGAATTTTTTGTTTACCAGAGAAAACTAGGATCTCTGCACATGACATTTTATGTAAAGTGTCACGACTTGGAGTTACATTTTATGTAAAGTATATCATGAGACATTTTATGTAAAGCGCCATCTATGTATAAGTGGTATTTCATTTTGAGCATGGAAAAATGTGGATTTTGGGTTACTGTTTTTAAATCTGAAAACTGGGGATTCTTTTTAATCAAAGAAAACCAGGATTCCTGGGCATGTGTTCATGCTCCCTGCCCCTTTCCGCCCATGCGCCGACCAAATAGACATTAGCCTGCTGGATCAGGAGAGGAATTGAGTCTGCCTGCACTGTTCAAGGGTTAACTTTTCACATGTTCAGCCTTTTTAGAAGCGCGCTGCAGCTAGCATTGCCAGGGCTGGGACTGGCGTCAGGTCATGGCTGTAACTTTCAGGGGCCAGTTCATGCCAAAAAAATGTTATGTCTGTATGCACCCTAAGTGGTTATTTTCTGATTTATAGAATTGCTATTCATTATAGTAATTTGATTGTTCTTACAATCATTGATCACTATAAGAGCCTGATCCTTTCACTTGCTGATCTTTCCCTGCAAAGTATAATTGTCATATTTTTTTTTAATTTCAGGAACTTAATTTTAAATAGTATATTTTCAATAGTGTTGGCTCAAGATCAAACATACTGGAAAATATAATAAATGAAGTAATTCCTCTTGGTTGAAACTAAAGCTTGTATGGAAATGTACTAGTTTTTATTTAAAATTTTGAGAAAGAGGGAGAGAATACCTTGTCTGTAGATTAGTCAGAGGGTTAGGGTGTTAATCTGATAGCTAATATCAGATTCAGTGTAGGGGTATGTCTGCCTTATTTTGTATCTCTTTCACATTTGAAAGATCTTGGTTATATGCCAACACGGAACAGGAAGATTTAAGATTTTTCAAGTTTTGTAGGACAGGAAAGCTGTTTAGCTCTATAGCCAACCTTTAATCCTGGTGATTTAAATATTGTTTTGCTTCTGCTTCCTTACTTCAATACCAGTGTTGCTCTGTAAATGATACGTTCAAAACCCTACAGTTCCTTCAGCAGGATGGACAGTCACATGACTTCTGAGGAAAGGGTGAGAAAACTGGGCTTATTTAGAGTAGAGCTGGAAAGGTAAATTCAGCTTTGGTTCTTAGTCAGACAGTTTTAAGTTAGTGGCTATTAAAATAAAGTCAGAACTGAAGTGAAGGCAGGGTGCTGAGAGCATGATTATGCTTCTTTCTACACTGTCCTGAGCATGCATGGAGTTTCATGAAGCAAATGAAATCCCTGCACCAAAGTTCTTGTAACAAAGGCCTTGTTGCACAGGAGGTGTATGGTCCTACTAGAGGAAATGTCTTGCTGGACTTGGTGTTAGTTACAGGGGATGACCTGGTGGGAAATCTGCCAGTTCAAGGTAACCTAAGGGATAGTGACCATCGATTGATTGAATTCACTATCCGGTGAAGTGTGGGTCAACTAACCAGCAGGGCTGAAGTGCTAGACTTCAGAAAGGCTAACTTCAATGTGCTCAGTAGATTAGCTAGTGAGGCATTTAAGTTCAAGAGCATTGGCAAAATGGGGGTTCAGGAGGGGTGGTTGTTCCTCAAGGGTGCAATCCTTTGGGCACAGAAGGAGACAATCCCATTGCACATAAAAAGGGGCAAAGGGGCCAAGAAGCCCTCTTGGCTGAACAGGGAAGTCCAGGAAAGCATAAGGGCAAAGAAAGAGGTATTCAGGCTGTGGTAGCTACCAAGGAGGAGTATATCTCCCTGGCTCGCACTTTCAAGGAATCAGTGAAGAAGGCCAAAGCAAGATTAGAACTTAGGCTGGCAACAAAAGTTAAGGACAACAGAAAGTCCTTCTTCAAGTATATAGGGAGCAAAAGGAAGAAGCATGGTAGCATAGGACTCCAACAGGACAAACTAGGGCAATTGGTGATGGAGAGTGGGGAAAAAACTGAGCTCTTCAATGAGTTCTTTGTGTCTGAATTCCTAGGTGGAAACCAACACAAATCTCCCAACTGGATCATAGATAGACACAGGAGGGACATCAGCTCACCAACTGTTATCGCAGACTTAGTGAAGGGGCACTTGGAGGGGCTGGATGTGTTCAAATCAGTAGACCTGGCTGAACTTCCTCCAACGGTGCTGAAGGAATTGGGCAGTGTCATAGCAGAGCCACTGGCTGTTTGAGCACTCATGGTGCTCTGATCAGGTGCAGGAGATTGGAAAAGGGTCAATGTGGCTCCTATTTTCAAGAAGGGGAGGAGTGAGGAACCAGAAAATCACCTCTATCCTTGGGAAAACTCTGGAAAAAATCATTAAGGATCACATTTGTGGGAGCCCAGCAGGGCTAATAATGCTGAAAGAAAATTAGGACAGGTTCACTGCAGGTGGATCCTTCCTGACTAACCTTGTTTCTTTTTATGACCAGGTCATAAAATGCTTAGACATAGGAGTTGAGGTAGATGTTATCTTCCTAGACTTTAAGAAGGCCTTCTATATGGTATCTCATTCTGTTCTCATAAATAAACTGACAAGTTGTGAAATACATGATTACACAGTCAGGTGGGTAGTGAATTGGCTTAGGGGGTCGCATCCAGGGAGTGGTGGTGGACGGGTCAATATCGACCTGGAAAGATGTGGGCAGTGGAGTCCCGCAAGGCTCGGTCCTTGGACCAGTGCTATTCAATGTCTTCATCAGTGACTTGGACAAAGGTGTAGAAAGCACCCTGTCCAAGTTTGCAGATGATACCAAATCATCAGGCAAAGTTAACACAGCAGAGGGTAGGGAATGGATCCAGGTGGGTCTGGGTAGGTTGGAAAAATGGGCAGAATGAAATAGGATATAGTTCAACAAAAACAAGCACAAAGTGCTGCACTTAGCGGAAAAGAACCACCAATACACTTACAGTCTGGGGGCTGATCTTCTCAGCAGCACAGCAGTGGAAAGGGATCTTGGACTCATAGTCAACTCCAAGGTGAACATGAGTCATCAGTGTGACACAGTGATCAACAAGGCTAACTGCACTTTACCATGCGTTAGCAGATGCATGACAAACAGGTCTAGGGAGGTGATGCTTCCCCTCTATGAGGCACTGGACAGGCCGCAGTTGGAGTACAGTAGAGTGTCCAGTTTTGGGTGCCACATTTCAAGTGGGATGCAGAGAATCTCGAGAGGGTCCAAAGGAGGCCACTCGTATGGTCAGAGGCCTGCAGGCAAGGCCCTATGAGGAGAGACTGAGGGACCTAGATCTCTTCAGCCTTCGCAAGGGAAGGCTGAGAGGTGATCTTGTGGCTGCCTATATATTCATCAGGGGAGGGTAGCAGGGAATAGGAGATGCTTTATTTACTAGGGCACCCCCCCTAGAGTAAGTAGGAACAATGGCCACAACTTGACAAAGAGCAGATTTAGGTTGGACATTAAAAAGAACTTCTTCTCAATAAGGGTTGCCAGAGTCTGGAATGGGCTTCCAAGGGGGGTGGTGCTCTCCCCTACCCTGGGGGTCTTCAAGAGGAAACTGGACAAGCACCTAGCTGGAGTTGTCTGACCCCAGCACTCATCCTGCCTAGGGCAGGGGATCAGACTCAATGACCTAGTGATGTCCGTTCTGACTCTAACATCTATGAATCTGTGAATACCTTCTATTTCAGTGCAGATGTTTCTGGTGTATGAAATGGCAAATACAGCTGAATAACCCAGTGGCTCAATTTTGGTATGTTTCTATTGTTGTGCCCCTCAGTTTACTGACATGTACAGCAGTGGGCAGTTGAAATGCCTTTTTGCCCAGGCTCCAGATCCCAAGACTCCTGCTTATAATATGCATTTTGCACTGGGAATGGAATCTGACAGGTGATCGCCCTGAATAAACTGATGTGCCATTTCCTAACCACAAACTCTAATTATGCTGAAGGCAACACTTCATAAGAAGTGGCAAAGCATTATTCTTTCCTTTGGGTTTATGATAATAACATTAATCTTGATGAATTATTTTGGAATTCATGTGGCAGTCAGGTTTTCAAAGCTGTTTTCCTGCCCTGCAGGAACTGTTTCTGTTACGTGCAGGTCAGTGAGTTTTTATTTCAACCTCTAAAGATGTACAAATGCAAATACTTCAAATAAAGCTGAAAAAAAAAATTGCTAACCTGTTTGGGAACGGTCAGCAATTGAAAAGGGACCAAAATATATTTGAAGTGTACCTTGACACAATGCATTATAACTAAAAATTAATACAATTAGTTAATTCTATAACAGATCAATGTATTGTCCTTAAAATGTATCAATGAATCTATCTGTATCTATAGATACAGAATATATCTATGTATATTCTACAGAATGTATCTATCTGTTTTGATTTCTTCTTGTAACACATCATCTAAGAGAGCTAATTCAATGAGGTTAGTGGTTAATCTAGCTACTAAGACTGAGATATTATGTTGTTGAGCTAAATATATTCCCAGTGTCTGAAAGCACAAAAAGTTTCTAAACATGATTGAGTTTAGGATCCTGAGGAAAGGAAGGATGGAGAGCAGCAGAGTAAGGACCCTGGACTTCAGAAAAGCAGGTTTTGACTCTGTCAGGGAACTGATGAGCAGGATCCCCTGGGAGGCCAGTCTGAGAGGGACAGGAGTCCAGGAGAGGTGGTTATATTTTAAAGAAACCTTACTGAGGACACAGAAATAAACCATCCTGATTTGCAGGAAGACTAGCAAGTATGGCAGAGGACCAGTTTGGATCAACAGGGAACTCTTCAATGAGCTAAAACACAAAAAGGAGGCTTATGAGAAGTGGAAACTAGGACAAATGACTAGGGTGGAATATAAGATTATTGCTCGAGCATGCAGGGATGAAGTCAGGAAGGCCAAAGCACAGTTGGAGCTGCAGCTAGTAAGGGACATGATGGGTAACAAGAAGGGTTTCTACAAGTATGTCAGCAACAAAAGGAAGATCAGAGAGTGTGTGGGTCCCTTACTGAATGGGGGAGGCAAGTTAGTGACAGATGGGAAGGAGATGAGCAGCCCTTAATAGTGAAAAAACAGGTTAGGCATTATTTAGAAAAGCTGGACATGTACAAGTCCTTGGGGTCAGACATGATGCACCCAAGGGTGCTGAGGAAGTTGGCTGATGTGATTGCAGTGCTCCTGGCCATTATCTATGAAAATTCTTGGTGAATGGGAGAGGTCATGGACAATTGGAGAAAAGCCATTATAATGCCCAACTTTAAGAAAGAAAAGGAGGATTTGGGAAACAGATAGGTCAGCCTCACCTCAGACCCTGGGTAAATTATGGAGAAAGTCCTTAAAGAATTCATTTCTAAACACTTAAAGGAGAAAAAGGTGATTAGGAACAGTCAGCATGGATTGACCAAGGACAAGTCATGATTGACCAACCTGATTGCCTTCTGTGGTGAGATGACTGGCTCTGTGGATGTAGGGAGAGCAGTGGACACGATATACCTTGACTTTAGCAAGGCTTGTTATAGTCTCCAGCTCAGGAAGTGCAAGCTGGATGAATGCACTGTAAGATGGATAGAAAACTGTCTGGATCATCAGGCTCGGAGGGTAGTAATCAATGACTCAGTGTTTAGTTGGCAGCTGGTATCAAGCTGATTGCTCCAACATTTGGTCAGTCCTGAGGCCCGTTTTGTTCACTGTCTTCATCAATGACCTGGAAGATGGCATGGAGTGCACCCTCAGCAAGTTTGCAGATGACACCAAGCGGCGGGGAGTAGTAGATATGCTGGAAGGTAGGGTTAAGATTCAGAGAGACCTAGACAAATTGGAGGTTTGGACCAAAAGAGATTTCATGAGGGTCAATTAGGACAAGTGCCAAGTCCTGCACTTAGGGTGGAACAATCCCATGCACCGGTACAGGCTGGGGGCTGACTGCCTGGGCAGCAGCTCTTCAGAAAAGGACCTGGGGGTTACAGTGGATGATAAGGTGAATATGAGCCAACAGTGTGCCATTGTTGCAAAGAAAGCTAACGGCATACTAGGCTGCATTAGTAGGATTGTTGCCAGCAGATACAGGGAATTCATAATTCCCCTCTATTTGTCACTGGTGAGGCCACATCTGGTGTACTGTGTCCAGTTCTGGGCTCCCTGTTACAAAAAGGATGTAGACAAATTGGAGAGAGTCTGGTGGAGGGCAGTGGAGATGTTGAGAGGGCTGGGGCACATGACTTCTGAGAAGTGTGTGAAGGAATTTGGCTTATTTAGTTTAGAGAAGGGAAGACTGAGAGGGTTAATAGCAGCCTTCAGCTGCCTGAATTTAATACACCTGTCAACCACTGGATGCTATCACATGGTTTGGCAATTATGTACACGCAGACTGATTGACTACCTGAAGTGTGGTGCTAGACGGTTCTTGGCAGCAGATAGAGCAAGGAGCAATGGTCTCAAGTTGCAGCAAGAGAAGTTTACGTTAGATACTGAAGATCGCTTCATATTGGAAATAAGGAAAAACTTCTTTAAAATTCGAGTGCCGAGGGTCTGGAACAGACTCCGCCCAGAGGAGGAGGCGACCCGCTCTGGCGACCTTCAAAAAGTATCTTGACACACATCTTGTTGGAGTCATCTGACCCCAGCAGTCTTTCCTGCCCAAGTGCAGGGGGGCTGGACCCAATGGTCTTGTAAGGTCCCTTCCAGGCCCTAACATCTATACATCTATTAGGAAAAACTTTCTCAATGGGATGGTAGTAAAGCACTGGAAGAGGTTACCTATTGAGATTGTGAAATCTGAATCCTTGGATGTTTTAGACCCTAATAGACAAAGCTCTGGCTGAGGTGATCTACTTAAGGATGGTCCTGTTTGAGCAGGGGGTTGGACTACATGACCTCCTGAGGTCCCTTCCAGCCGTAATTTTCTATGATTCTATGGTTTGGAAAGTAAAATAGAAACAATTTCAGGTAAGAAAACATGTGAAATGTGATGTCAGTTACAGAAGAGGTATTGACCCACTCCTTGATGGTATTTTGTCACCCTTAATTCAAATACAGCACCCTAAAAATGTAGAAACTAACTGAAGGTAAGTATTCTTCATAGCCACTGAGTTTCCTTTCCTGCTGTGAGGAATCAAACGGTTCTTCCATATATAAAGAAAGAAACACAACGTTTCCACCTCCCTCCCCAGCACTTGTGTATCTCATATTGCCCTGTGAGAACGAGTGGAGTTTCTTTTGCTAGAAATATTGACGGCCGCCATTTCTCTGCCTGGTTCTAAATCATTTTGTGTGTGGGTAATTTATTCATTGCAACTTTTTGGAGATGCAGATGGTCCGATCATATTGCACATACTAGGCACCAAAGTGAGATCCTACTTCACATTGTTCAAGTCCTCTAAAAAGACCTCATGCTAAATGTGTACAGGCCCTCAGTCTCTTTCTGTGACCTAGTCTTAAGGTTAAGGTGATGGCATATTACAGAAGTGAGTGCATTGACATTTTTTCAGGGATTTGGGCAGGGTGGAATAGGATTACACGAGGGCATCTGAGTCCAGTTAGATGCCTAATAGGGGGAATCAGAGCTGGCTCTGAAGTTACATCTAGGTGACCTCTGGAGAGAACCCAGGAGTGTTGCCAAAAGACAAGTCCTACCCACTCACCCCTGCTTCACAGTCCCGTCAGTTCCTAAGCTGGGCCGTGTAAAGGGTTCAGGCATATACCTCCTGTATGCACACCCCAAGACCATGAACAGGCTTTTCAGACATGAAGAGTCAAGGCACCAACTCAACACCACATTGTCATCTATGCTAATTTAAGAGTTTGGGGGTGCACACACAGCAGGTCTCCTGCCTTATTCTGAAGACCTCATAGGCATCTTCTCAGAGAGAGTGGCTCAGCTGGTATAAATTACCATAGCCCTATTGGCTTCAAACCACAAGCCCCTTGGAAACCTTGAGTCACCAGCACTGCTCTTTGAAGACTTTTACCATATTCCTCTAAAAAGGGGGCAGATTGAAATACTGCAGCCGAAGTCTTAAATATGTCTGCATGCGGTTTACAGTTTGGGCATACTACATGCAGTCAAAGCAAGTGTGAAGAATGCTCTGACTGAATTCTGTGACTCAACACGCACATATTCTAGAGTGGCTGTCCAAATCAGTCCTGCAAATTCAAATTTGGAGGCACTTCCACAGATCTTGCATCATTCAACTTTTGGTATAACCTGAATCCTCCTACTGGGTTGCAGATTCCTAGTTAGGCTTCACTTGCTTCTGCTATTGTTCCAAACACAGAATCCAGCCCATCAGCACTATTGCAGAACCGGTCAAAGCTAGGACTGGGAAAGGAAAGGGGTAAAGTGGAGTTCAGGTGAGGCCACAAATCATCCCTGCAGGTCCCAAAATGCCTACTCTGGGAAAATTGTGACATAGTGGTGCTTTCTCTTCTCTCTGCTATTAGTAAAAAAAGTGCCGATAGGACCCAGACAGAGACTCCTCATAGAAGCATCCCCACAACAGTGGGGACATTTCCTGGCCTGTGCTGAGTGGCTGCTTCCTCCTAACTTCTCTTGTCCCCACCTCTTGGCTTTTTCAATTCAGCTTTACTCCTCACCTGTTCTTCTCCCCTGCCCTGTCCCCTCAGCTTTTGATACCCTTTTTTTCATTCACTTTTCTTTCCACATACCTCATTCAGGAAGCATGACGCTTGTCACCATCACATGCTTCTGCCTGTGTTTTACTCCCTTACTCCACCCGACATCTGTCCCGTCAGTGTAGATTATAAAATCTCTAGATGTGGACTGTCTGTCACTCTGGGTTAGTACAATGCCTAATATAACAGACCCCCTTTCTTGGTTGGTCCTTAGGCACTGCTGTAATAAACAGGATTATTAATAACAACAGTCATCTTACATTTTGGTTTTCATATCGCTAGCATCGGAAATAGTGAGTCACGTTCCTCCATGTTCTAGAATATTGAGATGGGTATAATCTATCCTCGTTTCTGCATTTTCCACCAGTCTTTTATCGTCAGTCTGTATTATCTGCTAGTTTTCATCATTCGTATGAACCACTTCAGTGACTGAATTCTACGAACTGCCATACTCACGAATTGTGCTCCAGAATCTGATTTTTCACCCTGCTGAAGATAAATTATGATGAGCATTAGTTATTTTTCTTCTTCCGTTCCATAAAGCGTACCTGAGCGTTTGTTGGAAGAATAAAATCCGTGCTGTATTTGCTGTTTGTTGGTTCTGCACATGTGAGGCTGACTAGCCCTTGTTCTCATGGCCACCTGTATGTATTCACCTGAATTGCATGCAGGTTTACCTTTTCTTCTGTGTCTTTAGAATGATATCACATTATTATTATCTGGTTAAAAATGACATGAGTTCAACTGCCTCTCCTTTCCAACAGTATTCCTCATTTTCATTTCTTCATTAAATGCATACCCTGCCTGAATTTCTGTGTTCCTACTCACTCCAGCAGAATGGTTCCTATGGTGACACGCGTTCCCTATACCCCTTAAATTGTGCTCTAGCATACAAAGCATTGTGTTAGGCACCTCGATTTAATGAAGTGGGGTTTTTTCAGGTTTTAAAATCTAATCCCACACGACTCACTTTGGAATTTTGATCCAACGATTTATTTTGGTTTGGTTTTGGTCACATACAGATGTGCATTTCAAACGTTACTTTTAAGTGGGGTTTTTAATTTTATTTCAAACATATTTTTTATTCAAGTATAAAATATTAAACACATCTGGTCTGTTCTTTTTGTTTACCCATTTAGCAGGCTATGAATATTAGCATTAGTTATATCATCATTCTCCATCATTATTGGAGCTTTCCTATGGTGTAAACATTAAATGCAGAAAGCATACCAACTTCAAGTGGCTGTATAGGATAGATATCAGGAGGCACTACTTCACAGTCAGGGCGGCTAGGATCTGGAACCAACTTCCAAGGAAGTGGTGCTCGCTTCTACCGTGGGGGTCTTCAAAAGGAGGCTGGATAGACACCTTGCTGGGGCCATTTGACCCCAGCATCCTTTCCTGCCTATGGTGGGGGGTCGGACTTGATGATCTGCTCAGGTCCCTTCCGACCCTACCAACTATGAAACTATGGTTGAATTTTTATACCACATACCTGCAGCGTATGAACTGTTTACAGAACTTACTTTCAAATGCCTAGGATGTTTCACTTGTGTAGTCTCTGCTGCTCTGCACAGAGGTGTAGGTTGTGCTCAGAAAAGAATCATCTCCTTCACTCAGCACTTACAGTCCATCAACAAGTCTATCACACAGCAAATCAACAAGATGTTCTTGTTCACAGCTTTTGGATAGTAGTCACACCGTCTGTTACAAACCGATCAAATGTTTCATCTGCTATGCTGCTTTGCAAGTGTGGAACACGTTCCTCTCCCATGTGATATTTTTTCTCAGGACTGAAGCAATCTTTAAATATTTTCATCAAAATATTTGATTATGTCCACTGTTCTGTGTGAGAGTTGATCACATGAAAATGTATTTTTCCCAATGTATAAGTAAGCACATATAGCATTATATTGTTATATATGATATGTAGTCATTATATACAATATGATTACATGTGAGATTATATTTATATTTTTTCTTTGCCCTTCCCCATATGCTTTTTGTTATTTTATACATATGTTTTTAGTATACCATACTTAGGTTGAATATAAGAATATATATAGCACACGTGTGTGCGTGCAAGTGTATATGTATATATGTATGTAAATATATACTTACACAGACAGACACAAAATGGTAACAAGGTTATGCAACTTTCTTATAAAAGAGCTTTCCATTTACACGGGGTGGAGACAGAAAATTGTTATTATTTATTCATCTTTCTTTACTGCCTATTAGCTCTCTAGTCATGGACACAGTTGCGTCAGATGTCCAAAAGAGCTTGCAACCAAAGTATAAAACAACAGACAACAGATGGATACAGACAGACAGATGGGAAAATATAGAGAAAATGGGACAATATTGGTCAGCGTGTTAGGGAGCAGTCAGTACATACCAGCAGTGTGCTCATTGTTAAGTGTGTTTGTTGGAGTGGGTGTACAAGTATCGGGTTATAGATGACCCTGGGAAACAGTTCCCAAATATGAAAGGTAACTGGGTAGAGTCATGAAGTTACTGCTTCAAACATGTCACATGTTAGGTGAAGGAATGATCAAATGTAGATGTCTCAATGGAGAATGAGAATTAAGATAGATTTTGAAGGGCCTTAGAAGTGAAAGCAAGTAGCTTACGTTTGATGTGACAGAGAAGAGGGAGCCATTGTAGAAATGTAAAGTAAATGTGACACAGTCAAAGGAGTGGGCTAGGAACATGATCATACTGCATTCTGGATGGAGATCAAGGTTGTAGGTATCAAGGTCAGAGAAGAAAAGATTGCTGCACTAATTGAGAAAGGAGCCTGTACAAGAGATGTTAGTGGTGTGGAATGGAATCAGCTTACTCGGACTGCCGTGCCTTTGAATGGTAGTACTAAGGATGTGTGAAACCTTAGTACAAGGCTGGGCACCAGTTCTGTCCCAGTTATGCCCGACTTCAAAAGCTTAAATAAACCTTTTATGATCCCTTCCTATGTGGTGAACACTCAAAGTGCCCATGTAAAGCTGGTTATACACATGTCTATTAACATTGATTGATACAAAGTTGTATTTTAATGCGCTATTTGATATTGAGTTTGCAATGATGTTAGTGAGAAAATATCACTAAGCACACAATAGCACACAAAGCAGGGATCAGCAGCCCCAGCTTTGATGTTTCCTTCAGCGTTCAACCTTGCTACTGTAGCACTCCTTTAACCTAGTGGCTGTGTTCCTTATTTTGTCTTGTTAGGGTACTTTATGTAAAGGAAGCATCCGGGGTAGATCCTGGATTTGGGAAAAGCGAATGTGAGAGCAGCAACCCATGCTGTAGAGGTGGCTGCACCACCTCCTGCTAGATGCTTCTCTGCACCCACTTGTGCAGGCAGCCCAGGTAGGGAGAGCTGGGAACTTTTTAAAGTCCCAGAACCAGGTAAGAGTCATGCCTCTTCCCACTTCTTCCCCTCCCATACCCCACCTTCGCCTGCTGCTTTCCCAGTTAACCCAGGCATGGGGGAACCTTTTTTAGATCTGCTTCTGCCTGCTCCAGCCAGGCTGCACAGGACCTGGGCTCAATTGGGAATGTGACAGAAAAGCGGCAGCGGTGACAGATAGATGGGTAGGTTCCCTCACACTGCCCAGTCCCCCCAGCAGCCAGTTCAGGGAGAGGGAACCCCTCCTTCACGTCCACTGCTGCTGCCCCTGCCACTGTCTCAGCTGAGCCCAGCTCCCATGTAACGCAGCTGGAGCAGGCGGCGTCTGCCTCCAGCACAGTGGGGAAAGCAGCAACGGCAAGAGGAAGTAGGGGGAAATGGAGGGGAAGAGATGTGCCTCTGAGCACAGAGGATAAGGGAGGGGATTTTCACCTGTTTGTAGACTTCAGAAAGGTCCCCAGAGGCATCCATGCCATGGTCCAGTCATTAAGTGTGGGTGCAGCTACCCCACTGCACCCCCTCAGGAACTGCCCCTAGCAGTCTCCATTCATCAGGATCCTAATTTTTGTTGTACCTTTGGGTTTTATTGCACAGTTTTCTAACTATAACCAAATGTGTGAAGCTATGTTAAAAATGACAATACTAAATAAATCAGGCATGCTGGCAGAAACGGATGATAACTGCAATTAGTATGCGTGTAAAACATCTTCTGATGTGTTTTGCTTTTGTGCTTACTTCCAGGCACCATGAGAAATCAGTGAGATGGCACACTGTGCGTAAATTTAAAGCCCATGTTTAGGCTTCACAGAATCAGAACTCAAGAAAAAAATCCTGCTTAAAATCTAGATGAGTGCTTGCTTTTTCTACAGAAAATGGCCCTGTATTAGGAACGCTTTCTCTCTCCTGGTCTTGTTTTGCCAACCCAACTTATCTCTCTTGACATTCCTCCAAGAAGCTCACTTTGCCATGTTGCTTGCAGCAAGTGATTTAATTCACAATAAGCAAATATTAGTAGCTATCTGCAGCTGCAGAGAGATGAAAATGCAGGTGGCTCTGATCTTGTTGTTCACACACATCTTCGCTCACCTCATCCTCACCCTTAGATGACTCTACCTTGTGCCACGTGCAGACTGACACAGAAAGCTCTTTGAACCTTTCCGTTTGTTCTATGAAAGAATAGCACACACCGGAGCTGTGTAATCTATTTCAAATGTATTCTCGTGCTCTATTTTTGCCCAATATCACAAAGACTTTCTGCTAAGCATTAATTTTACTGAGACTATACAGATCTTGGCAGGATCAGGAAGTAAAGCCTTGTCCAAATGTTTTCCATGGCTTGCATAACATTCCTTTTCCAGTGGCAGTAATTCCATGATACACCAGCCATCCAAACGGCAAACAAAAGTGGCCATTGATTTTTTTTTAAACAGCTTTAGGTTGTTCCTTATACCATGCCTATCACCAAAATCTGAGCACTTTTTAATAGGACATTAAACAGTGTGACTTTTATCTGTTGTGTAATATTTCTCCTATTGTCTTCCTAAAGAGGGATACATATGCCGTGAAATGTTGTTTCGACTGTTTTGTATGTGTCCTGCATAGGGAATGAATGGTGATGAGGTTCATCATTGTCCTTTACTTGGTGTTCATTCTGTAGTCTCGGGCCCAACGTTAGGAAAGCTCAGTCTCAGTTTAATTTTTCAATTCAGCCCCATGGATCAAATCCTGATTCCACAAAGTCCCATTCACTTCTATGAGACAAGGCTTTTACCCATTGGAGGTGATTTTCAGAACTGCTGAGAAGCCAGAGCTCCCATTGACAAATGTGGGCTTGTGGGTGCCCACCACTTTTCAGACATTAGACCCAAATTGCCTTAAATTGAACACCCCAACCCAATCGTTGCTCACTTAAAAATATTAGCCTTAATAATGGCTAATATTAAGCCATTAATATTATGTGTGCTTGCAGCAGCTCAAATTGAAGCAGTGTAAATTTGAGCCAGGGCTTTTTGCCTCAGCGCACATGCTTGGACATGCACTTTGTTGTGAAACAAATTGTGCTACTTGGGGTAAAATAACCCTGCCTGGCTCCTCCTGGATCTGCAGCCAGGGGGAGCTAGAGCCTGGGGCCAGCACCTGTGCTGTCCCCAGCAGCATAAAAAGCTGCTCCATCCTAGCCCCAGCAGTATAAAAACCTGCCCTGGCCAGCAGCTCAGGGCTACTTGACCTCAGGAGCTTCATTGTTTCATTTTAATCATGGGGGAAAAAATCTATATAATAGTGGTATTTTATTTTAATCACAGCAAATTTTGCATTACTTTAATCCAAAAATTGGGGATGTTTAAAAATCAGAGATAACCAGGATCCCTGGTAATTAGCAATATTTTTTGCCTGGTACCTGTCACTGATCAGCAGGTTGCATCCACATTGCAATTGCTGGTGTCAATGTACTATGTGCAACCATGTCCAAATTAATTTTAATCTAGCTAGTTCAGGTAGCAGACAGTGAGTATGCTTGTGTCCCAGTGAACCCCGGAGCACAAACAAGCAGGCTTATGTAGCCTACCATGAAGACCCTGCTG
>JAGPOW010003316.1:187734927-187796783 GCA_030014935.1 Caiman crocodilus
TGCTATTGGTTACCAAGCTACCTTGGCAGAATGAAACAAAAGTCTTTCCTCTCTCCTGTTGCCTAAGAAAAGGTGCTCTGGCCAGCTACTGTCTCCAAAAAACATGTATGTATTGATCAGGAATAGTATTTTACTTCTTTTAAAGGAGACTTTTAGAACAGACAGCACTGCAATAAAAAACAGTGGATTACACATATTTTTGTATATCATTGAGAGTAACGTCCTATAACCTAGGCCACAGAATTTCATCCAGAATTTTCTGTATTTCATTCTATAACTTGTATTTAACTAAAATAAATCTTCTGGAAAGACATCCCATCTTGATTTAAAGATGTCACAAGAAAATGAACTATTTTGGCAGTTGTTAATCGTCATCGCTTTTAAACATGTATGCTTCATTTTTCACTTGAACTGCCAGCTACTGGTTCTGGTCGTGTCTTTCTCTGCTAGGTTTACAAACACTTTGGTACCTGGTATTCTCTCCTGGTGAGCCTATCTGTACACAGTAATAAAGCTATCTGCTGATTTTCTTTTGATTAACTAAACAAATTAATCTCTTCAGGAGCTAAAAAGGCATTTTGTCCTGTCCTCAAAGGATGCTTTGTGGTACTCTTCTCTATCCTTTCCACTTTGGAAAGGAGCTCTCCTTGGGAGGCTGGAGACAGCAGGGGAGGGAGCAGGGAGATGGAGACAGCTCCAGAAACATTCCCCTGCTGTCCCCTGCTCTCCTGAGGCTGGAGACAAGGAGGGGAAGAAGCAGGAGGCTGGAGGCAGCACAGGAATGCCTCCGGGTCTGTCTCCAGTCCCCTACTTGTTCCCCTGCTGTCTCCAGCCTCCTGAGGTCCCCTCTGCCCTCCTGCAGCCCCCCCACCCCCTGCTTACCTGGCAAAAGCTGGGTCTGGGTCCCTGCAGTGTGCTTCAGGAGCAGGGAAAAGGCCAATCATAGAGATGCTCTGGCAGTGTGCCAGAGCGTCTCTGGAGGACCGAGCCTTCGGCTACCTTAGACCCACATCCTGACCCATTTGTTTTCCCTGGGTTTTAATTTTCTCCATTTTTTCGTTCCTGCACATGCCTCTTGCTCTACTTCACAGGGGTTTGCGACGGAGCAAGAGGCACGTGCCTGCACATCTGGACGCGCCCAACGTGTGTTGAGCCTTGCTCTGTTATCAATATGGAGACATAAATGAGCTTAGTTTGTGAGGGAGTTGATTGTGGATGTGTGAAGACTCAAATAGGCAAAGATTGGGATCGTGTTATACTTTTGAAGTGGCTCGTAGGAACTTTAAGAAGTTTGGACTATAGGTCACGGTGGTGTGTGAAAAACCTTCAGTGTAGATTGCACAACGGTGGCAGGTAGTATTGTGTGGGGGTGAAGAAGAAAGAAGAACTTTATTTCTTTCTCGTCAGGGTCAATGAGGTTTGAAAATGTGCAAATAGGAAGTTTTTTTATAAAATTAATGAAAACAGGCTAGATTATTTAGACCGTAGTGTTTTGGGCTTTTTGTTAAATGTCCTTGCATACTTCATCAGGTGAGTTAAAAACTGAGTGCCTTATAGCAGCAAAGAATTTACCATTTGGAATCAGTTTCATATTTAGGAAAGTTTCTGGGAGATACTTAATATAGAATTTTATTACAACAGTAAAATATGCTAAATTATGCAACCCTATGCATGTTTTTCTATTACCAGATTGAAAGCAAAAATAAACCTCCTGAGTTACAGAGGACAAAGTGTGTAGCAATTGGTTTTTGATTCCCAAGGAAGCAGCAGGACAAAAGAGGGAAGAAAAGACTGAAGAGAAGGAAGAAAAGGATGACAGCACTATTTCCTGTAGTCCTCCTCTTTAGCCCACTTCACCTGTAGGACTCAGAATAAGTTTGGATGCTTAACTGAATCTCTCAAAAACTTGTGTGTGATTGGTAAAGGGTATAAAGTCACTGCTCTATAAGTCAGATAGTCCCACTTTGGAATAGCATTTTAGCAGCCATTACACAGCCCGCAGCACTTTAAAGGTGTGCTGTTGGAACACATTATCTACCCTTTCAGGTGTCATTAAGCCAGTGACAAGAAGCCTTAGATTTTTACCACATGCTAAGCTTGGGGAACTGAGGTTTGAAATCAACCCCTTTGCTGCATAATGAGGATGTAAACCCTTATGGCAAGGCTAATTCTACTGAGATAATTAAATCCAGAGTGTGTGAATCCACCTCTAGCATCTTTCTCTAGGTTTATCTTGGGACTTAAATCATGTATCCAGTGCTAGGGTGCACCAACTCACATGCCCTAGTATTGACAAGACACTGGGGAACGTAACATGGGTCGGGCTGGCTGGGCTAATGCCTACATCACATGGAATATAGTGAACAGAATTTAGTTACTTGAGTTTGGAGTCAGGGTTTAGCACCAGGGCTCAACACCCACACCCAGCTTGGCATTATTTTTGTTGCTTTTATAGGAATTCCCACACTGGTTCAAGCTAAATTGAAGTGAAAAAATAGTGAAAAGAAACAAGGAGAGTCAGCTAAGCAGGTGCTAATGTATGGGAAGAATTTGTATTTGGCAAAAAAAGAATCCTAAGTAAGGAAGGTAAGCCAGTGAGAGGGAAGGCTTAATCCATTTTGGGAAGATACTGTGTGAATCTCTCTTTATGATATCACACTTGACTGCTATTCAAATGATTATGATGTCACTAGCTGAGAATTTTGACTTCAAAGAAAGCAACACAAAAGCAAATTGAGCTTTTTTTTCAGTACCTAAAAGAAAGATGACCAGTGCTATATGGTGGCAGGTTTCAAAAATACTCAGCATAGGCTCTTATTTGATTTGACTTCATAATTAAGCCAAGAGTGAGTGCTGTTGAAAACCCCACCAGAGAAATACATAGCTGCAGCAGGGAAGTGCAAGGTAAACTAGATAAAAGGAAGGCAAAGAATGCAAGAGAATTACTGTTGTCGATGAATACATAACTTGCTTCATCACCAGAGGGTTAAGTCTGCCATTTTGTATTTATCCCGAAACCTGTGGAGCTCTATTATGAATATTGCCAATTGGAGATGACAAAAGAGATGCACATGCCCAAGTTAGAAGAGTACATCTTTGTTCTGTCTGACTGTTACTTTTCTTACAACCAATATGGTGGCAAAGTAAAGTAGTGTCGGATCTACTCTCTATCCTGGACTAAAAGCATTATTAGTTCATTAATAAAAATATTTGTGTTTCTATAATTTGGGGTAGTTGGTTGTCCTTGTGTTGGTCTAAGGACATAGGCAGACAAAGTTCTTTGGATAGATGTGATATCTTTTATTAGACCAACGAAATAGTTGGAAAAATTGATCTTTGCAAACTTTGGAGCACAAACACCCTTCTTCAGGCATACACATATACATAGACTCTCTATAAACCTGAAGAAGGGTGTTTTGTGCTCAAAAGCTTGCAAAAAACAATTTTTCCAACTATTTAGTTGGTCTAAAAAAAGATATCACATCTACCCAAAGAACCATGTCTGCCTGTGTTTCTATAATGCCTTTCATTTCAGTATCCCAAAGTGCTTCAGGGCACCGAAGCGTGCTTGCTGAGGTAACGTCTGTGTAGCAGGGGGAGAGAGCACAAAGCTCCTGTACAAAGAATCAGGGCACAGACACAAGCAACAAGTTTTGCTCAATCTGGCCACAGAAAGCAGCCTGTAGCCATGACCAAACACAAGTGCATGGCTGCAGACCACTTCAAAAATGGCTAATTGGGAGAAAATCTGAACTCTCATTGCATGAGGGTTCAGATGAAGGTATTTCAAAATAGTGTCTTCTAAAACTTGCGTGTAGGCCTGTCTGCCTGCCCACCTCCAAGGTGTTTTCAGAATGGGGGCGGGGAAAGGAGTGGAGGGAGTTTGGTCTGGGGGGAGGGTGGGGTGGGCTTATTAGAGGCCCCCCCTGCCCCACTCTCCAGTGCCAGCTGGGGAACCCCTAGAACCAGCTCCCTCTGCTTCCTGTCCCTCTTCCCATTCTGAAAACTTTGCAGCCTTGCAAACAGGAGGGGTCATTGCTAGGGAAACGAGCCTCAGGCTCGCAGCTAGCAGCTAGATTCCTCTCCCCACTGGAACCAAGGGTGAACTTCTGTTTGGTCCGGGGGATCGCTGTAACTCAGAGCACTTCCTGCAATGCCTTCTCGGTTATAGCGGGGAGCTGCACTTCTGCTGCACCCTCAGGGAAACTTGAGCACTGCTTCTGATCACACTGGTGACTTCTAAGTGGGCAGGCATGGGGCAACAGTGTTGGTATCACTCCCTTCAACCTGCGGTTGGCTTTTAGAGGCATTGAGCCTCGGACTATGCAAATAACTGAGTTCCTAGTTTGGTGGGAAGAATCAGTTGTCCAAGCTCACAAAATACATGAGGAACAGATATAGACTCTTGGACCCTGAGTTAAACAGTGAGACCTCCCTGACATTTCTACTTCTGGATGCCTTCACAATTCTCCAACTAACTGCCCAGTGCATGTTACAATGGTTCTCCTATTGGTATTGCATGCCTATTAGGGCTGTGCGAAGCTTTGGTCCCTGATTCAATTCAGTGGCGATTTGGCCTGATTCAGTGGCCAAATCTCTGAATCTGAATTGAATTAGAGGACCCTTTAATCTCTCGGAATCAAATCACAGCCCTCCAAATCAATTTGGAGAGATTTGGAAAGATTTGGTGATTCGGACATGGACACAGCTTTAAATGTTTAGTCTACATATCTCTGGGTAGCAGGGACTCGTGAATGCTGCAATGCTGGGGCGCATGGAGTGTCCCACAGAAGTGCAGGGGGTTCCCCAGCGCGCTTGGCAGCAGACCTGGAAGTCGACCAGCAGCACTTCTGGTCGACTTCCAGGTCTGTGGGGAACGCATGTGGCGGGCTCCCCTGTGGCCAATCACCGAGCCAAGAGGGCATGGCAGTGGGGCAGCGTGATCCCCAGCAGATCTGGAAGTGGACCAGAAGTATGTTGAGCATGTGGCACTCCTGTGAGACACTCCATGCGCCCCAACATCGCAGCAATCATGAGCCACGGCATGTAGAAAAAACATTTAAAGCTGTGTCTATGTCCAAATCGTCGATTCTCTCAATCAGCATCAAATCTTCAGATTCAGATTCAGGCAAATCGACTCAAATCGCCAAATCAACAATTGAATCGCTGTCCCTGATTCGGGCCGAATTCGAATCGAATTTAGTCCGCTTTGCACACCCCTAATGCCTATTACTTTATTCTATCATCTGTTTTTATTTCCTGGTGATTTTTCTTTCATTACCTAATGTTTAGTAGGCAGTAGATTGGCTGTATTTCCTCAGCAAGGAAACAAATTTTGAGGCTTTGTTTTTTTAACCAGTGTGACCATCTTTGAGTCAATAAAATCGTCAACTCTATGCATCAGAAAAAATGGTGTTATCTTTTAAAGCTTGCATTTAGTTAATAATTAGGCTGTGCAAATGGCTAATGTAGTTGACTAATTTTTTTAAGGTTTAAAGCAGTCCTGGTATTGATTTTTATTTTTTTTTTTAAATGTGCCTCGGAGTTTTTTCAGGCTTCCCAAGGGTTCTTGGTAGAGAGGGAAAGTTATTCAATAACAGCATCCAGAGAGATTCAGCACGAGAAACTACTAGAGGGTTTATGAATAGGCAGACCAGTTGCAGAGGGAGCAGTTTGAAAATAAGGGCCTCCTGAGCTGAGTGTTTGTTCAAGAATAACATGTGGACGGGGAAAAAAAAAAATCCTAATTTAAAAAGAAAACAGCATAAGGAAATCTCTGACAGAGAAACAAGGATTCAAAGAGCCCGAGAATATTGTGAGCATATGCCAGAGTGAACCACCTGTTGGTCCCTTTGCATCAAACTCCTTCAGTCCCTTTCCCTTTTGATGCTGTTAGCGCTTCCACTGGGGTCTGGGTGTTTGTTGTCTGGACAGCTAATCTTCTTTCCTACTAGAGCTGCAGAAGGGAACCAGAGCCACTTGATATCACATGGGAGTTTCACGCTCTACTACCGACCTTGGCAGAATAGTACCTTAATTTTAAATTCTTGCTTGCCTGACGCAGCGTGACTGTCCCTTTGGCTGGTTGTAGCAGTTCATTTGGAAATATCTCACAAACCTTTCGTGGGGCATCACTGCAGTCACAGTACCCAGGCAGTGCCCACCAGCACATTGTGTAGCATGCTGGTTTCCTGGCTGTCTTTTCTTTGGAAGCAATAGGAAACGTTCAGGTGTCTCATTTACTTGCAAAAACCTTCAGTGTGATGCATTGGAAGGTGAATGGCAGAAGGGCATAATTCAGACTGGGTGGCTGATGCTGGTGAGCCTCATGCCGTACATTGAAAAATGACATGTAGAAAACAATGCTGAAAAATGACATTTATTAGTGTGACTAATCGCTCAAAAGGTTCAGATCCCCAATCTGGCATCATATTTCATGCTCCCCTTCCTCAAATATACTTACATACTGTTTGTGTGATGTTTAACTGTAAATCTAATGACCCTTATAGCAGATTACACTTAACATTATAACGCTTGTGCGATGTTAGACTGTCTGACCCCTTTGCTGGTTCTGTCAGCCATGGAAGTCTAGGGGAGGTGGGGATGACAGGCAATTTTAGTTTAACTCTATCAGAGACAGTTTTATTTGTTCGTGTCAAGTTTTTTTTCAACCCACACCTTCCACATATCCTTTTAATCTCCTCATGCTTCCAGGCTCATTCCCACCCATATGCTGTCAGATATAGGAGCTCATTTCTTTATCTGCCCAACCTCCCCCATCCCTCCACCATAAACATGACTTTTTCCCTTGGAGCATGAATTCAGCTCCTAGGCCTAGATGATACATTTTGAAAGTTTAGCTTTCTTTTTCCTTCTCCTTCTCCTACTCTGATTTATGGAAAGGGTTTTGTAGCCACTCTTTTTTTCCAGGTGCAATTATTACTTAGAAATCAAAAGATGTGGACAGTCAAAACAATTGTACTGATTGAGCAATTTACCATCTTCCAGGGTATTCTAACAGGCTGTACCTGTTTCATGTCTGCTGTGTCCTACAGTAACTGGTAGCTAATGTATGGATGATTTATTCTGGTGTAAATTGCCCTTGTTTAGCTTCAGTTGCTGTGGGATAGGAGTAGACACATGAAAGAGTTGCAAAGGATTAACTGATGCACATTCACAAGTGGTGTTTCCTTTGGGAATGCAGTATAATTGCTTCATCTGTCCACAGCTGTACATTTGTGTGATGTAAGTAGGAGATGCAGAGAAAGAGGCAAGTAGCTGGCCTGGTAAAAATAATCAGAGCCTGAAGCTGGGGAAATATAAAGGCTGCTCTGTGAATAATATTAAATGAGAGCATGTCTTTATAGGCAGTGGTAATGTAGTTTCTTTTCAGCTGCTTAAGCAGAAACAAATTAAAACATGCATGTTACTGGCTTGTAAAGTAATGTAACATGGCTGTCATTTTCATAGAGTTTGACTGGCAGAGTTTAAGGCCAAACATGAGATTATCTAGTCCGACCTCCTGTATGTCACAGGACTTATATGTCACTCAGTTACCTCTGTACTAAGCCCAATAACTGGTGTGTCACTGTAACACACCCACACCACTTGTTATGCTAAAGTATACCTTTTTCTGAAGGGCAACCATCCAGTCTCAATATAAAGGCAAAAGACGGAGAATTCATCACTTCCCTTGGTAATGCGTTCCATTGCTTCATCATTTTAATACATTTTAAAAACTGCGTGACATTTCTAGTTTGAACTCGGCTTCAGCTTCCAGTCTCTGGCTCTTGTTATGCCTTTCTCCTATAGATTCAGGAGCTCTTCAGGATCTAGTGTCTTCACCCATGAAGGTCCTTGCATAGTGTGGTCTAGTAATTAGTCAGTTTTCTATTTGATAAGCTAAACAGGTTGAGCTCATTAAGTCTTTCCCTTTCTCTCAGGCATTTTCTCCAGCCCTTGAATTATTTTATGTCTGTTTCCCATCCCCATCTTCTCAATATGTTTTTAAGAGTGATTACAGATGTCATAGTCCAACATCACTCTCATTACCCAGATTCAGGGGTAAAATCATTTCCCATCTCCTACATGCAAATCCCTTAGTCATACATTCAGGCCTCACTGATGCCCAAATCACTATCTGCAGTGACATACTCCCCCACTCCTTAGTGGTTCCCAGGTTTCAGTCCTAGAAATGTGAATTTGGCTTTTTTCAAACACTGTTCAAATGGGCCCAATGTCCCAAGTGCACTGGATCATTTGGAATAACTGCTGTTACCTCTTCTGCTAATCTTTGTGACAGCTGCAGTTTCTATAGGCAGCATTTTATATTTACTTTTATTTAGCTGCAGAGATCATTGAAAAGTGTAGGGCTTGGTGCTGCCCACTATTAAGCCACACTGGAGACATCCCCATATGAAACTGATTCTCCATGGATGCCTACTTTATGAAATCCATTAGTTAGCTAGTTCTTCATCTGTTCACTTATTGATAATTTATACTGCTAATTTTTTAATAAGAGTGCTATGCCATACTAAATCAAATCCCTTACGCAATCCTATTCCACCTACATCATTACCATTATCAATGACACTTGCAATCTCATCAAGGAAAGAAATGAGTTTTGTTTGGCAAGACATATTTTCTATGAAGCCCTGTTGAATGAGGTAAATCATATTCTGATCTTTATTAATTGAATCTTCTGTTAGGTTCTGCTTGGAATTTTGCCTAGGATTGATTTTCAGGTCATGATTAGTGCTGATTAGTGGTGCCAATTTCCAGCCCAGTAATTTACTTGTATCCATCATAATAAGGTAAAAAATAGAGTTACCTCTTGTTGAATGCATTATCTTTGTATTTAGAAAAATGCCATCTATGTTTAGAAACATTAAGGATGTTATACTGCTGTCTGCATGGGGCTTCCATCATTCATCACCAAAACTGTAACATCAGACTGATAAGTGCTTGAGGAGTAAGTAATCCTAATTTTAATTTGGTCTGTAGCACCCTTCTCCTTGCCCCCCATGCCTTCCCACACACACACCTTTGCCTTCTTTGTACCCTACACTTGGATTGCTAATTTGGCATCTTCCTGATTGCTTCAGCCAGCCTGGGAAACCCCATCTCAAGAAAGATATATAACTAGAAAAGTGCAGTGGTTAAAAGGATGATGAGGGACATGGAGTGGCTTTCTTTCAACAAGAAGCTGAAAAGGCTGGACTCCTCAGATTGGTAAAGGGATGACTAAAGGGGGATATAATGGAGGTCTGTACAGTCCTAAGCAATATGGACAAGGTGAATGGAGAACTATTGTTCACTATGCCTCCTCATACAAGAACGTGGGGTAGTCAATGAAATGATTGGGTAAGCGGCATAAGACAAACAGAAGGAAGTGCTTTTTACCTAATGGTGTTACGTGGCTGTCTGAACTCATTGCCACAAGACATTGTGGATGCTAGAATTGTAACCAAGTTCAAAAGGGGGATTAACCAAAGTTATGGATGATAGGTCCATAAGACACTATTAAATGTGATTTCACAGATTCATAGGTTCATAAATGCTAGGGTCAGAAGGGACCTCAAAGGATCATCAAGTCTGACCCCTGCCAGTGGAAGGGAAAAGTGCTGGGGTTATGTGACCCCAGCTAGGTGCTTGTCCAGTCTCCTCTTGAAGACCCCCAAGGTAGGGCAGAGCACCACCTCCCTTGGAAGCCCATTCCAGATTTTGGGGACCCTTACTGTAAAGAAGTTCTTCCTCATGTCCAACCTAAATCTACTCTCCATCACCTTGTGGCCATTGTTCCTGGTTACTCCAAGGGGTGCTCTGGTAAACAGAGCATCTCCTATTCCTTGCTGCCCTCCCCACCAATAAATTTGCATATTGCCACAAGATTCCCCCTCAGCCTTCTCTTGCAGGGGCTGAAAAGGTCCAGGCCCCTCAGCCTGTCCTCATAATGCCTTCCCTTCAAGCCTCTAATCATACAAGTGGTCCCCCTCTCAAGATTGTCCACATCCTTTTTGAATTCTGGCGCCCAGAATTGGATGCAATACTCTAGCTGTGGCCTGAACAGTGTCACATAGATGGGGAGCATCACCTCCCTGGACCTGTTCGTGATGCACCTACTAAAGCATGATAAAGTGCAGTTAGCTCTGCTAATTGCTTCATCACGTTGACGACTCATGTTCATCTTGGAGTCGACAATGACTCTGAGATCTCTTTCTGCCACTGTGCTGCTGAGAAGGTCATCCCCCAGCCTATAGGCATGCTGGTGATTCCTTCTCCCTAGGTGCAGCACCTTGCACTTGTCTTTGTTGAACTGCATCCTGTTGTTCTCTTCCCACTTCTCTAACCTGCCCAGATCCACCTATATTCGGTTTCTTCCCATCAATGTGTTTGCTTCACCCCATAATTTGGTGTCATCTGCGAATTTGGACAGCGCTTTCCATGCCCTCATCCAGGGCGCAGATGAAGATATTGAACAGCAAATGAAGGCTAACATATTCCCAAATGAAGCCCTAACGTCTTGTTAGCCTTTATTTGAAAAGATTCACTCTATAAAACCTTTGGCTTCACATAAGTTGCTCAGCCAGCTGTTTACTGAAAGTATTTTTTGCTTTCTCTTCCTTGTGAGGGTAGAATAATCTCAGACAAGATAACTTCCAAGAGCCCTGAAGTTGTATATAATTTGGATAGTTCCAGGTGAAGTTGTCATTTTTGTCCCATCTGTATCATCACCAGTAATGACTTGCCAGATAATCCTACCTGATCTTTTTGTTACATCTTATATTTTTGCCACAGGAATACCTCACACCATACTTTGTCTTTGTGTCCTTTTGCTGAGTTACCGGTCCACATCTTAATATTGAGTCAGCACAGACAATTGCCTAGAACTAGGAGACATACATTGAAATGATTAGGTATCAGGTTAAAACCAACAAAAGGAAGCCCTTTAACTTGTGGAACTCACAACTACAAGATGTTGTGGAGGCTGATAATTTAACCAGGGTCAAAGAGGGGCTGGATAGATCCATGGAAGTAGGTCCATGTAGGATATTAAATATGGTAATTAAAGTAGCCATCTACAAATTAGGATTCCTTAGGCTGCTGAATGCAGGAGTAGAAGGGCAGTGGACAGGTATATTCTTCCCCTTAACATCCACTTTCTGCTACTATGAGAGATAGGAAGCTGGACTAGATGGACCTGTGGTCTGACCCAGGTTTTAAGTTCTTATAACTTCTTAGAACAGTTGGAAACAGCTCTCTTTGTAGCTGCCTGCTTTACATTGCAAGGGTGTCCACCAAGAGCTTTCCATTCGCATTGTTCACAAACAAGTTCCTCACATAAGGTTTTGCACATTAGGAACATTTTCAAAAAAGAATCAAGCTATACATAAGGATAAAGAGCAGCATCCTCCACTCATCTGTACTGAACAGGTCTCAAGACAAAATTCTGCTCTTCCTGCATGGGAAGATTTGACATCAAACTTGGCACAGAAACTCTTGAGCCTGACTGCAGCGTTAGTGAAAAATATGTTATCCATTTAGATGGAGAGAAGATCAACTGAATACTGCCAAAAAGCTTGAATACCTACAGTAATAAAGCTTTTTTATTCTTAAAGCACTATCTGAACAACCACCAAGGTAACTGAGACACTGTACATAATATTTTAATAAAATGCCGTAAATCCTTCTTCATAAAGCTGCAATGGGGGAAAACTCAGACCCCTGATTATAAGCATGAAACTCAGGACTTGTTACACATTCACTTGCAGCAAGTGCAAAATTGGACTGCAGTGTTGTATTAACATTAGCTTGTGTTAGTGATGTCACACTGTCACTTGCAGCATTTGCCAATCATTGGGATGCAGTGACCTAGTAAAGTTAAAGTACGTTGAGAAGATAATCCTCACCTGAAAGGGAACAGTTTTGCAATGGTAAGAGGGCACTTAATGCATGCTAAACTGCTTGTGACTTTTACACTTGAGTTTTCACTGCATTAACTCAATTTACGGGGATGTTTCCAGTGTGGCTACACAGGGAGAGGCACCAAGCCCTACACTTTTCAATGTTCTCTGCAATGATATGAAAGTAAATATAAAACATTGTCTATAGAAACTGCAGCTGTCACAAAGACTGGCAGGCCTGGATGAGCTCCATCCGAGGGTATTGAAGGCACTGGCTGACATCATTACGCAGGCATTGGCGGGAATATTTGAACACTGATGGCACATGGGCCAGGTCCCAGAGGACTGGAAAAGGGCCAGTGTAGCCCCCATTTTCAAGAAGAGGAGGAAGGAGGACCCAGGCAACTATAGGCCAGTCAGTCTCACCTCCATCCTAGGCAAAGTCTTTGGAAAAATTATCAAGGCTCACATTTGCAAGAGCCCAGCAGGAAAAATTATGCTGAGGGGAAACCAGCACGGGTTCGTAGCAGGTAGATCATCCCCGACTAATCTAGTCTCTTTTTATGACCAGGTTACAAAACACCTGGACGGAGGAGTAGGGTTTGACATCATTTACTTAAACTTCAGGAAGGCCTTCGATACAGTATCCCACCCCATACTGGTGAACAAGTTAAGAGGCTGTGACTTGGATGACTACACAGTCCGGTGGGTGGCAAACTGGCTAGAGGGTCATACCCATAGAGTTGTAGTGGATGGATCGGTGACCTGGAAGGGTGTGGGCAGTGGGGGTCCCACAGGGCTCGGTCCTTGGACCGATACTCTTCAATGTCTTCATCAGCAACTTGGATGAGGGAGTGAAGTGTACTCTGTCCAGGTTTGCAGATGACACAAACTGTGGGGAGAAGTGGACATGCCGGAGGGCAGGAAACAGATGCAAGCAGACCTGGACAGGTTGGACATATGGGCAGAAAACAACAGAATGCAATTCAACAAGGAGAAATGCAAAGTGCTGCACCTAGGGAGGAAAAACGTCCAGCATACCTACTGCCTAGGAAATGACCTGTTTGGTGGAATGGAAGCAGATAAGGATTTTGGAGTCCTAGTGGACTCCAAGATGAACATGAGTCAGCAGTGTGATGAAGCCATCAGAAAAGCTAATGGCACTTTATCATGCATCAGTAGATGCATGACAAACAGATCCAAGCAGGTGATACGTCCCCTCTATTGGGCACTCATCAGACCGCTGTTGGAGTACTATGTGCAATTTTGGGTGCCACACTTCAAGAGGGATGTGGATAACCTGGAGAGGGTCCAGAGAAGGGCCACTTGTATGGTTAAGGCCTTGCAGGCCAAGCCCTACGAGGAGAGACTGGGGCACCTGGACCTCTTCAACCTCCGCAAGAGAAGGTTGAGAGGTGACTTTGTGGCTGCCTGTAAGTTCATCATGGGGGCACAGAAGGGAATTGGTGAGTATTTATTCACCAAGGCGCCCCTGGGGGTTACAAGACGCAATGGCTACAAGCTAGCAGAGAGCAGATTTAGACTGGACATTAGGAAGAACTTCTTCATAGTTAGAGTGACCAAGGTCTGGAACGGGCTCCCATGGGGGGTGGTGCTCTCCCCTACCTGGGGGTCTTCAAGAGGAGGTTAGATAGGGAGCTAGCTGGGGTCATCTACACCCAGCACTCTGCCTGTGCAGGGCGTCAGACTCAATGATCTACTGAGGTCCCTTCCAACCCGAACATCTATGAATCTATGAATCTATGAAACAGGTAATAGCCAAGACAAAGCAGGTATCCCAAATGATCCAGAGCACTTGGGAAGTTGGGCCCATTCAAACAAACTGTGTTTGAAAAAAGACAAATGCAAATTTATAGTTTTAGGATTGAAATGGGGAAGTGTATCTTTGCAGTGATTTGGGCATCAGTGAGGCTCAGCTGTATACATAAGGAATTTGCATGTAGGAGTAGGGCAGTGATTTTTTTCTGAATCTAGGTACTGGTGATGTTGGACTATGACACCCAGTTCTGGTGCTCATACTCTTAAAAGCACGTTGAGAAGGTAAGGGTGTGGGGAAACACATATAAAATAATGCTTTCAAAACTCTGAGGTGGACAATATTGGAAAATTAATCATAGAATCATAGGACTGTAAGTGAACCCCAGGGCCATCTATCCCAACCCCTTGCAAAGATACAGGATAAATTATTTGGAATTGCTGATTTATAGCACTCTATAAGTAACGGCTATGTCCTGATTAATCACAGATTAAAGGCTAATGCAGATCTATGCAAATTGAACACATTGACAGCACTCAGCAAATAATAAATACATAAATGAGAGGTGCTTCACAACTTCCCTGCATGCTGCCAGTATCAATCTCTAGTGCAGCAAAGATTGTGAGGTACCGCTGAAAGGCCACTGCCAAGGGCTGTTGGAGTGTAATCATCACTGCAGTATTGGTGCCAACTTACTTCTAAAATTGCACGTTTACTACCAGCATTCGAACACCGGGGCTTGTTAGAATAAAAAACACGTGCTTATGTGGTATCTCTAAGAGAGATGCTGTCCTGGATCAGAGCCTGTAGGTTTTCCCCCGGGAACGTTCCTGCCTTGATCATAGTCTACATTTATTTACACACGCAGACAGCCCCGCTAATATCTACCGAGAGTGGTCTTACAAATGAACGTACTTCCACAAAGAGTTGCAGAAAGAGCAGATTACTGATGTGATTCCAGGGAGACCGGTGAGGGAGATGACTTTTCTGATTTCCCTTTCCACAGAATTTTGCTATTTTAAGATATTTACCCCTCCCCGATTGAGAGGACAAGCGGGGATCTCTCTCCACACTTCTTTTGTGAAATAACAAACTTGTTTTCAGTGTTGACCTTATTAAAATCCTTTTCTAGTCTAAATTGAGTTAAATTTCAGAATAAAATGTAAATTGAAGTAAAAATAAGCAAGGTTTCTTTTCAGCAATGTTAAAATGTGATGGTTTGCCAATTTTGAGACTTTTCCTGGCACATTTTGAGCTAGAGCCTTTTTCAATGACATTTCCACAAACACTTTTGGCTTCACCAAAGCTGCATTTTGGGGTCAAAAAAGGCAAACGTTTTCCCATGAGGGAAATTTCCAGTTTTCCAGCTTGCCATTGGTAAATGTTCAGCTAGTTTGCTATGCAAAGTGTGAAATCAGAAAGACGTAAATCTGTCTTTTATCTAAGTTTATTTGCCATTTTATCTTACTTCACCTGCAGATAACAGCTTAAAATATGTTTTCTTCTGTTGAATGTCTCTGAACTCTGGCTCTAACAAATCTTGAAGCTTTTTGTTCAATGTAGGGTCAACTGTCTTGCATATTTCTTGAGCTTTTCATGGCAAGTGGGAAAGGTCAGTGTAATGAATCCAGGATTATAGTCCAATAACATTGTTTTACTGATTTAATCTTAACCTTTTGCTGAAAATGTCAACTAGGAGATGAATCCTTTACAAAAATATATCTAGAGGTCACCCAAATTCATATAGTTTATAATCAAGCAGTACACACTACAGCATAGTTCGAAGGCTGTAGGTTGTGCAAATATTTCTTGTGTGCTGGGCTGAAATACAATCAGGAAAGATTTCCATTGCTTGTGTTTTAGTGAACACTTAATAAAGTAGCTATAGAGCTAATACTTTCATAATTTCAGTGAATTAGATCCAGACATTTTCTTTCTGTGGCATTGTTAAGTAATCAAGTCCTAGGGTGGTAATGAGGACTCTACTTAGTCTGAAAGTACTTAACCCACTCCCAGCCCCCCAAGAACAGAGCTAGAGCTGGGGGGTCCTGGGTCCTAGCCATGCCCTTGCTCACTAGCCCTCTAGCAGCAAATCACAGCTGTGTGTGCAGGCAAGAAATGGTATTAAAACTTAACATGTGACTGCTCACAGCACAGTTTACCTTTAACACTGCTTATCATAGCACACCTATAGGATAGCCTTAGTGTAATATGTCACTTCGTCCTTACTAGGCTGCTAGACAGTTTGGTTTTCCAGGGCTGCAGCTTTGGGACAGCCTATTTAAGGCTTAGTAGGTCAGGTGTTACAGAGGAGTCACCTGCCCAAGTCTGCTGATGTGCCAGATGTTCACCAGTGAAGTTGGTGTCCTGTCCTGGATCCAGGACTCCATTTGCTTTTACAGTGAATGTCAAAGGTTTGAGTTGTGCTGTTAATCATAACAAAACCAAAGGCAGAAACACCAAAATGATTTGCTAAACCAAATTACCTTTACCCACCCATGACGGTTTCCTATCCTCTCCCTCTCCCAACACACACAGCCACGCACGCTAGACTGATCATTATCTGCGGAAATATGTTAGAAACATGTCAAAATGTAAAACAATCCTTTAATGTAATGTGATTAGAGTCAAAGACCTCTAGAAATACAGACCTGGGCAAAACTGCACTATAAACAATGAATAATTTTGCCATTTTATCCTTTCATATGCCAGCATGAAGCTTTAAAGATGAACTAGCTTCTGGCAAGATTAGAGCCATGAGTCTTTCATCAAGCTTCATGTAGCTTTACCTAGTGAAGTGGAAAATTATCCTTGCCCTAATAAAGTTTCTACACATACAGGACATGCCCTACTGTAGTAGGTTGTCTCTCAACTGTAATTAAAGAAAAATGTAGAAAATAAGTGAATCATACTAAATACTGTAGAAGCTAGTCACTATTCATCACATAGATTAAATAATTCATTAGTGTCAGTTGACATAATATATTTTCACTTGTAAATATAGTATCATTACCAAAAAACTGGCATCTCAGGAAAATATTTTCCTAGCTATTAAGCATGGCTGGCAATTCTGTCAACAATGATTACATATTGTATACCAGCATTTTTCTTCTTCAGTAGAAATGATAAATTTGATCCTTTCATGTCTTGTAATGTGGCCATCTTTCCCCCCTACCCTGTATAACTAAGGTGTCTGAAATGGAGAATTTGTCTTTTATTAGAGCTATACAAGAAGAAAAAAGTGCTATTCTGTCAGCAGGGCTAAAATCATTCAGGACTTTAGTACCTGATTCCATGCTCTTTGGATTCAGTAAGATCCTTTCAACTGGATCCTAAGGCAAATCAACTAATTTGGTGAAACCAATGCTGGTAAAAATTGTAGCACTTTAAACCCTGCCTTCTCCCCCCTCGCAGATACTCTCATTTTAGAAGTAGTGACCTTAACTAACTTTACCTTAAATGGGAGGAAAATTAAGCTACATTGAATGCTACTTTATTCTTAAATAAAGAGGGGCCACAGAGGGATTTAGTGTGATTTGATATCCACATGTATTCATGTCACTTATTAATTGATTTACCTTATTTTTCCTGATTTGACATGTTTGTAGATCAAATCCAGCACCTTAAACTTCACTTGTCTGCAAACTGCAGAACATGTAATAGGGAATTCTTAGCTAGAATATAACATGTTGATATGGGAAATATTGTCAAGCTAAGAAAAATATTATTTTATTTCTCTGGGAGCAGCCCAGTCTTTTTCACAGGCTTTTAGGGAAAACTGTACAAACACTGTGAGACTGTTTCCAGGAGTATCTGTCTATTTAAATGATTGACTATGATTTAGCTGCATTTGCACCCCATGTAATTACCATGTATAGTTCAGTAAACTAGTTGATTGTCAGCAATGTCTGAAAAATTGCTATAGGTTAAATGAAATATTTGCCCGTGACCTCTGATTCTAAGATTTAAAATTATCCAGTCAGGTTAAGAAACAGAAACAGTTGTACATGACTTGTGTATTAGTTAGATCGATGCAACCCTTTCTAAATTTTGAATATTGACTGGTCATAATAACCTGTTTGCAGATAGCCTAAAAACAAATAATTATGCTAAGAGATTTTAGGCATTAATTTGGAACGATAACAAAAAATCTCATGAGAAATATTTGCAACCAGAAAAGGAAGCAGGTTGGTTGCATGCAGAAGAAAACTATAAATGGCAAAACTCTTCTTTATTGTTATGTATATTAAACATATGTGTGCACATACACACACAGAGTATTTGCATTTCCCCAAGCTTTCTGAACTTCCTCTCTATAGCTGTCCACTACACTATCCACAAGGGAACTAAATCAATCAAGCAGTAGTAATAAAACTATAGACATGCTAAAGAATACTTATTTAATGCACCTTTGGGTCATTTCAGAATGCATAAATGCAACTAAGATAGATGACTCGTTTTCTTGTTCTGGATGTCATCGCTTTTTGTGTCCCTGGAATATACATTGTAAGGGCAGCTCTATTGTTTTTGATTACATTGTAATAGAGTAGCTGGATAAGCTTCAGGGTCATGGAAGGGTCCTTTGCCATGACAGGCACGGTACATATCAAGGTATGAAATTGGTTAACATCCAAGTACGGAGTTGATGTTCATTGCCTCCAGCCCCCTCTGAACCATACTAAATCATGCCCTTTTCCACTAAGTGGTCATTTTGTTTCCAGCAGTCCGGTTTCCTCACATGCAGCTAGAATTTGTATGCATTGTTGGTGTTAAATTCCATTTCTGGTAGAGATACAGACAAAAAAGACACAGTTAATTTTTTACCCACTTTAGACATGTTTCACCTCAGAGTAATTGTATTTATTTATTTATTGTGTTTGTTTTCATTCCAACCTGGCACATCCAATTATTTCTAGAAAAAATATTTTTAACGGGTTTAAAGCTAAAACGGTTGCATTCATTTATAGCCATTCTTGACAGTGTCCTAGTCGCCCCTTAGATTGGCATGTATTATTATTATTATGCACATGAAACGTTGAAAGATCTTACTCTTCTGATTACAGCTCAAATCAGATGGAATGGTTCAAAAAGAAAAACTGAAGCTCTACTCTCTAGGGATAAGTTGCAGAGGCGGGGATCTTTAAACCCTCACAAACTTGGTTGCTAGCACCAGATTTGTCTCTGCTAGTTCTGTGCTCTACCTCATTGTAGTAGATGAATGTGTCACTGTTAAAATATTCTTATATCTGTGATAGTCCAGGGACCTTGTTTTCTCTGCTGACCTTTCTATACTCCATAGGTAATAATGTCTCTTTTCCCTTTTGAATGGTCTTATTCCATTACATAATTAAGCATATCTATTTCAGCTGGTCTTTAGTTGATCCACAACTACTTCTGATAACTTTGTTCCACAGGTTTCCTAGTCGCTTCCCTCTTTTTAGAGTGAATACTTTGATACACACTGGAGCTGCAGGAACACATCCCTGAGAAGTAGGAGTGTGTGGGCAGCTTCAGGCTGCCCACGCTCTCCCATTGTAAAGTAAACGGACATGAACAGTCAAAATGTGGTACAGTTTTTACTGTCTATTGTCATAGCCACAATTTTGGGCATTTGTGGTGGGACGGGGGACATGGGCATATCTTTTCTAGGCCTCTGTGCCTCCATAACATTTTTATGGAATGGCTGTTTTCATCCTCGGCCTTCTCTTCTCTGGACAAAGCATTTCTTTCAATGTTGAAGGTCGTGTTCCTGGTCCTCTGATGAATTTGTTGCTCTCCTTTTGACTCCCTCAATCAACTCCTCCTCTGATATACCTGTCAATCCCACTGACTTCAGTGGGGTTGCCTGGGCATTCCTGAAAGCAGAGAGCGGCTCTATAATGAGAGTAATAACGGACGTCTTATTATTTATTATGAAGTAATAATAAACCTTTACCCGAGACGATTCCAAAGAACTTTACCAAAACTAATTAAGCTTCAAGCAAAAAGTAAATTCGTAGTCATTCAGGAACAGACCCAATAAGTCTTGATTTCTGGGCCCCATCAAATATATTCCTCCCAAGATGGCCATCTTTTTTTAAGTACTCACCTCAGCTTAGCATCTGTGAAAGCTAATTAAAGGTATTTAAAAATAACCAGAAGTGTAATGTGATAATGCATCTGTCACAGGGCACTCCGGTTGCCCTGTGCCTGCAGAGGAGCAGAACTGCCAGAGGGGGAGCCCTTGCAGTGATTAGTGATTAGGCAGCACAGCTGTGGGTTGCCGGGGCAACCAAAGAAGGTCAGCTGACAAAAGGGGCAGGGCTTGGCTCCTATAAAGCCCAGAGCCAGAGTTAGGCAGGCAGTTCTCTGCCAGCAGCCGAAGGGGCAGGAGCTCTGGGAGCCAGAATGTGAGGGCAGCTCCCGAGAGCTCCAGAGGCTGGAGCGCTGATGTTAAGTTGGAGCCAGGAGGCTTATGCTGTTATGGCCAGGTGCCTTATGTTTATGTTATAGCCATAGGCTTGTTTTTATGTTGCTGTTGTTATATATAACCGGTGGTTTGCGCGAGGCTGTAGGGGTGGAAGAGGCCTCAGGGGCAACCCACAGTAGCATGGGGCCCTAGCACCCAGGAAGGGGCACGACTCAGGGCAACCCACAGTAGTGTGGGGCCCTAGAGCCCAGGAAGGGGTGTGATTCAGCGCCCGTGGGGGTGCAGCATTAAGGAGCCCAAGTTGGGCAGAGCACAGCTAACCGCGAGAGGGGGCAGCTCTGAAAAGGGGGTCCAAGGTGGACTTGGAGAGCCCCTGGAAGGGGGGCAGCACTGAGAAGCCCAAGAGGGGCACTATTGGAGAAGCCCAAGTTGGGCACAGCAAGCCCCAGGAAGGGGGCAGCTTGGAGGAGCCCTAGAAGGTGGGCCATTTTAATGAGAAGCCCAAGTGTGGGCATCGGGAGTCCCCGACAGGGGGGCCACATTTCTTTTGGAGGCCCAAGTTGGGCATAGTCAGTCCCAGGAGATGGGCGACAATTGAAAAGCCCAAGAGGGACGACGATTGAGAAGCCCAAGAGGGGCAGCACTCAGAGGCCTGAGAGGGGCCACACGGGAAGCCCAAGTTGGGTGCAGCCAGTTCTAGGGAGGGGGCTGTTTTAATGTGTAGCCCAAGTCCGGGCATTGGGAGTCCCCGACAGGGGGCCGCAGGCATTGGAGAGCCCAGGTTGGGCATAGTCAACCTCAAGGAGGGGGGCAGCATTTGGGAGCCCAGGTTGGGCACGGTCAGCCCCAAGGAGGGGGCAGTATTGAGGCCCCAGGTGGGGACAGAGCACGTAGAAGCCCTGTGAAGGGGAGGCAAGCCCAGAGTGGGGAGTGCCGTATTGAGGAGCCCAGTGGGGACGCGTATAGAGTCCAGGTGAGGGACAATTGTGAGACGGCCCAGAGGGAATGACAGAGGGGCCATGGGATCCGCGAGGCTTGGGCTGCGGTATTGGGGAGGAAGAAGCCGCAGGCAGCGCCCCCTAGTGGAGGGGGCAGGATGAGTAGAAAGGGCAGCCTCCCACTAATGAACCAATTAATATCAAAGACGTGGCAGGAGAGTAGGCAGGCAGTTGTCCAGAGACAGGTGCGGGGGCCATATTGCGGGCAGGCCCAGCGCGCCCTGTCACAGCATCTTTCCCCGTTCACAGTTGCACGAAGTTAAAAAGTGCCATTCGTGTCTTCTGGGTTCCAGGTAAAAGTGTGGAATATATCAGATGTAAAAGTCCCTTAGAAGCAGATTCACCCTGGTGTTTTCAAACATAGCTGACAAAAGTCATTTTCAGTGAAAGTTGAATTAATTGACCTGATTTGGAGCCAAGTCTGTCATTTTGTGCAGCTTCAGCATCATTTCATGGTGTGCAAAACTGCAGATAATGTAGTCTTGCAGTCCTATGAGAAAGGAGCTACATCTGACAGAGAAGTTGTTTTTTCCCTTCTTTTTGGAATAATCCCTCACTCTGATGCTCTTTACAAACATGTACAGTGTTTCATGCTCTTGCGATGAACCAAGACCTTGTAGTGGTGGAGAGGCTTGTGTGTCCCAATGACACTCAGAACAATGTTGCCCAGAGTTGCTCCTGGCAGCGTCACCCATGATGAACAGGCCTGAAGGGAGGTTCCAGACAAACCGCAGTCTAACCTCAAGCTCTCAGTGGTGGATCAGGTAGAAAATGTCAGGATTTTAATGGCTGCGAAGATGGAGGAAGGCTGCAGCAAAATGGAGGTCTCCTGTCATCTAGGGTTCTCCCTCCACCTTCTCAATGTGTTATTTCCACAGAACAACTTTCTCATGTTAAACAAAGTCATATGCAGACTTCTGTCATATGAAACAATATGCTGTCCTGTACCAACCTCCAAAACCTTGAAGCAATGCATTGGTGGTAATGGAGACAGGACAGGACTTGTGAATCCAGTAGTCTCCAGCCATGAATCTTCGTGCAGGCAGCTGTAGCCTCATGGTTGTCTTGCACCAGCAGGCAACGGGGTGCAATTCAGCAACTCCTACCGTGACTGAGTAGTACTAGTCACTATACCCTCTGCTTGTCCCACATGGGAAAGGGCTAGAAAAGGTGCCCTAAACCTAGGCTGTTTTATCTGCTCCTGGCTGAATAACCACATCCAGTGGGATCACTCTCTCTGTGGTCAAAAATATCATAAGAAGACAATGATTTTCTCAACATGAAATGTTTACACCTTGATGAATGACCAAGAAAATGAACAACCAGAAAGAAGAATTGCCATCATCTCCAGGGAGCTATTGAGATACAATATTGACATTGTAACTCTGAGTGAGCCCAAACAACTAGATGCGGGTTAACTGAGGGAAGAGGGTGGAGGCCACCTCTTCTTCTGAAAGGGGAAACTGACCCAGAAAAGACCTGTTCACAGCATCAACTTCACCATAAAAAATCACATGATCAGGCAAATTACAGAGCTCCCTGTAGGCATTAATGAACGTCTTATGACCCTTCATCTTAAGCCCAGCAACAACCAGTTTGCTCCAATGCTTGATGCTGATGATGACATCAAGGAAAAGTTCTACTCCAATCTTGACCATATTCTGACTAATACTCGCAAGGAAGACGAGATCATTCTCCTTGGTGACTTCAGTGCCAGCCTTGGACTTGACCTAGAAGTCTGGAGTGACACCACTGGGAAGGAAGGGGTAGGGAAAACTGACTCCAAAGTCATCCTTCCCTTGACCCAACACTGACAACTACACCATTCTTGCCTACACTAAGGAAAACCTTGAGACCATGCTGGATCTTTTTGGAAAACCTTTTGGGAAAACCTCTTCCTCATCACTGAAAAGATTAAAGTGCTCTATCAGCCTGCCCTGGGCCATGAACATGACTCCCCCTCCCCAAAGTACTATTGAGGGAAAGACCCTGCTGGTAGTCGATCACTTTCCCTACTCAGTAGCCACCTCTGTCAGAAAGTGAACATTAAGGAGATCCAGCACAGGATCCAGTTCACAAGTAGCCCCTTTCAGAAATTGCTTCAGCATGTCTTTATTCATCACAGTCTCCAGAAAGATACTAAGATCCAGGTCTACATTGTAGTTGTCATCATTCCCACTCTCCTCTAAGGATGTGAAATGTGGGTGACCTACCATCATCATCTTAAGAGCCTAGAGAAGGACCACCAATGATGCCTCCAGAAAGTCCTCCTATGAAATGGGAAGGTCACCATACAAATACCAGCATCCTTGCTGAAGCCAGTGTTACCAGCATTGAGTTGATGATCCTCAAGCACCAACTTTCCTGGACTGGACGTTGTGTGTGGATACCAGACTCTCAACTCCCAAAACAAGTACTTGACTCCCAGCTTTGTAAAGTCTTGAGATCTTGCAGTGGCCAGAGGCAATGCCACAAGGACATCTTGAAAGAATGCCTCAAAAAATGGATGCTGACATCAATAAGTGAAAGGAGCTGGCTGCCAACCAACTCCAGTGATGCTGCAACCTCAGCCAAGTGACACCCCACTTTGAGATAAAGTATCTTGTCCTTCAACAGAGAAGAGAGAGTGGAAGAAGGAAAAGGATAGAAATCCTAGCCTATAGTCTACTTCCCCCTGTGGAAACACCTGCAACTTCTATAGACAGGTCTCTGGCTCAAGGATTGGGCTCTAAGTCACCTGAAGACCCATTTGTGAGCCATGGTAAAGATCATCCTCAAATTGAGGGATTGCCACCACTGCTGATGGTGTTCCTGGCTAGGAGTTACCCAGTCGAGTGACTAGAAGTAATGATAAACTAACTATCTGTAGAGTGGCTGGAACGTCTGTTACTTGCTATCACTTACTTCTGTGCCTTGGGTGTGCGTCTGCAGACTGCAGAGTACTGTAGTGTAGACATGTTAGCTCAGGCTCCAGAAGCAAGCACAAAACAAAGTAGCTCATGGGGAACCCATTAATTTATTTGTAGATAGCATTCGGGATCTACACTGTTCTGTAGTTTGCAGTGTGAACAGAAACTTATTTGGAACCTTTCCTCCCTCTCTAAAATCAAAAAGGACAGAAGAGGGAAAACTGTAAACTAGTTTACCTGCCCCAGGTCCTGTACTTTATCCCCACCTCGGTAAATACAGGAGGGGAAGGGGCGCAGCTACTTAGATTAGAGAGCCACAAGAAATGTAGCCCTAAACTCCAGGGATTTCTGATCCAGGCCTAGACATTCTGCTTTGTGCCCTTCAGTTACCCCTTGGCCCTTGGACCACACGCAGTTCCTTTTTAAAGTTGCCATTAATTCTTTTATCTTATCTGCTTTGCTCTCTGTTGTGTAGTTTCTCGTACCTTTATCATGAGGTCTACATAGCTGCCGCCCTCTCTGGAGGGGAATAATTGCTAATCCAAACACCATTAGTGTCTCAGGCAATTTTCATCGCTGATCTTAGGGGAGTAGAACATAACACTCCTTTGCTTTACTTCCCAAACCAGCCATGTACCCTTACCCACAGATCCAGTATACATCCAGAGAGTGCTGCAATTCTGACTGCTGCACTCCTTTTATTCTGTGCTGATATGTTAGCACAATAACTCCCTTTGCCTTGCTTAGAAGGAAGCGAGTGTGGGGCCTTCTGTTAATTAAAAAGAATATGCACAAAGGTAGCTATGTAATTGAATTTAGTATTTTGTTTGATGCAGCATGAGTTTTCAACTACTTTTCCAGTTCATTGCTATAGCAAAGGCCTGCATGATTTGTCCCCTGGCTTCAGACTCAGGTGCTTGGCACCAGATATGTAAGCCATCTGGCTTTGAATGGAACAAAATAATTAAAACAATGGAAAAATAGAATTAAAGAAAAAATGAACCTTGTCATCATCGTGCCCAGTTCTCTTGAACAACTGAAGTAGTATCAGTTGCCTAGAAAGAAAGCATTTGTCTAAGAGCTCAGGTTTCTATTGAAAAATCCATAGGCATTTAAACAGATGGATATTACATTCCAAGCACATGAGACAGCAATTCAGGGATGCCACAAATGACTTTCAATTCACAGGCAGGCAACTTCTTTGAATGCCCAATTTCTGGGGAGCAGGTTTCTGTCGTCTTCTTTCTTCTTATCAGTTCTTCTTTATTCCTAATAAGTCAATTCATATTCTGAGAACAGGTAGCAGCCATCAAGAAAATTCTCCCTTGTTAGCCAGCAAATCAGCTCTTTTAGTTATCATCATTCAATTGGAGACACTCTCATGGGTGCCTATTCATTCACACCCAGCTGAATAGCCCACCTAATTCGGATTTCCTGATGGCATCTCAGAACTTGCATTAGACAGATGGACAGAGCCCTCATTCATGAAGAGGGCTTGAGATTGCATTGTGCACTTGAAGCAAAAAGAAGATGTTACTTGAGGGCAGAAAAGTATTAACATGCAGAAAATATTATCACAGAACTAACACTTACACAGTCCTTCACATCTTCAAAGCACTATACAAACTAATTTACTAATTAATTTAAATACACAGTTTTATTCATTTGCACTCATCGTGATTAATCCTTTGAAAAAAGAAATGAAATTCCTGTTTAAAAATCTTTCTTAAAGGGAATAGCAAGTAAACTGCACTGAGAGGAAACGAATTGCTTTGTAGCTTTTCTTGGCAATTACATTTATTTACATTGTTGCTACTATTTATATTGCAAAGCACCACAGTTGTATATAGCTTATAGCAATGAAATCTTGCACCTGACTCTGCTGAAGAGGAAAACATTTCCTTGACTATTTTGGAGGGCCAGATTCTCTTCTGGATGCAGCCTGCATGTTTCCAAAATTTGCAATCTATTATGCATTAGATGGGCTAACAGTAGCATGCAAAATTAAAGATATAGTCTGTTTGAGTCATATGCAAAATTCTCACTGATCTCTGCTGGAGAGTAATGCTTGAGGGAGTGCTGCACAAAAAATGTGCAACAGTAATACGTTTTGATCTCATACCATGGTCCGGCAGAAAACACACATCCTGAAATTCTGTGAGACCACTGGTGTCCTCCTTGCATGTTGCAGAAGTGATCAGCTTCATCTCTATATTCGATACAAAATCAACCTATTGCTATGCATTGCCAAGATTCATTCAGTTTCTGCATTAACCTTCAGCTTCTAGTCCCAAATACTGTCACTTCAACAATTCCTTTCTATATTTGTCAGAGAGAACTTAAATATAAACCTATAGAAGTATTACAGAAGAAATCCCAGACTCAAAGAAACACACAGTCGCATAGGAATTTCCATACTGGATCAGCCTAATGATCTCTCTGGTTCAGAATCTGATTTCCAGCTATAAACAGTACCAGATACAGAAAATACAAAATATGGCTCACTAATTAGTTACATGCTTGTGGAAATCGTTACTTTCTAATCCACATTAACTAGTGCTTGGCCTGTGCCATGGGCGACTGGTGCCTCCTGAGTCTGGGGGAACACCTGCAGAAGCCGCCAGCGCTGCTGGCAGCAGAGACAGCCCGGTCGGGGAGGGGCATCTCCCCTCCCCTCCATACCTACCTTACCGTTCATCTCTGGCCTGTTCCCAGAAGTCTTAGCTTACTATCCTTTCCAAGAGTCTTGGGTTGATTTTTTTCAGAAACCTTGTTTTTGTAACTCTGGATGTTCTGTTAGCCAGAAGTGTCCAATCCTTCCTTAAATCCTGCTTAAGCATGTAGCCTTCACAGTGACTCCTACAGGTGAACGGTTTGAAAAAAAGTATTTCTGTTGCTGATTGTGAGTTTGTTGTCGTAATTGCAAAAGAAATAAAGGTTTGCCAGGAGTGGGGTACAGAATGGTGAAATCGTCTTCACTACGTCAAGAAATACTAGTGTGTATAATGGGTACAGCTGAGTGGATTATGTAGCTTTCTATTTGAGTCCAGAATTAAAGAAAGGCGGGGAGGGGGAAGTAGAACAGTTTGGGAAGCAAACTGAAATTTGTGGAGATTTTAGCACCACAGTGAAAACAAGAAAAGAAAAAGAAACCCTGACAAAAATAGTATGACGCCTACCCAAAATATTTTGTTCAACCTAAAACAAGTTTTGAATGTATTTTAACTGTAAACCGTTTGAAACCAACATCAAAGCATGTCATGTAAAAATGTCCAAATTGTTTGGCATTTGTAAAATAAAATGTTTTGTTTAAAAATTGCCAAAATAAAATATTTCAGCATTTGGAGTTTGGGGGTTCCCTTTCGCCCCCTCCCCACAACCTATTTATCATGTTTGACCTATGTCTGGAGGAATCTGCAATTGTCCCCAACGGCAGACTTTCAGCAAACTTACAATGATCTCTGATCATGAGCTAGTAGCTGTGTTACTGGAGACGTTTGCCCAAGAGAAGGAGGTCAGGGTTTCTGTAGGAGATCCTGGATTCTGTTCCTACTTATCTCAAACCATCTCAGGGTAATGGAGGTACAGGCTCATATCCAACTGCACTTCAGCTGGGTACTTGGCACTTAAATGGATAACATTAACATTAAGTGGTCCAAAGTATATACAGATTTTAGAGCCTGTGCCCTCTGTGTAGTTCACCTTACTCTTTTGATATGCTTTGAATGAAACTACCCTGGGCACTTCCTGTTCCTTCAGGTAAGTTATCTGTAAGTGCCCAAACTATTATTAATGGCAATAAAACAAGGACTGGTGACTCACTGATGCTGGCGAATGAGTTGTTGTCCCTGGGCTGTGATCCCTACAGCTGCCCCACTGCCGTCTTTGCCTTTTATACAATTACTGTTCAATGAAAAATGCAGAAACTCCACTAGGGCAGGAGCAAGGGCCAAAGCCCAAGGGTCCCTCCTTTCCAAGTAGTTCCCATCTCACTGACCTTCAGAGCAGGGCTCCCCCCTTGCTCTGACTGGCTCAGTCTCTCTTCCCCTATTCTCTTACCAGTGGCCAACTAGAAGTGTACAGTGAACCCTCTTGGCCCTGTTTAGCACATGGCATAGTGGTTAGGCTACTTTCCTGGAAAGTGGGATACATAGATTTAAACCTCATCTGCCTAAGAGACCTAGAACTGGGATCTCCCAGGAGAAGTGCCTGAACCGCTAGGCTGAAAGGCAGAGGAGCCTCCTTATCCCCCATCCCTGTCATGGCTTTTCTATGATTTATACTTGATCTCCTTTGGGGACTAGAATCTAAAATTGGCTTACATGGCCTGAAAATCTACTTACATCATTAAAGCGTCCTTTGTCAGCGCTGGATGGAGCTGGATATGAGCTATGGTGCCTAGTGGTAACACCCTGGGTGGCTTGGAGAACATTTACTGTTGGCCCACATTTTTTTTAATTGGGATTCCTGGACTTTCCAGACATGTGAGAGCAAATTTTGCTTAACTGCAGTGAGTGCCTACTGTACTGGTTGGTATGTGCCCCTTCACTGCCTGGAGTTATATCCTCTCAAAGATTCTCTTCTCTATCAGTGCTTTTAACTGAGTTCCTCCTTCAGCTGAAAACGTAATTACTTCTGTTATTTAAACAGACTGTCCTGGTTCTTCCCTTGATGTAATATGAATGCACTTTAGATGGCAATTGTACTCTAAATGTCCACCCTTGGTAGCCAGAATTCATTACAACCCTTGTGTCTTTAATGTTTATAATGGCATATATCTGAGTGAAGTTGTGCTTTGGTCACAAATGGGAATTTCTCTTTTCCCTTTATGACTTAAACAATGTTTGATCTGTAGGATCAAGAAAGCAGCTTTACAGCCATATAGGGTTTGTATGTTATGAACCATTTTGGAAGATAGGTTATGAGCCTTGTCAGAGATACAGCCAGCCGAACACTGGCAGCCACGCGTGATTTTCACACATCTTTCTACAAAGTCAGAGCAGATGCATTTGAAATGCAACATCCCGAAACAAAATTTGTATCCCAGCTTGGAAGACTGTGACTTCTGGAATGAATGTATGCCATCGATCAAGAATGAGGTTGCCTTTATATTGCTCAACTTTAATGGAAAATGATGCTAATTGATATCAGGACCATGTCAGCTATAAAATGCCTTTAGCGTAACGATAATGGGTAAATCAGCATGACATGGTGAAAATCATAATTAAATGAGAGATGAGGTAGAAGCCTTTCTTGGTATTGTGTTTCATGTATCACCAGAGCCCGTGAACTGTGCATATCAGGAAGATGTTACCATAAAAGGCTGCATTACTCTGAATACTGGTCAGTTTTACAGCTGTAAATAAATATTAAGTGCTGAAGTCAACATACGTTGGGTAATGAGGTCCTGCTCTTTCAAACAATTATTTATTTCTGTCCATTGCATTAAGCACAGTTTTTATAGCAGCCCATCTTGTGTCAGCTGATATACCTGTTCAGAACTGGACAGCTGAGAGAGACAGAAAGGAAACCTAAATGCATTGTGTTTGTTGAAGTACAGAGCAGGAAAACTTAAATGAAGCACAAACCAGATTCTAGTTCCCATACTTGAGCTGTTGTACAAAGAACTACCATAATTTGCAAGTCAAATCTGTAGATCAGTAAGAATGGAATTTGGCTCCATAAAGCAATATCCCGTGGCATGTTTCTTCCCACTGCCTTGTCATCGAGCCAGTGCTTGTCACTTGGAATCTCCTCCTGCCCACGTTGGATTATCCCTTGTTTAGTACCTCTGGGGAATCCAGAAGTTCAGCTGCCTCTCCACTCAGGAGGTAGGCAGAGCCTTCAAAATCAATAATCTGATCAAGTACTCATCTGTCCTTATCCCACTCCCACCGCCCCCACCTTCTGCCATCCAGTTGTGCACAGCTTGTCCTGGGGAAAATATGTAGCTGAGAACAGGAGAGAAGGAATAAATATAGAAAGGCTTTATGCATGAAATGAGACACCATGCTTTTACATTGTGACACACATTGGTTGTTGCAGATGGCAAGAGAGGTTGGGTTTCTGGTTTGAATTGCCATGCAGGACACATTTGCATTCCTCAACCCAGTTGTTCATGGAATAACATTGTAATGATGAACAACCATGCATACAACTATGCAGCAGCTATTCTTGCTTACCTTCAAAGCTAAAAATCTTCATCTTGGTGCCAAAGGTCAATGCAGCTTTAAAGCACAAGGAGTGAAAGGATCTAGATCTGGATCAGGCTACAGGGGGCTCCTCTTCGGTCTGCTGACACTTCTGTACAGGAGCAGGTGTCGCCCCCAGGGGAATACAAATAGGAATTCACCCTCAACTGCTACATAGCCTCCCCTCTCATCAATGCCTACATCCTCAGCATATAAGGTGGAGGCCAGTGCTTGATTAAAATATGCATGCAGATCAGCTATAATGCTGGTAATCCTGTCAGCAATTGCTTTATTGCTTTAAAGATTACAGTCCCAATCTTATTTTGGGATGTAGTAGCCAAGCGTCCTGGGTGCATATGGATTCCATCAAAGTAAATGCAGATGGTGGCTCAGTTCCTTATGTACAATCAGGTTCTAAAATAACTAGTTCAAGATATCAGTTATATCACTCATACTTTAAGGAAGCAACCAAACTAATTTCAAAGACCTTGAGCCCAATACTGGATGTTATAGAATACTAATATCTAAAGAATATAAAGGTAGATAACCAATTCTTTCCACTATGGCTCCCTCTAACAATGGGCAACTTTAATTTTCTTCCCATCTTATCAAAACTGTCCTAAATAGCTACTTACTTCCTGTGGTAGGGTTTTGGTAATGTCATCGCTGTGATGATCCAGGGAAAAGGCAGAAAAATCCTGGCTTCTTACATGCTTGCTTGATATTATCAAAACCATGGCCTGTTTGCTTGGTAAAGTTTAAGTATGATGAATCGCTGTTGTACTGTACAGTGATTGACAATGCATTTTCTTACTGTTTAAATGAGTTCTATCTGAAATGTTCCCTTCAACCTAGTGGTTTATTCTTTGACTATTTTATTGTGGTTTTGGTCATTAAAAAAAATAGTCAAAGTCTACGCATAAAAGAAGCCATCTCAATAGAACAGCAAGGAACATTATAAATATTTGAAAAGTATTACTAATAAACATAATAGTTTGCTATTTAAGAACCACCTTAAATTGGCACATAACATTCAGTAATGAAATTGCTTTTAGCTTTCTGTCTATCTGATTTGTTGATTTCAGGACTGTAGGTTGTACCCACCATTTTCCAAGGAATTTGTATGAATAATTTCCATTTGGGCTAATGGAAGTTATGGATCATGTATCAGTTAAATGCAAGAACTGTATCTTTAAGGAAAGAGCACTTGATGAAGGTTTAAAAAAACCCAAGAAAGCTGTGTCTATTTGTGATTGGAGGAAAAATGTAATATTAGACTGAGCTGTTTATTTGAAGGAATATTTAAGAAAAATATTTGCATCGAGTATCGGGTTTGGGGTTTTTTTCTTTGAGCTTTATGTGAAAGTGGTTGATGATTCCACCTTAACAAGGTGTGATGATTGACAGGTGGAGATGTTGCACAAAGCAGAGGGTGGGAGTGTATTCTATTGGTTTGTGCTTGTACATCCTGAGCACCAATTACTGTCATTGCTGCCAGCACTGATGTGTTTATCAGGATGAGTTATAGCAGAATATGTGTATACAGGCAGTGTGTATGCTGGATGACCACCCCCTGTGATGTAAAATATGAGAGTCTGGGAGCTACCGTTTTATAATTCATCAGGTTCAGCAACTGAATGTTGTTGCTTGGCTTAGTTATAAAGGCAAGTGTGAACTGAACAGCAGACAGGAGACTCTTGCCTTAAGAATCTCGAGAAGCTGCATTTGGTGCCTGGTCTCTGCTTTTGTTCAAGTAGCTTCTGTCTTCGGTGAGTGATGTGGCTTCAGTTGAAGTAACGCTGTTAAATAAGGTTGGTAAACCTGCCTCCTAGTTACAATGTGAGTTTTGCTGTTGGAGGTTCTTGTCTCTGCGCTTTTCTGGATTTTAAAATAATTTCAGACGGTTATTTTTAGTGCCATAATATGATCTCGAAGGGGGGAAAAAAAAATCCGATCATGAATTATTCACTTCAGTGGTGTGAGGGTTTATGTCGAGCTAAAGTTACTTTCCTTCTTATTCAGTGCCGTGGGTTCAAAGTGGCTTTGAACCAGCAAATGTGTCTATCATCAAATTGCTTTTATTAACAGTTAAATAAGAGCAAGTGCTCTACCTTTTGTAACAGGAGGAAGGAAGAAAGCATGCTAAAGCCAGAAGCATTTACAAACGCCAGCCTTTTAAGCAACTCCGCTGCATGTGCTATTTCAGTTTCAATGTTAAATCTTTTGTATGTAGCGAGGGACTGTGAATGATTTCTATTGTAGAGATTATTAATTAGGTGAACCGGAAAATGGTAGCCTCTCTGTTTTTGTGGTAATAGGCTCAGGATCATGTTAAAATGAATGATTCCCCATCTTGCATAACAACAGTACTGAAATATATGCAAGATGAAAGGCACAAGTATATTTTAAAAGGAAACTGTGAGAGCATAGTGTAGGATACCTATACAAAAAGAAGGATATTTTCTGTAATCTATTCATTACTTTGTGAATATTTCAGTAGTTTCCTACCTTTGCTTTAATTATTACTTCCTTTACATTATATAAAGCCAGATGCTTAAATATTTATTCATGTCATCCCTCTTGTAACCTTTACCGATTATTCAGCCCAAAATGGGATTTTGTTGCTTGTTATAATCAGAATGGAACAGAAAGGCATAGTTTACCAGAAAGAAGAACTCATTGCTCTGCCGTGTCAGTGTCTCTCCTCCAAACTGACTGCGGGCAATTAATGGCAGTTTTACTTTTCCCATTTTATGTAGCAGAATTATCCAAGTGGCAGTTGTCTCTTGCCCTTTTCTCTTTGCTATCTCCACCTTTCTGTTCATAGGGGAAACAACTTTGCTTTCTCAAAATACCTAAAGAGCTTGGAAGACCAGCACCTGTTGTCTTATTGCTTTTATTATCAGCAATCTGAGAGAGACTGTATTTCTGAGTCCTGTCAGCTGTTACCAGTCCAAAGTCTTTAATCTTTAGTCATTTAAACATGTGTTGCTACTTGCCACTTGGAGAAATAATCTACTACACCAGTTCAGTGTGGGTCATCCAGGTTTGGGGAACATATTATTGTCTACAGTAAATAATCTCATTTCAACACCATTTCTATTTACAGAGAAGGGCTTTCTAAAATAGAAGGCTTTACCTCTTATATTTTCTCAAAGTAGATATCATTTTCAATTGTTCATTCATAAATCTGCTTTTTATTTAAATATTGTCCACAAGATCGCTGCCCCATAGCCTACCAAACTAAGAAAGCCTCAGATTATTTTATAAAATAAGACACTCCTTTTATATGTTCATGCCTCTTTCAAGAATATCTTCCTCTCTTTGCACATGCTGATTAATTTACAGGGATGTCAGAATAAGTTTTCCTGAATACTGAGCTGCTGGTTTTATGAATTCACCTTCTTGTAGGAGTCTGATATTGTAACCATTCACGTAGGTATTTTATATTGTGCTCTATGCCAGGGTGGTATTTTGGCAATCTGAGAATGCTAACCGTAAAAATATAAATACTGTAATTCAAGAAGGAGTAATTTGGGCATGAAAAGTAATCAGAATAATAAAGGGGGGAAAGTTAACATAAGGTATGGGTTTGTAATCACTGTGGACACCAGACACTCACTTTGCATCAGGTAAGTCAGGGGTAGCCAACTTGCAGCACAGGTGCCACAAGTGGTATGGGCAGCCTCTGTGTGTGGCACACAGCTTTTTGGGAAGGGGGCAGGCAGGACAATGGCAGATATGGCAGGGAGCAGAAAGCAGAGCATCAGATCTAGCAGAGAGCACAAGGTAAGCAGCAGAAAGCTTAGCAGCTGATTGGGTAAGAGATAGGGATCAGAGAAGCACTCAGGGAAGGTGTAAGGCTAATTTGTGGCAGGTAATTATCAGCCAAACATTTTTGGCCCCACTGAGATGAGATACGCTGCTTGCTCGTTTTGCATGCAGGGTATGTTATGGGGATTGGTTTATGGATGAAACCTAGCTCTCTGAGGTTTCATTCAGATGGGGCTAAGGCAATGCAGTTTGAAGCAACTAGTGGATACAGCAAAGACAACATTTCGTTGCGGGTGTGTGCCTGCTTCACGTTACCACTCTTCACAATTGGGGAGCATTATTATATATGATCAGTAACTAGGAAATAATTTTTTTAATCTCTGTCTCACCAAAAGAATGCAATTTTTTCATTGGGCTATGGACCTGCCTATCAGCAAATATGCTTTGCACCTTCAACAGTAGGCGACTGCAGTGTGCCCCGTAAAGGGCTACTCCTTACGTCAACAAGGGAGTTGAAGCTGGTACAAAACACAGTTAGGTAGAGTACGTCAGTGTGTATATATGCCATCAGTACTCTGGGATGGGTACTGGTGGCATATTGGCTTCTGCATGGAGTTTAATTTGGCCTAGACCTTTCTATTCCAAGTCTTTCTCACACTTTGTCTTCATGTTGCAGTTCAGATCAGCAGAGGTGCCTGAGTTCAAGCCACCTCTAATATAAATGATGAGGTTTCAGGCAGGACTCAAATGATATAGGGCTGTTACTCAGAAATCTAGTCTTTCCCTTTACCCAGGATGTCCCAGATCTGTTGATCTTCAGGGAGGCTGCAAGACCCATCTATTTAACCAAGCTCTAAAGAAGGGCATGGAGAGAGCTGTCATTTGTGGATGAGACAGATTATTGCCTAACCCTGAATCTAGGCTCTGTTTGATTTCATTGTTTTAGGTAAGGACAGCTAGTAGGGGTTTTATGGGATTGTATTTGTGAGGGTGTATAGGTGTGTATAGGTGTACCCATATGTGAGCACATTCACACCTTACTTTTAACCTCAAGTCACCTTTCTCCTAGACATACAGTATAAGTTGAAAAAATGAATGGATGAAATCCTGATGGCTCTTTTTATATGTCTGCGTTGAAGTTCAAACCTAAATACAGAAAACATTTATGCAAAGGACTATAAATGGTATATGCCATTATTTGCTTTGATGTTATTGAATGTTCGTGCTAATAAGCATTGGTGTGTGTTATGCTTTACAGTATTATCCAAAATCTATGACATCCATGAAACACTCAAGAAATAATAGTCCCCAGAGTCCATTTTCAAGGGGTAGTACTTGTGGGGAATAATTGGTTGTAATTATAACAAAATATATGATCACCTGAACTGGACGTATAGTTGAAGTAATATTTTTTTCAGGGAGAAGGGGATGAAATTTAAAGATTATAACCTCCCAATCAATAAGTAAATAAAAAAATCAGCTATTTGTGTAAACCCTAACAGGTTTACACACAAAGAATTACCTCTTCAGGATTATCACATTAGCAGCTTCCTCCTGCTACTGGAAAGAAATAAATCTGAAAATCAGAATAATGAGAGAGTATACCTGTGAACACTGTGAACTCTGCAGTTATGAGTACATGTCCTATTGGGTGAGGAGCCCATACAAAAGCCTAAGCCTGCCAAGAGATATCCCTTAGTTACTACATAATTATACAAACACCAAAATTTATCACAATTTAGAGGTAAGCTGACAAAACTCAAAGGTGTTAAGCCTAATCACTTTTGAGATGTGATTGGTTGCTTGATTTTGTAGTAGCACTCTTTGTGCTACTATCTGAATGCTTTACATTTCTTCCCAAGTAATGAAAATAGTCTATGGGAGACCAAACCGAAAAGCAACCCTTCAAAGCAGTCCACTCTGTCTTGTGCCTGGAGGTAGGTTATATGACCAAACACATAGGTCTTACATTTGATTCAGAAACTTTCCAAACCAAAAGAGGAGGTCCCCAACTTGATAGACTTTACAGCTGATTCTGCAGAAAACAATACCAGGCATAAATAGGAAGACACAGTCAACAGACCATATTTACTCCAGTGAGGCATGGAAAAGGGAGTAACCTGTGTTCCCCCTCATATCTGGGTCATTAGAGATGTCCAACAACACAAGCAAATAGGGAAATACTGAGCACAGGCTTCAGAGTCTTGTCCATCTCAAGAAATGAGCTAGCTGACACTAGTCAGCTATGGTAGCCTCAAGTAGAGCATGCTACTGTAATCTACACTTGAGCTTACAAAAGCATAGACAACGTCATTGGAGAGTAATCATAGCCTCTAGCCTAGTTTTACATGTTAAAGATGCTTACTTGCCAGTATATTATCTATGTATCAGGGACTGGTAGTGAATCACTAGCTGAGCCCCATGATTCTGATCCAGTATCTGTCATACATCTCCAACAGAAGTTGCATGAAGAGCTGCAATACAGAACTCTAGACTACCAGTTCTGGACCCTTTCCATATTACAACCGTGTGTTACAAAAAGAAAACATTTTGGAAAGCCGCTCACGTATGCCCACAAAAGAAAGGAGCTGTAGTTACACAGCCCACCAGCGGAGAATCCCTGCTTCTGAATTCTCCCTGCTCCCACATGCCCATGCACCCATACATGCACACTCTCCTGCTCCCACATGTCCGTGCACCCATACATGCAACTCTCCTGCTCCCACATGTCCGTGCACCCATACATGCACACTCTCCTGCTCCCACATGTCCGTGCACCCATACATGCACACTCTCCTGCTCCCACATGCCCGTGCACCCATACATGCACACTCTCCTGCTCCCACATGTCCATGCACCCATACATGCACACTCTCTTGTCTGGAATTTGATGATTATTGAGTGCAGAAACCATCCCTTGTCATCAGGGGCAGATCCTGAGGGGTTGCAGTGTCATGGCTGCACCCCATTTTGGATTGGACTGCATCATGGGAGCATCCAGGTATTTTTCTAAGCCTGTAAAGGAAGTGAAAATCCCCATCCTCACTTCTTCTCCCACACTCCTCCACCTGCTGCTGTTGCTTTTCCTTCTGTGCCGGGGTGAGGCTGTTCTGTTTACCCCAGACAGCCATCATGTGTTCTGGGCTCAGTTGGGGAGGCGAAAAGCAGCAACGGAGATAGGTGGGAGAGATCCCCTTGCCCATGTCCGCTTCCAGGGATTGCGATATGGAGGGAGGGAGCTACTCTCCTACGTTGCTGTTGCTACTGTCCCTGTTCCCAGATGAGTCTAACCCTAGCACAACCTGACTGGGGCTGGCAGGAATAGCTCCGATACTTCCCCATCCCTAGAACTTGTGGAAAGCAACAGCAGCAGGTGGGAGAGGGGGCAGAGGAAGGGAAGGACAGGAGAGATTTTCACCTGCTTTAGGGACTTACAAAAGTCCCTGGAGGCTCCCCAGGGCAGTACGCCCACATCAGTGGGGGTGGAAGAGGCTGGCAGCTAGGTGTTCAGCCACCCCTGTGGTGCTGCCATTTGGAAAATCATGGATCCACCCCTGCTTGTCATAGCAGTCGCTTCTGTGTTTGCATTAGATGCAGTCATTGTCTCTCGAGGACATGGTGCCTGGTGTTCTATCCGGTGTGGGCTTCAAGGGCCAGATCCTGCTGCATCGACCATGTGCCTAAGTGCAGTCCTATTCTACTCTGCTCGAGTCCCTGTAAAACCATGAATGATTCTGTTTTCGCAAGGCAGGAGTGTACTCTGGACTGACAACAGTTTTAAAAGACTGCAAATTCACTTCATGTCTGGATCACAATGGACAGTGTTTTGAATTTGAAGGATCTGCCAACTGACAGAATAGTGCATGGGGTGTCCCTTCTAATTCATTGCTACAGTTTATATGAAAATGGGTCTTATTTGAAAGGCAATAGTTGGACAACAGAAAAAAAAATTGTAAGCATAGTTTACAATACTGTTTGTGCTAGGTCTTTAAAAGAGATTAATGCGCCAGAGTTTGAGCTGAGCAAATGCTAATTTAGGAACCCACTATTATCCCGTTTTTGTATTGTGGTATTAACCTTTAGCGTTATGAAATAATAAAGAACTGATTGAAGTGCATTGAATGCAGCTACATGCTGAAATACTGCCATGAAGGCATGTATTTAGCATGCAAACTGTAATCAGCTGCATTGTATTTTTTCATCCATAGTTATTTATTTCTCTGTTTCAAGTAAATTGTTGCTCTGACAAACATTTTTGCCATGTTTAGTAGTGTGTGTTCAAGGGGTATCGAAACCAAACAGAGCAAGTAGTTATCCCAGGGTGCAAATCTTTCCAATTAGCTTTAGCCTCAAATTCATAAGATAATGAAAGACTTTACAGAATGAAATAGAATGCTTTATTTCTTACATGAAACCCTACCTGATCCCACTTGAAGAAGACTGTTTTTCACATAAATATAAATGGTCAGACATACTTCTATATTGCATTGCATTCAGTGCATGGTTATTTACAGTGTTGTTTATTTAAACCACTCTCTTGTCTCTCTGTATAACCTGCTTCACCATAACACTTAAGATTTCCATGCCTATTCATAGATTTATCTGCATACAACTCCCGGAGACAGGGAAGCACTATTCCTACTTTATAAATGTGAAGCACTACAGCACAGAAAGAACAAGTGACCTGTCCAAGGTCCTGCAAGCCATCCTTCCTTTCCCCCACTACCCCTCAGACACCACTTTGACTTTCCTTTCCTATCACCTGATAAACACTATCAAGAAAAAATAACATAAGAGAACTCAGAATATAAATGCTCTTGAAGATCTTCATGTGGAAGGCATTACAAAATGCAAAGTCATGTTATTAACTGGCACTCATGCAAAATTGAATTTGTGGGATTGTGATATCAGAAATCTTCCTTTCCTGTCTCCCTCTCCTTGCTGAATCACGCTCACAAGAGGGTAACAGATCACATACTGGAATGGAGCAAGTCTGACAGTGGCATTGTATCTGCACAGCGTAGTGTCTGTAATGAGAAAGAGATGTACACATATGTAAAACTAGCCATGTATGTATTGTCAGGAACAGATTCAAACTAGCAAGGCATCCTGCCCGCTGCATGATATACCAGGGGAATGGAGCGTGAGACCATGGAAATTCATTTTCTCAAGCCCTGTTTTCCTCTCCTAGGGAATGAGATCCATATATTTTAAATACATGATCCATATATTTTCATGCTAATAAGCATTGCTGTGTGTTAGAAAGTGCCATTATAATCATCTAGTATGAGCTCCCACATATCATAGATCTTACTACTTCCACCAGTAATTCTGACATCAGGTTGAGCCCTGATGTCAGCCATTGTGGCTGAGCCTAAAACAGGTTTCGTAAAGTCATCCATGGTGCATACAAGCATTTGCTGCACCCAGTCTGTGACAAAGTGGCTTACTTTAAGCAGCACGATTGGCAGCGGCATGTGCAGATGTTCACCAGTGCTGGGAGCCATGCCAGGAACCCAGTGTAAGTAACTCAGGGTGGGAAAGGGGGCAAGTGGGATTGGGGGGTTTGGCAAGTCAGGGCAGGGGCCGGGAAGACTGGTGGGTCCACAAGGTGGTCTGCAAGGGTTCATTGTCCATCTGGGGGTGGAGGACCAAGGGGCTAAAAATAGCCTTAGAGAGGGGACAGGAGTGGATCCCCAGAGTGGGGATGAGTGGCTGGACTTTCCCAGCCCTAGGAACATGTGTAGGTATTCACTGGATCGAGTTAACCCATTCCCAATCCAAGTTAGTTTGCCTCAGGTGAACTGATTTAAATTAGAGCCATCATTTCTGGCCTGATTTAAAACCCCCTAACATCTGAACAGATCAGCATTTAGCTCTGTACGTACCCCGGTCTTGAATTACAGACTGGAAGTCATGGAGTATTCACCGCATCCTGAAGTAAGTTGTTCCAAAGGCTTAACTACCTTCACTGCTCAAAAAGACTACCTTCACTGCTTAAAAAACAGTGCTTTTAGTGCTAATCTACATTTATCCAGTTTTCAGCTATTTGAGTTGTTTTGTTGTTGTCCAGTCAAGTAAAAGCCCCTCTTCCGCTAAATATCTTCTCCCCGTGTGTGTACATATGGACTCTGACTGCTTTCTCTTTCTTAAGCTTAATAGATTAAACTGATTAAGTCTTTCACTAGAAGGCAGTTTTTTCTGACCTGGAGTTATTCTTCTAACCTTTCAATTTTCTAAACAAAATAAATTGTAGATATATATTTACTTTATGGAATTGTTCGGGAACACTAAGGGGAATTTAGATATGCATCTTATCTGCTTTTATCTTATTTTACCTAGACTACCAATTCTAATTCTAGCACTTCCTAATGGAGGGTAAGTTTTGAGTTACAACAGTAGTCCAGTTTCATAAGATTCCTAAAGAAATACTTTATGGATAACTATAATAATGAGTAGAAAGCAATGAATTAATAATGGACGATGTGAATTTGTCCTACTTTTGAATCTTTTGCATGCAGATACCTACATTATTTTTATATTTTTCATGTTGCATTTCATTTCTTTGCACTGACACTGGAATGCAGTCTTAACAGATTAGTGCTTTTTTTTTTTGGACTGATGACATAATTCTAATATAGTTTTTATTTCACTTATTTCAGTACTCAACAAATGAATGGGAGTAATAAAAAAATGACAATTAGGGGAGAGACAGAGGCAGGCCATGCGTTTCACTTGTTATGGATTTCTTAGTGGAAATTAGAAGGAACTGAGTATACATTTGTTAGTTAAAGATTAATGTGTCAATCATAAATTGCCCTCTGGCTTTAGTCCTGCATGAGCTACAGAAGGGAATTATTAAAATAGTTCATACCTTTTCTAAACCTTCCAATGTACAGTCTTGGACTTGGTTGTAAGTATTTGTTTTAAACAGAAGACAAGAAAAACATTTTGTAAGAAAGCACTAGCTTGCATGTTAACTAAGCTCATGAGTGCACATCTGCTAATCCCTCAAACCTGTTTTGTGTGCCTGTACTGATCCCACAGTAGATTCAAAGATTGCTAGGGGCTGGAAGGGACCTTGCAGATCATCGGGTCCAGCCCCCCAACTCTAGGCAGAAAGACAACTGGGGTTAGGTGACCCCAGCGAGGTGACTGTCCAGTCTCCTCTTGAAAACCTCCAGGGTAGGTGACTGCACCACCTCTGGAGGGAGTTTATTCCACAGTCTGGACACCATGACTGCGAAGGAGTTTTTCCTGGTATTAAGCCTGAAGCGGCCTTCCAGGAGTTTGTATTCACTCGTCCTTGTCTTCCCCGGGACTGGCCTAGTGAACAGTTGTTCACCGAGCTCCTGATGCACTCCTCTGTTATAGCTGTAAGCTGCTATTAAGTTTCGCCTCTTCTTTAGGCTAAACAGGTCCAGGTCCCTCAATCTTTCCTCATATGACTTGCCTTGCAAGTCCCTCATCACACAGGTGGCTCTTTTCTGGACCCTCTCAAGTTTTTCTACGTCCTTAGTGAATTGCGGCATCCAGAACTGGACTCACTACTCCAACTGCAGTCTCACCAGCGCTGAGTACAGAAGGAGTATCACTTCCTTAGTTTTATACGAGATGCATCGGTTGATGCATGCCAGTGTGTTATTTGCCCTGCTGACCACTGCCTCGCACTGACGGCTCATATTCATACGATGGTCAGTCATTTCCCCGAGGTCCCTTTCAGTCGTGGTGCAAGTCAAGCTATCACCACCGAGCTTGTATGCATGTTGCGGGTTATTTGCCCCTAGATGGAGCACCTTGCACTTGGAAGTGGTAAACTTCATCCGGTTCCAGTCTGCCCTTCTCTTTAGCCTGTCCAGGTCCACCTATGTCTGCGACCTATCTTCTGGCATGACTACAGTGCCCCATAACTTGGTGTTGTCTGCAAACCTGGCCAGAGAGCTTTTCACTCTCCCATCCAAATCATTGATAAAGATGTTGAAAAGTGCTGGTCCAAGCACAGACCCCTGAGGGACACCACTGGCCACTTTGTGCCAGTAAATTAAAGTTAAACCAGGGCAGCTTACCTGGGAATGAAACGGCTGCCAAATCACCCCAGTTTAGTTTCCACTTACTGTAGAATAACAATACTGTTAAAATGGATCACCGTGAAATGCAGAGTCTTCTCATAGATCAGGATAATTCTTTCTTCTGTTCCTAATCAAACTTACACATCTGTCCCCAGTTGAACTTACACAAATATTTGACTGGCTGTTTAATTGTCTGAATTAGGGTGAATATTTTTCTCTTTTCAGCTTTGCAAATTGTGAGGATAGTTATTTATTTCTAAACAAAATGCCTGGCTGTCAGACCTCACAAAGGATGGTTTTCTGGAGCTACCATAAAATACTACACCAGCTATAGTTACCGTTTTGATTTTAATGTACAATTCAAGTATCTTGAGTTGAGAGGTTATATCTTCTCAATGAGCTGAGCCATTCCCCAGGTTATACAGTATAGGAAGACATAAGCATTGGACTTGAAACGCCTAAGAATTGATTTGGATCCTATCTGCACTTCTGCCAAAATAGGTGAAGCTACTTCTGCCAATGCGTGAAGGTACCCCGGTCCAAAAATTGACTGAAGTGAGACCAGAATTACTTTGTACATCTGGTGCAAAGTTCTGGAGGGTTGACTCCGCTCTTCCTGTTCAAAGGGAGTTGCACTTTAGCAAGTATGAGTCTTTGAAGAACAATATGTCTTTCAAGTAAATCTGTAAAAGCCTGAAACTGTGTTTGACCTCTGTGATCATTATAAGTCAAATAGGATTTCATTTGCCCACTCCTCAGTGGGTAGGATTATACTAGTTGGTTGACTGACAGACACCTATGAGGTTGCTGCTGCAAACTACTGATGATGTAATAGAACATTACACTTGCAAAGCACATCAACATCCTTTAGGGTAAAAGGCAATATAAATGTAAATTATTTTAGTGTATAATGCGGAGGATGAGCCATTTTTCAGAGACCTTTGTATTACTTACTGGAGATAGATGAAGTTAAAATTTGATCTTGGAATACTCTTTCGTCTCTATTAAGTGAGATTTTTAATATTAATTAAGCATCCAATCCTGCAAGTGGATGAATGGTCTTATCTCCCAGTGCCAATCAGATACTACAGTGATTGGGTCATATAAATCCCTAGTAAGACTGGCTCCCTGCAACAGCAATTCCCTAATGTTTTGTTGTACTTTAACTTTTTTTGCGTTTGCTGAGGGCAGAAAGGAAGACGGGCCACACATTCATAGGGGATTGTTCTGAGCTTAATAACAATGCTGGCACATATGGTAACTTTCCTTGTAATGGCTACCCAAGTGAACTGCCCGTGATTTATTTTTCTCAACCTGCAATGCAGCCTACTCTGTGGTGGAAGGGAAGGTAGTAATTTGCCCCCCGGCACATCACACAGCGATCTTCCTGCAGGGGATGTCAAGCCAGATCTCTGGTTTTTTATCCAGTACCATAAGACCTTCCTAATGTCTGTTTACAGAAAAGGGGTGCTTGGCTTTCAAAAGATCCTCACTGAATAAGCTTTGTACACCTTGGTTCATTTACCTTGGATATCAGGTTCAGTGGATGCTTCCTGGGATTTGAACTTGGATTCCAGAGTCCAGGCATTTCACATGGAGAGCGTTTGCTGTCACCCCTCGTACTAAATGCCAACAATTATAGATGATGATGATTATGTCATTTCTGTATCTCAAGAATTTTTATGACTGTTACAAATCTCTGAAAATGCTGACAGACCCTTAGCCATAATGGCTCTAGTGGGCACGGCTATAATGAAGGAATCTGGTATTAAATACAGTCAAATATTAAATCCCTGTATTGTACCCAGTTGCTCAGTGGCAGCAAGACCAGCAGTATAATGTGAGCCAGGGGACACTTGCTCAGCCAAATGTAATATTTTTATTTCTGTCTTCTAATGACCTTTCCACTGCATAGGACATAAGTTGTTAAATATGCATTGGGTTGTCACTGTAGCTTACCAGCTGTGTACTCTGTAAAGAAGCAGCGTGTTTTGCTAGTATTTTGAAGCCATAGCGAAATATAATTAGAGGGAAAAGCTCCTTAAGGTTCAAGCCATTACATGCAAAGGTTTTGGAGGCTGGGCATTCACTGCCTACTTTTGAACGAGTCATTCGCCATTCTTCAGACCTGACATAAACTGTGCGATAAATATGGCTCCAAGAAGCTATAGGACACATGTCAGCATTTGTTCAGCTCCTTGACAATATAACACATTACTACTGCTTAATTATATTCTTGTTTTTATTCAGGATTTAGCATAAATCACATGTCTTTTGTCCAGGGCTCTGCCCTCTTTGTGTACATCTGCTAGTATACATTTGGAGTACATTTTGATGAAGAGATTTTGAAGGGTAGCAAGAATTATATATGGGAAATAATTTTTTTCTTTCTGTTGTCTGGGAACAGGAAGCTGCCACAAATCAAAGAATCTCATTCAAAGAAAAAACTCCCCCTGCTTGTATTGAGCGGTCTTCACGTTCATTATAAAAAGCCCATTTGTCAGAAGCTGGAGGCTACGTCTGACTCTCTGGTTTGACCAAGCAAAGATTTCTAAGGAAATAATGCAGATTTTCATAATGGCTTTTATATGCCTCATCTGCTTATGTGACTGTGTGATGACATGTCCTTAGCAGCCCTCCTACTGTGAGATATTTGATCATGCCAGGCAAATGTGCCCATGAGAATCCAAACTTAAGCTTTTGTTTGTTGAATCTGATGATGGCAACTAATTCATAGTTTTACTTCACTAGTTCAAAATATATTCTTTACTAGCAAGCATGGCTGAGTTGTAACACCAGTGGCTTGAATGATTTTCTGACTCCCTATGGTCTGAGAATAGAGCACCAACTCCTAAGATATCCTTGTCTCTCTTTTTCCTTATCCCTACCAGGAAAAATAAATAATATACATATTTCCCCTCATTGGGATTACAAACCAGGTTCTGGTGTTGTAAGCAACTCGGGTTTTTCTAAGGCCAGAAGAGCCCATTCTTTTGCACTTAATTGCAAAGCACAGGCTATAGCATTTCGCCAAGTACCAGCTGCATGCACCTAGTAACATTGTGTTTAAGTTAGACTCAGCTATAGCCATCTGTTCCTCCAAGTTGATAAATACCTTTAGCTTCTTTAAGCTCATTTGCTTCCTTTAGTAGAAGGTAGCACAGGGTGGCACTTTAGAAACTAGTTCAGAGACGTATAAATTATAAAGAAGGATAGCATATGAAGGATCAGAAAGAAGTCATCTCAGTGTCCCGTGCAGCCCATTGTTTTAAAGGTTCTCATGTTCTCTCATCACATATTTAAGCCAAAGTCTGACCTTCCAGGCCATCTGACTCTGCAATCTGCAGTAAGCCAAGCATAAGAGAGGTTGACAATAACCTCCAGCACTGAAGTTAGTCTGGCAGCATCCAGCAGGAAGGATAGCATTTTGGGCCCACATGTCCTCTGTTTGTCATGACAGCTCTCCAAAAAAAAAGGCATGGTGAGACCCAGGATGAACAGATTAAGGGGGAGAAATGATTGGCACATGATAACACTTGAAGCAGTCAGAGCTGGTGCCAGTTTAGGGAGCATGCATTTCAGCTGACTTCAGAATGATTGCTGTGCATCCTGATCCTCTTCAGATGGGGTGAAAACTGGTTGCTGCCTGGCTACATGGGACTTTAATTGAAATAATATATATATAATTATACGTGTGTGTATATATATATATATATATACACACACACACACTCACACATTTTATATATATACATAGATACACACACACATTTTATATATATACATATATAGATACACACACATACATATATAGATACACACATTATATATATATGTGTGTGTATCTATATATGTATATATAAAATGTGTGTGTGTGTGTGTGTGTGTATATATAATTTTGGCATTAATACCTGTTAATTTAATATGAGTCTCACTAGCCAGTCCAAGTATTGTTTTGGCTTTGAGGATAGCTATTAAAGCTATGTAAACCCTTCAGAATTGCCTCCATGTAGGAACATATCAATTGAACAGCAAAGTACAGTTCATAACAGCTCCTCTAAGTTTTGGTGGGGAATCAAGTTCATGCAATTTATGTGAGGAACTGGTAGCAGCCATCAGTCCCCTCAACTGTTTCTTTCCTCCAGCAAGCATATTCCCACAGGTATATCAGGTCTTGTTGTAGGGAGGGAACTGCTGGAGGAATGGAGCAAAGAAGGCTAATATGGCAAAGCAGGCTTGCCCCTTTCCCTCCTGAGACAGTTTTGCATTTCCTAGAAATGTCATATTAAGTACATTAGCATATCCCCAACTTCATCACAAATCTGGTTCATCCAATTGCAGGATGATAATTCTGTAGAAGACTTGTTTAGCTTTGAAATGAATCCCAAGCAGAGGAAGCACGGGGTAAAAAAAATCTATGGAATTGATGTTGCAAGGGGGATTCCCAGCAAGTTGAATCCTGCTTTGCAAAAATGAACGTGCAGTTAAGATTAAACAATAGCAGTAGAAATCAACCAAACAGACAAACTAGTTTTTACTACAGGCACACTTCATTGGCAGGAAAACAACTTCATATCATTGTTAGCTTTCAGGAAGTTGCAACAGTCATCATTAGAGTTATTTTATGTAATAACTCAAGAGACGTAACACAACTTGTTCCCATAAGGTATCCCCTATTTCCTAAGTGTATTTTTCTGAGTGGTTTCTGCTGGGATATGTCTGCATATGTGTGTGTGTGCATGTGCTTAGATGGGAAAATACAAAAATAAGGTATTTGCTTGTTTCTATGGTGGTTTGTCATGCTGGGGGCTACTGCTTCTGTTACACTTCAGAGTTCATGCTTGCAATTTATTGCAAAAGGCAAGGATCGTTTCTGGCACTACCAGAGGTCAGCCCCCAGCACAGGCTGCTTGTGCTGCTATCTTTGCAGCAGTGGTAAGCTCAGTCATAAGTAGCCACTTATAACTTTCTTCCTTCTCCATCCCATCACTTCTCCAGGTTACCTGCTATAAGCTTTTACCTGCTACAGACGTCATTCCCCTGTAGGTTACTTGTATTCAAAATGGAGTTATTTTTCAAAATGTGGGGTATCGCACACATTTTGTCTATTGCTCTATATCAGACTATTCAATCTTCTCGAGGAAATTAAAATGTTAATACAGGCTTTTTTCTGTGCGGCCTCGGTGGAAAAATGTCGTGCTTATCTTGGCACTCCTTGTTAGCACTGCAGTGGTCTCAGCAAGCTAGGGCTGCAGCCCCCAGAGGGAAACAAGAGCAAGGCACGTAAAAGGTCATGGTGATTGCAGTGAAGGAAGGCCTTTAAAGCAGACCTCCACTGCAAAGTGTTGTGGACATTGGTATGCAAATCAAAATGTAAATCAGGCTGACAGGCTGCCCAGCCACACTGAAAGTTGCCAGGGGGGCTTCTTTCACACACTGGTCCTTTTTGCCCTTTGCGTGTCGCACAGCTGCTGCTCTGCCACTGATGATACTAGCCTCCCAGGGAAGGACGCGGGATTTTTAGCAGCTGTCACTTTTGCTATGGTGACTCTGAAGAGCATTTGATAAAGGATCCTCTTTTAATCTTGCTTTTTTTTTTTCTTTTTTAATCAAGCCCCAACTGGCCACTTTATGGGGCGATTCATGAAGGACAATTCATGTCCTTATGTTTAACGAGGTTACTGTGAGGAGGATAATTTGTGGCCCTTCGTATACTGAATCACGCCTGCCTCTACCAGCTGGGGAGCAACTTTCCTTGGGAGCTACCTCTCTTCGCAGCTGCCTTGTGTTCGTTCTTCTTCAGCTTGTGAAATAGCAGCAATGGGTGTCTGTGGTTGAAGCTGCGATGGGGAAGGTTTCTCGCCTGTGTTCTCCATAAAAAGTGAGCCAATTGTTGCTAGCAGGTGGCTGGAAAAAAACTGAGGCTGGCTGTTTGCTTGGAGCATTTTCAGACTTTGGTAGCAGGGTCTGGAAGAAGGCTGTGTGGGATGAGACAAGCTGAGTATGAAGTGGAGGAGGAGGGATATGCTGGGATAGCTCACATGCCATTAAGATACGGAGAGCTGAGTTGCCTAAGACAGGTAGACGTGTCCTTAGCATCTCGATGCAGATTCTGGGTGGGAAGTGGTTTAATATCGATTGCTGTCGCCTGGAAAAGATCTCTGTGCTCCTCTTTCTTTCTTTTTTTCTTACCTTTGTGGGTCTGATACATTTTGTTTCAATATATGACAAAAAGTCAGTAGGAAAAGCTTTAAAGCACATGTATGTAACCTGCGTTCTGCTTCAGTTCAGTAGGGCTATGACCACTGCTTGCTTTCAAAAAGCTGCCTTCTTCTTTTGCTAATTCTCTCTACAGCTCTTGCTTGCTTGCTCTGAATGACTGAGCCACGTTTTATACCTCTAGTACGCTAACTCTTATCTCACCCTTCCTGCGCGAGATCTTTGTTGTCAGCTGTGGTGTTCTCAGAGGCTACAGGAGCTAAACATTCCTAACAAGGAGTAGTGATAATAGCTGCTAACGTGCAAAAGCTCATTAAAATCAATTCAGACATGAACTCTCATGCTGAGTTAATGGCATATGAAAATCATACTGGGCCTATAATTTAAATACCTTTTTTAAATAATAAATTGTACCATTATATCATTGTGGAAAAAATTTAAGGCTGGGATACAGGTACATTATAAACTCCAGTAACAATCGAACTTCGAGTAGTCTTGTATTCCCAGGTCCCTGTTACAGTTTAAATTAATAAAACAGTATTGTTTACCTTCATTTACTGCTCTAGAGTAAATACAGCAAATAATTAATGTTAAATAACAATTAAAACATCTAAGACAACTCACTCTGTCAAGCCTACGGCTTTTTCCCTGGCATATGTTATAGAAAAGAGACCTTTGTTTTAATAGGCTTTCTTCACTTGAAGAAAGTTGAGTGCTGTATTTCCACTCCTTACTCAACTTCCTGAACTCTACTTGTTTCAAGCATGTCACCTTAGGAGGGGAGTAATGATAGTACCAAATTATGCCTTGAACTTTACAAGCCTCCATCCAACACAATATCAGACACTGAAATCATAACAATAGGGAATAATAGGACAAGTAACAACCTTGGGATTGGGCAGTAAAGAGCACGTGTCCAATGAACCTACATGGTGAAATAAAGCAGGGTAGTGTTGTTTTATGGGAAGGATGTGGAAGGCTTTGGAAAACAGGGAAGCTTAGGCTGAGGAAAGGACAGGACAGGCGGATGCATATCCATTTTTAAAAGTGATGACATTTCTCTGAATGTTTGAGACAAGCTGGTTAGAGAGGCTGTCAGGGGGGTGAGGCACATGAATGGAGTTGGACCTGGGCAGTAGGTTGGTCTGATGGACCTATACAGATGAGTCAGGGCAGCTCAGGCTAAGGAGAAGGCAAGGGCCAAGAAGTGGGTCGAATGGCTCTGAGTTCATTGGGGGGGGTCATGGAAGAAGTGACCCAGTGTATACCAAGAGAGCCTTGGGATCCATGAACCCCAGGAAAGTGTGTCTTGATTTGGATCGGACGGCGTTTAGAAGAACTGGAGGCACTGGGAAATTTGCAAGGAACAGAAGGAGCTGGCTCAGGGCCTTTGACTGGTCAGGAAAGGGGAAGAAAATACTGGGACACTTGGAGTTCAGGCAAGGAAGGGCTGCACCGCTGTTGGCGGCTCTTTTTATCATCCTGGCACTTTGGTAGCCCATTCACACCTAAAGGGTTACCGTGAAGAAAAGATTATGAAAGGCAATCGGAGCACTGCAGCCCTGAAGTTAGCAAGTAAGAGTTATAGGGGCATCGAGCAAGACAGAATGCAATTGTAAGAATAAAGAGAAGAATAACTTGTAGCTTTCTGCCACTCCTGAGCATTAGTCTCTTTATTCCCTGTAAAAACAATTTGGAAATGGCTCCTGCAACCTACCAGAATAGGACCCAAACAGTTACAAGACAATTTAGTTCAAGCTGTGAAGCTTAATTTATCCATCTGCCTGTGGATCCTCTGTGTGACAGGTGCTTATTGTGGTACTTCATCTTAATGGGCAGTGGAAACTTTCCATCTATTCCAAGACAGTATTTGTTAGTGGAGTGATAGACGTGAGAGGGCATGAGGGCCAGACATCTTCTATCATCCTGAGCTGTCACACACAACATCCCCGATAGCTGGCTTTCACTTCATCCATATATTCCTCATCACCTTCCAGTTATCAAGAGATTATCATTACTTTGTCGCCTTGCCTCTGGCTGAGAAGCGAAGATGCGTCCCTTCCTCTGATGTTGTTATCTGTGTTATTTAAGGCATTTGCACGCTGCATTCAGAGCTGCTGCCTCTCTCTTTCCCTGTACATCGCACCAGGAAGAAGTGCAACCATGCATCCTGCAAGGCCGAAATAAGCTCTGTGAAAATAAATGGAGACCTGAGATAAAAGTCTATCATGAGATAGACCAGCCCTTTGGGGTCAAGGACAGGACATGGGGTGCCAGTGTTTTACCCCTTTTAATTTCTGCCTCTAGGACTCCAGCATATTAGGTATTCATTTAGGAGTGAACAAGCAGCAGTAAGTTTAACCAATGAAGACGGGAAAAAATGGCAAGGGTTTTATTGCAGGTGAAAGTTAAAGTTGGTTTATGTGACATTCTTGAAGGCTTGGAGCAATGTGCAAGGCAATGGGGAGTTACTGTTATGCAGGTGGATGATGCCACTCCAATCAGATCAGGTCTGGTCTTTCTGGTCTTGTGTGGATTAGTGGAAATTAGTTTTCACATTGACCTGCTTCAAGCCAGGAACACTCCATTAGGTCCTAGGGAATTCAGTTAATTGCCATAACAATATTTTTGTGCATTTCTGTAAGTTGATATTAACCCATTTTACAGCATGTGGGTCACAGAAACCTAATGAGACTTCCAAACCACAAATTAAAGACTATCAGTTCCCAAAAGGCTTGGATGGCTGTGTCATGTGTAGCGCCCTCCTCGTTTCATGCTGTGCTTTTCTGATCGTTCCTCCTCTTCACTTTGCTCATTATGTTCTGGTTTGATTCATATATTCTGGATGTTAATAAGTTTGTCACATCGTAGGCTGTCACGGTTACTAGGCTGGCATCATCTGTCGGAGGGCACCTGCTATAAATCTCAGGTCTCTTCCTGCACTGTGACTCAGTCACAGCCCTTCTCTCTCCCCACCACAATCCCCACCTCCAATGTTGTAGCCCTATGTGACTGTCATTTGGAGGGTTTAAGATGTTCTTTGATATCCAGAAAGTTTCTTGAAGCATTGATGAGTTTTGGCCCCCTATATCAAACTGACTTTGAAGGCTTTCTGGGGATTCTGGTATTAGCTAGGATCGATCAAAACTAATAGGTCTGGCAGTGTCCTTTATCACTCTTAAGAGGAAGCTAGAGTGTACCATTTTCCTCTTTCCAGCCTGGACTTTTGCGAATGGTTTCCTGCTGAGAAGCATTTAATTAAAATAGTCCTGTAGGAATAACTCTGCCAAGACCTGGCAAATAAACAGAATTAACAAAGTATGAAAGGGTGCCCCCACATTTGTCATAGGCCCTAAAAAAGAAATGCCACTGTAGAAGGGGCTTGCAAAACAGAGGTAGGTGAAACCAAGCACAGGGCAGATGTAGGAATTAGGATGCCAGGAGAACCTCCCTACACCACAGAGTCTCACGCAGGAAGCAGATTTATAGATCTGCTGATTAGGAGACCCCAAACCCTTGTGAATCTACTGCCATGCATGTCATAGGCCAGGTAAGATGAAGTTTCTGTGGTACCTTTTCATAATTTTTCTGACGGTACTCCTTCTCCCAGCAAGTCGACCAGAGCCCAGCTGATGTTAGTGCTCTGACCTACCCATAAGATTCGCCTCCCCATGGACCTCATCAGTCTCTGCTGGACCTTCCCATCCGTGCCAGCCAACCAGTAGTGAATTTTTAATTCCTTATGCATGTTTCTTTGCAGCTAGACCCCAAATATCGTATCCCACAGTGGGTCTTATAACAAATGCAGTTTAAAGAGATGGTCTGTCATGGCAACTGTTTGGCTTAGAGGGACTAGAATAAGGACCCAATCCTGTAACTGTTCTTTCTGCCGTTCTCCCCTTGACTTCTGGACCTTTTGTGGGCAGGTCAAACTAAGTCTTGCGTGGAAAGCCACAGTTAAATCCTGCAGAGTTTAGGAACAGAGAAATTGTTAGTCGGGCACATCCCAAAACTTGCAGGTAACACAATGATTTTGCCTCCATAGGATCTCAGATCAGAGTACAATGTCAAAAGATAGAGGGAGCTTCATCTAGAGTATATGGTTTCATCCACTTAGTTCTCATGATGGTTAATGAGAGCCAGGTGGCTAAGCCAGTGCACAAATTAAGTATAGTCTGAAAGGTTATTGGGCTAATAAAACAGGCTCAGAAGCTTTCTGGTTTTCTTGTTAGGCTGGTGTAAGTCGGCTGTGGAGTGGAGTTGAGACAGTTACACTGGCTCTGTGAAAGGAATCAGGTGCCTTTTATCTCCAAACTTTTTCATGCATGTTTTCGCTTAAAAATAGCAAAGTACAATAATAAACTGCCATGCAGTGAAAACAAAGCATCCTCTTACCCCAGAGGATGAAGTGTTGGTCCTCAGGGAAAGGTTGTGAGATTGTCAGCCTTGTCCTATGATACTTGTCAAAACCCTGACAGTATAAATTAAATCTGTGCATCAGGTGGGAAGCTGTCAGCACTTCCATCTTCTCTAAATCTTTAAATCCTGTCAGTTATGCAGTTCACCTGCACTGCGGGCATATCCCAGATGTCAACAGCTTAGCATTCAGTTCTTCCTGGATTTTTTTTCCCTGGAGTTGCACACCTTGCCCATTCAAATCTCCTGTCGAAACCAATAGATTTTGGGTGCGGGAAAACTGCAGGCAGGATCCCTTAATAAGTTTTGTTTTGGTAAACATGCTCATTCTCAAAGCATGTTTGCCTATCCAGATGTAGTTATGTAGAAAGGCTATGAAATGATACAGGTGATGTAGAAGACCTTAGGAGAGGCAGGATGGCTCATGGGAGCGAGTGTATGACAATGGAAATTATCACCGCTGTTATCAAATGCAGTCAAGTAAAAGGGACTGGATTGCTCCATCCCAGAGTGGTGAAAACTGGCACATGAACCTGCAGATCCCGTAGCAGGGTCTTAATAAATCTATCAAGTCAAAAGTAATACTTGATAACTCTGGAATAATACCACTTTTTATTAAGAGGGGCTAGGAGTCCGGGGGTGGGGAAGGGAATGTGATCATGGCAACTACAGACCCATGCATCTGACCTTACTAAGAGGGGAGGCTTAGAATAAATTTTGGCAGAAAGGATAATTAAAGACATGGAAGTAAATAGACGATGGGATAAAATGCAACCTGGTTTGCCAAAATTAGATTGTTCCAGATTAATCTGATATCTGTCTCTGACAAAAGGTAAGGAAATGCATACATTTTAATGTATCTGGATTATGCCTGATACTGTTCCAACTGCTGGTTGCAGATGAGAAAATGGGAAACTAGTACAACAATTGTCAAATGAGTAGAGAACTGCCTAAAGGAGATGCAACCAATTACGCTAAACATGGAGCAGTCAAACAAGAAAAAGTAATATTGGAGATCCTCAACAATCAGTTCTTGGGCTGATCTTATCTAATAGCTTCATTAATGACCTTGGCACAAGAAGTAGGACTCTGCTAATGAAATGTGTTGATGACCTGAAGTTGGATGGCATCGGCAATACAGAGGACAGGAGTATTGTACCAGAAGTACTGGCTGACTTTGAGGACTGTTATAATGAAAATGGAGTAAAATCAATTGGACAAGGTTTAAGGTCATGTTAGGGATGACTAACAAGAATCATAAAGAGGCTATGTTTACCGTCCATAACTATTTTTCTCTCTAAACACCAGGGACCACAGCCAGAGAAGTGCACAAGTGCGGTTTGTAGTGCCACAGACTGCACATGGCACACATGCAAGTGTTTGCCACACTGCAAATGTGATACTGGGAACTCCCAGTATCAAAAAAAACTTCCACCAAAAAAAGTAGCATGGCATATACTCCAGAGCAACTGGAGGCTGGGTCCTCCAGGGAGACGCTCTGGCTGCTGGCTGCAAATCCCATGTGCAGGGGCATGCAGAGCAGCAAAAAGCAGTGGCACAAATTTGTGTCACTGCTATTTGTGTCACAGCAAACGCATGCCCCTGCATGTGGGGAAGCACCCAGGGTGCTAGTCTGTACATGTGGGAACGTCTCTTCCCTGGGGGCAACTATCAGTGAAACATATTTGTGCCACCACAAGGGGTAGGGGAGGCCGGATCCAGTACCTGGGCTGGTCCCAGCAGCTTTACCTAGGGTCCGGAGGGGCCATCAGCAGCAGTGATCTGGGCATGTGAAGCCTGGCCAGCAGCCAGAGTGTGACTTTGCCTGGCCAGGCTCCAGTTTCGGTGGTGCACAATGCAGCCACGAGCGCTGCACCACTTTTGTCTGGCGCAGGTGTTTTTGATACCGGAATCTCATGGTGTCGGAAAACCTGCCCAGGCTGGAAACCCATGCGTGCTCATCTGGTCATTACCAGGGAGGGCAAAGAACAAATGGATTTAAACCAGCCACAGATTCTTTTAGATCAAAAATTAGATGTTCAGACAATCAGAAGAGTAAAGTTCTGAAACAGCTTCCCAATGGGAGAAATGGGGCAGAAACTAAGAGCCTTTAAAATGGAGTTTAATCAGTGTATGAATGGGATTATGTGGTGCAGTTGCCTTTGAAAACGGGGTCATTTGAATGATCCAAGAATCCCTTTCTGATCCTTTGGTCTGAAAGGTGAGTCTTTATCCAGTGGTGCCATAAAAAGTGAGAGCAGAATGCAAGTGGCTCATAAACATTATGAATCAACCAAGAATAATTTCTTTGGTTTAGATTAATGGTTATTATCATTCTCATTTTACACAATCCCAAATTCAGGTTAGTAATCACTGTGAAGCTGTAGCCTTTAATAATTGGCCAACTGCATTACACAGCCGTAGAAGATGTAGAGTATTCTGTATAGTAGGTTTAGGTAAGTACAAGGGCATGTGGTGTCGCTTGACATAACCGTATGCATTTTTTTTAGTCAAATTTGCCAAACTTGTAACATCCCTAAATTCAGTCTCTGTAAGACTTGAGTGAGTCATGGGGATCCCTGGTACACAGGAAGCCAAAGCAGAGTGGCACAAGGCTGTGGCTGCCTTCAGTACTGGACGCAAGGCCTTTTTGTTCTGGTCAGGATAGATGTGGGAGCATTTTTACCTCTTACTTCTTCATTTTTACATCTTCTTTTTGTTGGGGGCATTTTGGACTTTTGCTGAGACTGGCTGGTTTTATTAGGAGTGCTGGGCCCAGGATTTGTTCATACCTTGCTTACTGATTTGTAATTCATTACAAGATGTGCCTGCTAAAATATCTACACATGATAGAGAATCCCAGGGCATGTCTACACTGCGTTGGACTAAACTGGGGTGAGATAGGGGTGGGGAAAGCTGCTGTGGAAATACGTCCCTCCCACCTGCTCCATTCCCCACATACTACATGCTGTAGAAATGCCCTATCACCCTGGTGAGACGGGCGTCTCCAGAATACACTCAAGGCAGAAGGGCTGGGAGTGTCATTGGCTGCACATGGCAAAAAATGGCTCCAAGACTTTTTTTTTGGTATCTGGGGGAGCTCCAGAGCTGCAGAAACTGGGCTGTGTATGGAGCTGCTGTAGTGGGCAAGTCCTCTTCATTGCCCAGTGCCTCCAGGTGTTGCTTGCCAGGTAGCAATCAGATGCAGGGGAAGGGAACCCATTCATTGCCACTTCTGTGTCGAGTCAAATCTGGCTCTTAGCTTAAAGGCAGCTTGGCTGCAGTGGATCAGAAGCGGCTCTGGAGCAACAGCAGGTGTGGGGAGAAGGGGAGCGAGCATGGAGGGGAAAGGGAGGAAGAGTCTTAGCTGTTTGAGGAACATTAAAAAAAAGTCCCCAGGTGCTGCTCCCATGGTGCAATCTGCCTGCCCTGGTGCATGGGAGGGAGTCTAGGAGCTGAGGTGCAACGACCCCTGCAATACAAGTCACTCCTTCTGCACCTCCTTTTCCAAAATCCTGGATACACCCACAGCTGGCCATGTTTTCACAAAGACTCGCTAGCATAGTCTGACATAGTATACATGTTCCCTTAGCTGCACAGAGCAAAAGGCAAAAGGAAAGAGCTTTTTACTAAGCAAGTCTAATTGCAAAGTCGGGGAGAAAGCTATTCATTTACTGAGCTGTTCAATGTAAGCAAGAGGCTGTTAGCAAAATAGTTCAGCCTAGCTAGTTACAACCATGTTTATTTGCATTATAGTTTTGCAAAGCTCTGTGCAAACTTCTAATGTACCTTTTGATCTCTCTACTTCTATTAGCCTGCAAGGCTCTCCCATTATGTGTATAATTATATCAGGTAGCATTGGTAGATCTTGCTGCTATTTCATTTTCTGCTTTAGCTGAGTCTTCTTAAAGAGATTTACATTTTTACTGCAGGCTCCAGCTTTCATGTTGGTTTACAGAATTAAAGGAATCGTGTCCAGTTCCCATCCCCCCTCCCCTTTTTTTGAAGGAATTTTTTTTGTCCTGGATCTCTTGCAAGAGCTCCATTTTAAACTTGTGCACACTCTGAGCCTACCAGATTTCACACGGTACAAATGTAAAGCTGGCATGAGGTGGGGGCCAGTTCTCTTGATTTGGCACTGGTTTTCTCCAGTTTTTTGCTGGTTTGTAACATTTTTTTGTAAAGAACATGTCTTAGAAAACGACGTCACGGTGTTCATGGAATCATAAACGTGGAAGGAATCTCACCGTCTTATCTGCACATGCTGCACTGCTCCTACACCATTGCAAAGAGATGCCTATCCAACCTCTTCCTGAAAACCTTCGCTTTAGGAGACTCCACAGTTTTCCTAGCCGTTTATAAAGAAGTCCATTGAGGATTCCTGTCAGTTATTAATAATTTCCATTGCCTTTCTCCAGTCATCCTTTCTTTGGGATAGTTCACAGAATTAGATATGCGTTTTACATTGGTATTGGGTGTGGACAGGCTAACAAGTCCATTTGTTCTCTTGCCTGAACTTGTTCGATATATGAGCACAAGGAGAAAAGTAGTTTCCTGTGCATTCGAATGGTGACACTGGGAGCGTCTACACGTTCATTAACGCTCAGTGCCTACTACACATTAAATCTAGTACTTGGATAAATGTGCAGTAAACTGCCATTCTGAACTTCAGTGTGATCGCACACTATTTGCGTGTAGCTTAATGCACGGGAGACTAATACTACTAATACATATGCATTAGCATACGAGCATGGTTTTTGCCATGTGGGCTAATGTGTGGTAGAATTAGCCTACTTCACTGTAAGTGTCTCGTGTAGATGCGCCCACTGTTGATGAAATTATCACATTACTTTGGATATCTCCAAAGCTGCCAACCTCCACATTTTCTGCTGATGCCAGCGCTCAATATTTGGAGCTATAGCAAAGCTAATGCCGCGTCATCATTAATCTATATTACAGGCTCACCTCCCCAAGAAACAGAATTACTCTTGGAAAAGACCAATATAGAGATAAAATAATCATAAATAATAGCTGTCCTGTGGCAGTGGTTTTGGACAGGGCGTTCCAAGCAACAAATAAATTGGCTAAGAAGAAGGTTCTCTACCAGCACCCTGAACAAAACAGGGGCGTAAAGTAGCATGCATATTTATTGAAAAAGCTTATTTGCACTGCAAAAAGGTCAGCCGGGGCCTAAAACACTGGAGGGATTTTTAAACCATCCCGCCCTGTGTGAAACTATAACCCTTATAAAGCTATCAAGGTTAATGAGGCATGTGCTGCTCTGCTGAGTAAATGCTGGCTGGGCAAGTCAGCCGTCTGGGGAGGGGAAGAACACGTGCCCAGTTTTTTTCAGTATTTCAAACTGCGTTCCTGCGAGACACCATATGTGCCTTCTGTTTGATGCCCGACTCCTCCTTTCAGTACATGCCTTGACTCCTGTTGGGCATGTGTACCTGGCAGACGGTCTGAGACAAATGCTTAACAGGAGCCCTGGGTGGCCTCCACAAGAAGTTGTGTTTTGTTTTAATGTGCACAAGTCCAAGTGAAGACTGCTAAAATATCCAAGAATAGAAGAAAATCTGGTGAGGGGAAAATAGTTCCTAATACCTCTTTTCAGGTTCTCGTCCACGGCTCCTAAGTCAGTTCAAGAAACAGGCGGGATTTGGAGGACATTCCTACCTATTCGGGTACAGGGTCAGCCGCAGTTGGGAAGGATAGGGGATAGGTTGAATAATACCTCAAAGGAACTTAAAGACCTTAGTACTGATGACTTGATTTATTTTAGCGCATGTCTTTATCCAGTGCAGTTTCTATACTGTACCGTATCTTCCCAAAACCACGTCAGATTCAATTGATGTTCATTGAAACTATGAATAGGACACAGTGTTAGTTTCCTGAATATATTTTGAGAGAAACATATTTTCAGGTGTATTTATATTCACAGCCAACCTGATATGAAGCCTCATTCTCCTGAAGTGACAGATGGAGGAAGTATTACCTTCTGTAACAAAGAAAATGAAATTAAAGTTGGCAGTGACATTTGGGCACTGAGGCCCAGCTTTAGAGCAAATACACTAGGGTGGAAGTTGAATTATAAGACAGGGAAAGCTGTAAATATCTGTGTGAGGATAAAACAAGACAGTAGTTTTAAGGAGGAGAATGTGTTAAAAAGCCAAGACACCAACAGATTTAGCTGGCTGAAGTTTCAAAGGAAGACAAAGCAGAGCGCTCTCGAAATGTTTCACAGCTTTGAAAAGGGGAGAATTATTGTCTCACGGCACCTGAAACGTGTATGTCTTCACAGCACTAATGGATACATATATTCAAAATCTGAAGAGCTAATAACATGTAGAGGCATCTTCCCTCCAGCAATATCAAGATCAGTGTTTTTCATTTCCTTTGCTTCTGGAAACCTGGGAAATCTCAGTAAAAAGAGAGTCACGTGAGCAATAAAAAGTAGCAGCATAAATTTGGAGAATATATTTTGTATAGTACCTTATACAATAGAGCTCCAGTCTTGACTGAGGCCCTTAGATGATACTGTAATACAAATACCGTAAATAATAAGTTGCCTTAGTAGATGTACACATTATTCTGTTGGAAGCACTAAAAGCTGTGAATGTATAGGCTTTGGATTTAAGTGCTGTGAAGTCCGATCGACATTTCAGGATGATCTGGAATAGAGGGGTTGCCTTTCTCGATCAGACCTGAAATTTGTCTCTTCCAAAGGTCTGTTTGGTTTAGTTTGGTTTGTTTCTACCGCCAGATATTGCAGGAAAGTGTAAGAACCCAACAGGGGGAAAATGCAGGATTATTTCCCCCACTGTAAATGTTTTGTATTTGAGCTAGCAGGCTCATTAGAGAATTCATTCATCAAAGATTAATGATCAGTGAAGATCTTTACAATTCAATATATATTTTACAACCTCGGATCATAGAAAGATATAATAAATATGTTCTTGGCAAACATTTTGCTCAGGGCATAGTGTTAAATAAGAAAGCTTAGTGTATAAGTGATATATGTATACCAAATGGCTTGGGCAGACACATACATAATCCTGGGGTTTTATACCAATATAAATTACATTGTGATCAGGAATGATTGGATGTGTAGCTACTCTGGTGTTGCTCACGCAGGAAGCGCTACACAACTTGGTAGTGGGGGACCAGGTAAATGCTTTGATTTGCATCTGCTTGCCTTTAGCAAAACGTTTTCCAGGATATATGTGGCTAATACCTAAATCACTGTAACTTACTCTGAAAGCTTTGTCCCTACCTCTTTTGGCGGGTATTTCTTCATCAGATTACATAGAATTTAGGGGTTTGCATCATCTTTCTACTACATTATCACACCAGTCTAATGCTTATTACAACTTATGTTTTGCCCAGGCCCAAAGGAAAGTGTTAACTTGTCGCATCTCATTTTATAAAGCTCTCTGTTACTGTTTACTTGTATTATTATGAAGATGATATATAGTGTAAACACACAGATTTCTGGGAGAAAGCAAGAAGGAGCATGACTCTATGGCTCAGTGCTAAGGGCATTCCTCTTGTGTGAGTAAAGGGTCCTGACTTCTGCTCTCTGCAGCCGGGCCTGTTTATGCATTTTATATTAAACAGCCATTGGTTAAAATACAGAAGTAACCCTGGCAGCAGGGACCAAACCCAGGACTTTCTTTCCCCAGCAGCATGTCCTCCTTGCTGCACTACAGTCACATCGCCTTATATTAGTTCTTCTTTTGGCATCATAAAGCTTGTGCTCTTGAGGGGCCAAACTGCAGGAGGAAGCCTGGAGGAGCGCCCCTTCGTCTATTGTATAATCTGGTACTTAGAGCATTCTCCTGAGAGGTGGGAGATGTGAGTTTGTGTCTCTTCAGGCTGAGGAGGTCTGAGAGCCCAGTTCTCCCACTTCCTGGGCAAGTAAGCATGGGCTATTGAGTCAAAGGTGGCACCAACCCCATCCCATGTAGTGCATAAGGCGCTCTGTGTTAAAAACAACTCCTGCTACTGTGAGTTGGACATCCGGACGTGCTGGTCCCCATCGGCACCTCCGCTCTAGGCAGTCTAGCTTCCAAGATGACAATGGCACTTAAGCTGTAGGGAGAGTCAGATGCCCCCATGCGCCTATCATTTCTTCCTGACTGGTTGAGGGTGCCTTCCTGCTCTGCCCCAAGGACTGTCTTTTGATGTTGGTAGGTGCCTACATCTTCCTGTTCACCTGCTTACAGGTGCCTAATCCTGTTGATTTGGATCACTCTTCTGGGGCCAGTTCCTACATTTTAAGTGTTGTGATGCTTATGGAGGTGCCTACATGGTCCATTTGGATCTGGCCCTAAGTGACTTATCTGGACCCTGGCATCCAGAGTCCTAGGGAGTATGGTAACCACTAGAGTAGCCTTCGCAAGGGGGCAAGGACAGGGGGGTAGCAAGGGGTGGACAGAAGACTCTGGAAGGGAGGAGAGATTCTTTACAGTAATTAGAAGTAACAGCATTCATTAAAAAAAAAAAATTGCATCTCAGTATATAGAATAACTCAACAATATATAGAATAAATCAAGCTGTTCAGCAAATGTACCTGCAAAGAGCAAGGGGAGAAAATGGGAGAACTACATAATAGTAATTCATCATTATTATACTAGTGCAGTGCTTTTTGCCCTCTCAGTGGTCAACAGCAGCATTCAGATCAACCCTTGACTCTTTCATAGATTCATAGATGTTAGGGTCAGAAGGGACCTCAGTAGGTCATCAAGACTGGCTCCCTGCCCTGGGCAGGAAAGACTCATGAAGTATCTCATTTGCAACCTCAGAACACACGTTGGGAGACACCTTCAGCTGGTATCATCTGCCTAGCTCCATAAAAGCTGTGCCAGGCTGACACTGGAGAAGGATTTCCATTAGTAGCTACCTCTTTATTATGCCAGCTTGTTTTAATCTGAACCGATGGCATTGCCTAATGCTTTGGGTGCCTGTTTTCAATCAGTACATTTTAATGGTTGAGAAGTGGACTGTCGGGATTTTACACAGGTTTTTCCCCTCTTTTTTTGGAGCCCAAAAAATACATAAGCCTTCCCCACTATCCACCCACTTACCTGTGCTATTAGCAATCTCTTCCTCATCATTCACTGAGGTGAGTTGCAGATACAATATTTCAAAAGTGTAATAGCAGCACTTATGAAAGTGTTTATCATGTA
>JAGPOW010003316.1:187797194-187812041 GCA_030014935.1 Caiman crocodilus
ATGATCCTGTATTATGTTGGAGAACGAATTTTGATACCTGCTGATGGAAGGAATTAGGATCTCTCTAATGATGTCAACACTACATAAATTCACACTAATATAGACTGGGTCTGCCAGCATTCATGCATTTCAGTGGTGTCGTTTTCACTGATGAATTATGTGTCAGTATTTCCATCATAATCTAATTTCAGGAGTTGATTTTTAGATTTTTGTTTCCCCTTATGACTATATGGTCTACTCTGCAATCTGTCATATAAGGTGAAGGGTGAAAATTATTATGTTTTAATTGTATGAAAACTCTGTAACTCGCTCCTGTTTGCAGGGCTTCATAATACTGGCTTCTTTGTTAACAGGTGTTACTCTCTGAATTTATACCTATACAACAGCTTCAGTATTTCAAATTAAATTTTTCCTGCCTTTATTCTGTATAATGGACTCCAGCTGAAAATCCAATAGATGACCTGGAACACAGGTTTCAGATATGGATGCTTTGAGGTGGCCATTGTTAGACTCCTCATTGTGTTCAGCCTAGTTTTGAAAAGCTTGCAGAACATCCAAAATAGCGAGCCAGAGAGTTTGGCTTTATGCAGTGGGGGCCACCTTTTTTGGCCAGCGTGCCGCAAGCCAAGTGCTACTCTGATCCCCTTCTTGTTCTGTATTTTGTGCTTTCCCCTATCTGCTGCTGTCCTTCCTGCTGCCATCTACCATCACAGAGGCTGCATGTGCCATATGCAGGCCCCCCTGGTCAGGTGATTCAAAGTGCTCTTTGTATTTGTAGGCATAAGAGAATGCACAATACATGGGGCAAACCTGAAAATACCTATCACCCGTGTGTTAGGGACAGTGACAGCAAAATCATCAACACAGGAAAGGCAGTGCTTGCAAAACTAAATAGAAGATTTGGGGGTTGAGTACTCTTGTTGGTTGGCTTGTGCCAGAGTAGTTGGGCCAAGATCCATAAGGGAAGACCCTTTGCTGAGTATCACCGCTTCTGACTTGGAGGCACCTACAATTTTTAGCTTCCAAAGTTAAATTTGTAAACTTGAGCTAGCTGTGTAAGATCCCTGGACAACACATGGACTTCACAACAGCTGGGACAATGAGCCGGGAAAGGAGGAAAACTTAAGGTAGCTAGTAAGAAACCCCAAATAGAAGGTTGTTCCTGAACTTGCACCTTTCCTGGATATGGGACACGAACCCATGACACATTTGCACTGGTGTTATCAAATTTTACACTGCAATATAAAAGGGGCATAATACCATCAGAGTAAGTTACATGAGCCCAATGTAGAATTACCCTGAGGAAAAGTCATGGTTAGCACTACATTAGGCTAAATTATACCATATGTCACAGTATGTGTGCTTTGTAATGGCAGCTTATCCCAGGATAGCAGTTTGCTCAAGGCAAGTGGGCTATTATATGTGCCCCTTCCAATGGCTAGCTATCTACTGTGAGCAGCTATCTGGGATAAGCTACACATCCATCTGCTTCAGATCCTGGTGCAATTTATATCAGCATACAAAACAGTTATAAGGTAAACTGGCCTAGATTCTTGTAGGCACCACCCTGAAGTTATTATAGCAGGAGAACTTTAGTCACCAGATATCCCTGTGCAGATCCTCCAAACTAGCTCTGAATGCATCAGGTCCACAACTACGAGCTGTGTAGGCTAGGATAATAAGGCTTGCTGCCACACTGTGCTGAGGCAGCTACGTTGCTTCTAGTTCTTAAGTGGAGATGTGCAGATTTAGGTGCACATGTATCTGTCAATGGTATTCTCTTGCACCCATTTAGGTGTATCCTAAGGAGCTTTTCTGGTATCAATTTAAGCACCTAAATGCTTAGGTTGGGGGTTCGTGGATCACACTCAAGGATCCAGGGACCTAAATGCCACCAAGCTGCATTTTACACATCTATATGATTTTTGGATCTGGTCCTGAGCATCCTTTCTTCAATGGTTAAAATAAGGATAGCACTAAATCTTTTCAAGGGCTTGGCTTGAGGCTCACTTAGATAACCGCTGCACAGTGTTTTATGTAAAGTTCTGGGTAAAGTCAAAGCAGTAACACTCGCATTTGAAAGCTAGCTGCTGCACATGTCCAAAATTTCAGTGCTGGCTGGTCTGTTCAAGATTTCTCAAGTACCAGGGAATGAGGTAGGAGGAACAGAATCACTGCAGGACCTGAATACTTAGGTGAGCAAATCCTTTGTGGAGCAATGGACTACTGGAACCAATATCTGAGATGAAGAAGAAGGGTAGGATTTGGCCTCAGTTTGCATTGTTTGCGGACAGTTTAGACTGCAGCTAAAGCGATTCCTCAAAGAGATGTGCATCAACAGGAGTTGTCTCCTTTCTTATCAGCAAGGTCGGTTACCAGTAGCAGCATTCCCAGATTCATAGGGAATACCTACACCATGGAAAGACCATGTGAGGGAGAGCCCCATGCCAGCTTTGTGCGGGCTGCCTGCCTACGCTCATGCCAGTTTATTGGCACACATCCGGTGCCACACTGAGGCAGTTGCATTACCTCCATTTTAGGAGAGGTAATTAGGCATGTTAGACAGAAGGCAGGGCATTATGAGAGGGAGCATAGGCAGGGCAAGCTTGGTGGCCTTTACTGAGGCACTCCTCAGGAGGATCCTGTCGCAATGTAGACCAGGGGTAACCAACCTGCAGCTCTGGAGCCACATACTGCTCTTCAGAAGTTAATATGCATCTTCTGGAAACTTTGCACAAGCACACGGTGACCAGCTTTCAAATGGTCACCATATGCTTGTGCAAAGATTCAAGGAGACTTCTGAATAGCTGCATGAGGCTCTGGAGCTGCAGGTTGGCCACCCCTAGTGTAGACCTTTAGCTCTCAGGCCAAATGTGGCCTGTGAAGCCATGGCATCTGTCTGCAGGGCTCCCCATGGGTCAGAAAATATTGCAGCAGGGGAGCCTTGGCCATTGATACTTCCACCCTCCCCCACTGCCAAATTCCCAAGCCCTGCACAGTGGGTTGAAGCTTGGTCATGCCCCCTTTCATCCCCCCAGGCTCCCTTCCCCCCAGGTCACTGAACCGGGGCTGGGGCATGTCCCCTCCCTGTTGCATGACTGAATCAGTGTTGGGCCATTCCCCCTTCCCGCATGGCCACGTTGGGGCTGGGCCACACCCTCTTCTCCCTGTATGGCTGAATCAGGACCAGACCACCCCCCTTTTCCCACGCAGCCACGTTGGGACTGGGCCATGCCCCCTTCTTCCCATGCAGCTACATCAGACCCACTCCCTCTGGGCAGCTGGATGGGGCCACACCGCATCTGCCCCAGGAACCAGATCAGGGCTACCAGTTGGATCTAGCCTGCGGATAGACTGGGCATTGCCCATCCAGTCTGGGGAAAAAACATTGAGTGCCACTGATGTAGACACAGCCATAGGGCCAGAAGGAACCATGAAATCCTTTTTCTGTGGCTTCCTGAATGCATAGCATGTCAGCCAGTTAACTCTGAACTGAACCCAGGGACGGGCTAAATGAATCCAGCAGTAAGAGGCACGCGCCCATTTTCACTAGGATGTTGGAAGATAAAAATCTGGCAAATTTCCAGCAGTGACAAGATTTTGTTTTCCTCTTTCCTTAAGGAACACGAAGACAGTGAATCAGCCTTACATGGTTGTTTTTTTATCAGTTTGTCACAACTTTGACGTTTTAATTTTGTCGCCTCCCTTAAAATTGACTGTTTGATTCATTGCTGGATTTGAACGAGGCACAATTTTTTTTTTTAGCTTTCAACATTGCCATCCTAAACTTGATATTAATGAGGACTGTGTTCTGCATGTGTCGGTGGAGGTACGCAGAGGCAACTACTTGAGAGCACTGCTCCTGAATAATTCCATGCACAGATGAGCCCTAAGGAAAAGTGTGTGCCATTGACATCCATAGTACTGCTGATGGGCGTAGGTGTCAGAGCTAGTAGATCAGAATGCAGAATCATCTCTCCTCCTCTTCACATTTGTAATGTGCCCCTCACTGTGGCATCCAGCTGTCACACATAAGAATCAATTGACACAATATTGCAGGCTTTTAGGACCACTAAAATTGAGCCAATTGCGTCATGTTTTTGGAAGGGCCTTTGCATTTATACACTCAATACTGTGAGTCTAACGGTTTGTCAGGACAAATTGAGGCATTCGGGTGCTCAGGCGTCAATAGATTGTAGTAGGCAACCGTCAGTCTTCTAGATCATGATGTGTGTGTAAGAGGTCTAGTCACGTGTCTGATGAATCCACTTGTACAGATACCTAAGACCACCACATCAAGACCTTTGACACATGCCTAGGCAAGAGTATGGAGGAACGGAGGCTGCCCAAAGCCTACCATCCCCTCTTTAGACCACTGAGACAGAATCCAAAGGCCAGTCCAAGTCCAGATGCTCAGTGCCTCGATGGTTGTAGCTTCTGCCAGAAAGCAACAGATAAGACCTGCTGCTGACTGCCTAATGCTTCAGCAAGGGTCCGTTTCTGTCCCCCAGCCTTTCTCCAATCAAGGAGTACCCACAAGGCAGTGGGGGCAAGTTTTTGGGGGCATCCTACGCTTGCCTTACTCTGGAGATTGTAACATTGTGGTATTTTATAGGAGCTACCCCGCCCGAAGTAGCCTCACCACGTTGCCCCCAGGTTGTTTATGTTCATACCCCAAATGAACTCCATAGAATATATTGCCTAAATATATGATTCCATGTATTCGATTCGTTTCAGAGGTATCTATAATTTTAATCCTATTTTATTTTCAATAAAAAAACACACAGCTGCTGAAATTCTCCTTTTCCTTTGTATCAATGGTTTTTAATCCAGCGATAAAAAGTAGATTGATCTGGGGACATTCTAGTTCATGCTTTATGCGGCTTTTGATGCTACGTGAAATCTCGCAAGTATCTTCCAGGCAGAAAAGTCATAAACAGATTCAGAATAAATTTGCAATCACGTAAAGGGTCGAAAGCACCAGAATTTGACAAAAAGTCACGTGAAATTGAAACCCTACAGAAATTGACTCTGAAATCATGCTCTGACCATGCCACATCCATCTCGGTGTCAACGGTGTTGGTGTGCAGACTGCAGATAATTTGATGCTGTGCTAGAGAGAGTCAGATTATTTTTGATCCTTGTTTCTCACTCTCCAGATTGGAGTCTATATCTGGGAGTTACTCCCACACCTCAGATACAGCATCTACATGGGACTGTGTTACTTATTAAAAAGGAAAGCTCTCACTGCAGTTCCCCTGATGTAAAAGCTATTTCTTATCTCCAAAGCACCCAAGCATACTGAAATACACTTTGCAATGAAGTTTAACATCACCATTGGTGCATCTGGTGCCAGCTAACAATCCTTGAAGCTATGTAGCTCTCCCTAATGCGCAGAAGAGATATAGAATAAGGAGTAGGTGTGCAGGTTTCTGTGTTTTTAACCGTGTTTTAAACATGCTAGTCCTGAGCATCAGCCTGGTTTTTAGTGTAGCAAGGAGTGCATAACCAGTCATAGAAAGCATATGCAATAGAAGTAGTAATAACATGTTAAAGGAATATTTTCAGTTGAGCCTTGAAGAAAATAATATCATTTACTAATGCGTTTAGTGGACAAATTGGAATCATACACAAATGCTCAAAACCTAGATTAGGACTCAGGCTGAAAAGTATCAGCAGGACTCAGGCGAGTTAGGAATCTATCTTGTTTTCAAAGGCAACACAGGCATTCAAGAGGCTAAGTCCTTTGGTTTTCAAAAAAGAGTTAGGCTTTCTTTTGAAAATGGGATTTAACTTCTTAAGTCATAGTGTGCCTTTGTAAATATTACTCAAGGAAAGAGGGACCAGTTAGACACGGACCGTTTATTTTAACAAGACCATAAACCTGGAATGTATCCTATATGGAAGAGGAGGATGTCTTTTCCCTTCTACTGACACACGCATAATATTCACTGATGCTAGTGGGAGTTGTGAGTATAGGGAAAGAAAGTAGAACCTTATAACACAGCAGTAGTTTTCCATTTGCTTGGAAAGCAGCCATTGCCATCTACCAAATAAAGCAGTTATCAGGCATTTCAAGAGGACAGCAGGGGACAATGAGCACTATACGAAAATCTGAAAAGGGTTCCAAAAATCAGATGAAGTTGGAAAATAGGGGGGAAAAGCCACAAAAAAAAAAAATCAGTGAATACCATTAGACCTTGTGGTAGTACTGTCTGGAGCATAGCCCAAATCTTAGCACTTGGAAAGATCAAATGTTACCAGCCTTTATGAAGAGGTAACGGGCATTGAATAAAATCAACAAGTTGTTGCTACACAATCTACACATTCTGGGAGCAGAGCCAATGTGAGCAGCAAGTGGTAAATCAAAAATAATGCCAAGTAATCTGCTAGAAGAAAATGGGATTCATGTGAGAAGAGGTTCTGCTAAGTTACGATCTGGACAGAACAGCACAGCCTGACTGACATAAGTGCTCAAGTTGCTTGCACACAAAAAAGGCAGTAGAATACACCAGTGGCTAGTAAATGGGTGAGAAAGACCAGCTTGTTTTAACTGAGAAACATGAGATCTGGAGGCAGAGGCTGAAAAAGTTTGGTCCATTGATCTGCATTCTGCTTCTGCTTTGCTGCATGGTAAATGTTGACTAAAATGTGTGATGTAGGCATTCGTTACAAATGGCCCAATTTTCAAAGGTGCTGAGAACCTGGTGTCTGTAGAAGTTTGTAAGCCTCCAGTGCCAGTGGCAACAGTCAGACCACATATTTAGGCACATAAATAAATATTTCTTACTTGCGACATCTCAGTTCACAAAATTTGGCCGTGTATCTGTACAATGGGAATAATAGTAACTACATAACGAAGAGGTGCGTTGCAAGGAAAAAGTTTGTGCAGCATATTCCTTCAAACCTGCATCCATCCTGTTGAGAATCTGTCTTCGACAGAGACAGTAGTCTAAAAAGTAGGGTATTCCCTTTTCTATCACAGACTTCTGGCAAGGTCTTTGCCAAATCATGTTAGCTTCTTCATGCCTCAGTTTCTCATTTGTAAAATGGGACTATAATATTTGGGAGTGTGGATGAAATGAAAGATGGTGAGATGCTTGGATTCTCCAGTAAGGATTTTCAGATCATGTCTTTGATTCTTTAAGTTCATATGGATTCATTTTTAGCAATTCAAATGATGCCCTGGGCCAAGGCAACTAACGTACCTATTTTTACGTTTGTCCTCAGAGTACGCTCGATTTGAGGCAAAAATCCATGACCTGCGTGAGCAGATGATGAACCACAGCATGAGTTCTGGGTCCGGCTCCCTGAGAACTAATCAGAAGCGGTCACTCTATGTCAGGTAAGTTTGGAGTGATTTTTCCTGGCCATATATATCCAAAGATTTTCTACCGTGTTGTTGTGGGAACTGAGGAATTTAACTGAAAGGTGTTTCCTGAAGTGAGCTTGTATGCTTATAAGCATATAATGCAATGGATTCAGTATGAGTTCTTGATAAATGCATGTTACTAATCCTGTTTTTGGAGAGCCTTAGACTTCCATGTTCAGAAAGAATTGTGGTGATTTTTTAAGATGAAAATATCTTGCCATTTGATAGTCCACCCAAAACTGAAAAAAGTAGGGCAAGCATTTCTATTGACTTAATATTGAAAAATATATATTGTGATAGCACCTAAAGGTCACAATTAGGCTGAATCTCAGTGCTCTAATCACTGACCAAATTGTATTAGTGGCAGCTCCTGTCACGAAGAGCTTATAATGTAAATGGGAAAGATGAAGCGGGTGGATGAAGCAAACAAGCCAGTCAGTGTGGGCTAATGTCACATGGGGAAATGCAAAAAAATAAGATGTGTGCAATTCTTAGCCAGGTAGTAATAGTGATTATTTGTCTATTTTTGCCATGGTAATTCTAGCTTGGTAGCCATTGTCAACGAAAGGATTGATTGACTTGGCACTTGACAACATTTTTGCTGTTAACTAGTTCCTATTGGCACTGAAGGGTATACTGCTCTGAGTGAATAATATATCGGATTCAGTGTCTGATATTTCAATAGCAGCCTTGCTTTTTAGGTTTTTCATTTTTAATTTATTTCCTCGCGCTCATAAAATTAAAAAAAAAATCTTGCCAATCATGAAACAGAGGGAAGTAATTTATCAGTCTCCAGGAAGTGATAATTATTCATGGGGGAGCTAATTCAGGTGATACCATTGCAGAGATCCAATTAAGGCTAAATCCTACATTTTGTCATTATGCCCTCAGCATGAGGGGAAATGGTATCAGAAAGAATTGGAGGAGGAAAAAAATCACTCAAATGTAAGCGCCTGGTGGTCTCTTTCAAGCTTGGCACTGCTGCAGAGAGATCAAGTCCTGAATGGGGATAGGGTCTGATCGACTCTCTTATTCCCTAAAAGCTGATCTGTCATTCCATAAATACTAGTCCAGCCGCCCTTGTGACTCCACTCTGTTCTCTTGGAGCACTTCAAAGTTGTCGGGTTTTTGTCCACAGTTGAATCAAACAACTCTTTCACCCTTGCAGGTCTTGGCCTATAGCACTCTGCACATCAGCTATGATTCTCCAGCAAGGTTTGGTACCTGCAGGGCTTCCCTTTGGGAGTCTGCGAATACCATTACTAGATCAGTTACTTCTCAAACCAAAATGCTGTTTAATCTTTACTGTTGGAATCCAGCAGAATATGGAACATGGAAGTGACTTTAAATAGGCAAATCTCTCTGACCAAAAGGATTGGCCTCACTTTGAAAGCTTAGGAAATGCTTACTTTCTTTAGACACCCCTTCAGGTCTTTTCCTAGATATGGCAATTATGGTAATTGAATTGGGGGCTGCAGGGAGGTCATGATAGCAGCCTTCAAATGTCTGAAGAGGGAGAATGGTTCCTCTTCCTTACTGCAGAGGTACAATGTGAATTGCTGGCTTCAAACTGCAGTAATGTAGATTTAGATTAGTTTTCATTAGGCACATCTACACGTGAAAGTAACATGGCTAAATAAACTCTGTTGCAGTTTGCACCGGAGTTTATTGCTCCTGGGAGCAGCATTTGCACATGGGTTCGGGACCACAGCTGCAAGTCCGGAGCTGCTCCCCCTGCCCGAGCTCAACATGCTGCGGTGGGGGCTGGCTGGGGCAAGAGGTTGCTACAGTGTGGGGCCAGCCAGCAGACAGCCCCCAGGCTGTAGCACCCTTATACCCCAGCCACCCCCAGACACCGTCTACATGTGCATTGCAGCAGATTAAGTACCTATGTCATAGGTTCGTATGTGCATTGGGCAGTATTAACCTATGATGGAGTTAATTAGTTTACTCCACTCTAAAAGCTCCACACGTGTAGATGGTGATACTTTACTGCAGAAGAAGAATTAGGCAACTCCACAGTAAACATCTCATGTAGATGCACTCACTAAGGTCTTCCTTACTGTTAAAACAGTGAAGCAGTGGAACAGATTACCTAGGGAAGCTGTGGATGCTCCTTCACTGGAGGTTTTTAAGAAGAGGTTGGATAAGCAGTGGTCAGGGAAGACTGAGGAGTACAGTCCCCTCCTTCTTGCATGGGGTTGAACAGATGACCTCTGAGCTCTGTTCCAGCCCTATGATTCTGTGTGGGGGGAGGAGGGACACAGTCTACATGAACCCTCAGGGCATTTGGGGAATATTAACCTCTGTCTTCTTATATAGCAGAAGTAGCATCCAAAGTCTCGGCTGTCATTGTGGCTGGTTGCTTTGCTGGTTTGTTTGCAATTAGAAACAAAGAGTTCAACATTTTCTAAACTAGGGTTGCTTTAAACCTAAACTAGTTAATATCACACAGCAGGTATCATGGTGCCTGAGCAATAGTCTCATCCTCATCTAATGCCTTTCAGCCCCGTATCTATTTATCACTCTCAAACAACATAGCTAAATCTGTTCTTTTCTTCCAGAATGCAATAGCTTCAATTAAATCCTAGTTTTATAAACTCATGTAGTCAACACCACAGAGCTAACTGTTCTCATCTTTGCTATTGGAGACAGGCTGCATTATCATATGTGATGTGGTGATGCCTGAAGAACCCAATCAGAGACCAGGGTTCCTTTGTCCTGGGCACTGTTAGTTCAAATAACATACAGTAATTATAAAGGTAGCCTATAACTATATCAGGTACTGTGAAGGGGAAAAAAAAGAGTGACTTGGGAAATGTGTGTGTTCTCTTAGAATCTAATTTACTGAGTACATGAAGGATAAAATCCCTTAATTGTCCAGGGACCTATATGAGAAATCTGTAGTTTGAAAGAATATTATAATAATGTTTATACAATTCAGGCCAACTGCATTACAGTGGGTTATTTTGGTAAGCATCTGTGTAGCATGTAAAAAGTCTAGCTCCTAATTATCCTAAAGAAGTGAACATAGCAACTCCCTGGCTGTGATAGAAAGCTAATGATGCCATTTTTCTTCATTTGTTTTCTTGCTTGAAGATGTCATGGTTGTACTGTTCTGCACCGAATAAGAAGCATATTTATTTTTTAGCTTGAAATGCTATAGCCATAGAGTTTAATTGGGATTAGTATAATTGATTTAAGCACTATGCAAAATAATCAAGTAGTTGCCTCATAGACAAAATATATTGGAAAAACTAGAATACAGTAACATAAATTTACATAAGAATTATTACAAATAAATCCAATTCATTCACCAGTGGCAGTTGGATGAAAGTAGGAAGTTGCAATGGGTGTCCATAGTGCCCTATGGATGCTAGCATTGGAAGTAGTGTTTATAAACTTTAAGGTGGAAGGAGTTGATCCACTCCCACAAGATCTTTTTGGATCCACTGGATGTCAGGGCCTCCACTCTCATTGTAAAGTATCCCTGACTATGTTGTTGCATTGCTCCATAGGGCTGCTTTACCTGCTGCAGTCTTTTAATGTCTTCTTATGAGGGTGCCATAAAATAGCATTTCAAGCTATGGCTGAAAGTTTGTATGGTTTCTTTACATCCTCGTATTTGATTCCCAGCTCTGCTTCTACCCTCTATAAATTCCCCATCCTTCAAAGGCAGTGAACTACTGTTTCTTGCCACCATCTAGCCCCCGCATTAAGCCATGAGTCACTTTAATATTGACCATAGACAGTAACATTTTAAATGGAGCAAGAAGCAAAGACAGTAAGAAGATCGGAAGTCAAAGATGGTAGAAGTGCATTGCTCACAGCTGTAGATAAAGGACAGAGATGTTTACGTAAGGAATTGTGATTGCTTTCTGGATTTTTTTCTTTTATTTTTGTGGTTTGCACCTCCTCCTCCTCATCATCATTCTTTGTCCCTGGCCCTTCAAAGATAATGTTCCCTTTCAGCCATGTTTCTGATTTATATTTGTTGTATTTCTCTGCATTCATTCATTTTTTCTGGTAACATGAAAACATCCATTGCTTCTTAAGAACTCACTCGTATTATTGAATTTTCAGGTAGCTCTAGGGTGGCCAGATGTCTCATTGCTTCCAGGTCCAAAAAAAAAAGAAAAGTGCATGTGAAAGAACCTGCCTTCATAGACTCATCTGTCTGATTTCTAGATGAAGAAGGCTTTGAATTCTTACTAAAGTAGTCAAATAGAAATGAAGAAATGTCTCTAGCCAAACATTAGAGAGTCTGTGAAGGAGGGATGCCACACTCAGGGTTAAAACGCTGGAATGCATGATAGCTCCAGGTATACATGGAGATTCAGCATCTTGCCTCTTCAGTTCATTGGTTTTAAGCTGTTTAAGAGTGGTACTGACCCAAAATCGTTGCATCCAAAACCTGTTCTCTGTCCTGTGTGGAGTGGCTTCTGGGTTTTTTATATGCAAACTGTCCACTTTATACCTTCGATACTGCATGAATTGCCAAGTGCAAACCCCTCTGTAAGCCTTGGAAATGAACCTCTATGTTAAGCTTGGGACACATTAATTGTGAGATCAGTTGCACTCTTACTGCCGAAGCTGTACCAATTCTAAAAATGCTCTGTAGTAAAGAGCACTTCAGATCTCCTTTCCAGGCAGCACAATATTACCAAAAATGTTTCAAAAAAGGAATGAGATTTCTTATTGCTTGCGTTACGCAGCATTTGATGCAAGGGATATCCAAGGGTTTGGCACATATTTGGGGTATAAATGCAGTGCAGGCATTAAAACAATTATACGTTTGTTTGTTTATTTATTCAGCCATGAGAGGCAGAATCTGAATCTGGGCCATTCACCATGGTATCTTATCAGCTGTTTTTGCATGAATACAGATCAACGAAGCTTAAAGGAAGTCGGGATCTAGGAGCTTTCTGTTGTATACTCTGGTTTCCACAACAGTGAATCTTTCAGTGAGTGCTATAAGGCGATACATGCAATTTCCGAAGACCTTAGAAAAAGACGTGATGTCACTGTGGTACAAGCACCTGGGGAGACCAGGTTTTTAAAGTAGTCGTGGACATTCAGAGGGGAGGGGGCTACAGTGAGTTACAGTTGAAAAAGGTCAGCTGTCAAACCCTTGTGAGGTTTGCAAGCAGCCAGCGGCGCTGGTTTGAGCACAGAATGCCTGTCATTTCCACCAGTTTTCTTTCTGGTGGCTAAGGGCCCTCCTCCAATTGACCTTCAGTGTGTCCTGGATTAGGGCTTGAAGGGCTGAATCTCCTTAAAGGTATGCAAACAGGATCATGACAACAATATTCGGAAGCTCCCCTAGATAGACAAGCTTTAACTGTGAAACCTGCACAAGTTTGGAAAGAACAAAATATACAAGTCAAAATCAGCCTTGTAGGTCTGGCAGGACAAGCGTTCTGTTGCAAGGAAAAGTTAGCAAAGATAACAGTTCTTCGGGGGCATTTTGGGAGGAAATTACTGAGCACATTAGAAATGTAAAAATATAATATCATCAAACTCTTTCAAAGGTGCTACAGGCCTTTATGTCCAGAGACATTACTAGAAGGCTCAACACTGCAGGCAAGTCTAATCCTTGTTAATTAGTAGGACAGGCCTTCAGACGTGCGAAGCAGATTCTACGCACACGCACACACATGCACGTATGCAACCCTTGCACAATATGTAATGTCAGCCTGCACTGCCTATCCTGCTGCTGTTTCTATTTCAGTAATAAATCGCTACGTGGCTTTGAAATGCCACCTGTTTTTCATTTTAACCCTCTGCTTGGATCTTAGATCCATATCTCTCCCCTACCCTGCCTCCTTAGTGGCTTTCAAATTTATTTCATAGATACATAGATTCACAGATGCTGGGGTAAAAAGGGACCTCAACAGATCATCAAGTCCAACCTCCCACCTAGGCAGGAAAGAGTGCTGGGGTTAGATGACCCCAGCCAGATGCTTATCCAGCCATCTCTTAAAGACCCCCAAGGTGGGAGAGAGCACCACCGCCCTTGGAAGCCCATGCCAAATTTTGGCCACCCTTACCATGAAGAAGTTTTTCCTGCTATCTAGCCTAAATCTGCTCTCTGTCAGTTTGTGACCATTGTTCCTTGTTATCCCGAGGCACCCTGGTGAGCAGAGCATCTCTGATCCCTTGCTGCGTCTCCCTAGTGAATTTGTAGATGGCCACAAAATCACCTCTCAGCCTTCTCTTGTGGAGGCTGAAGAGCTCCAGGTCCCTCAGTCTCTCCTCATAGGGCTTGTCCTGTAAGTCCCTAACCAGATGAGTGGCCCTCCTCTGGACCCTCTCAAGTCTATCAACATCCTTCCTGAAGTATGGAGCCCAAAACTGGATGCAGTACACCAACTGCAGTCTGACCAATGCTGCATAGAGGGGAAGTATCACCTTCTTGGACCTATTTGTCATGCGTCTGCCGATGCATGATAAAGTGCAGTTAGCTTTTCTGATGATTTTGTCACACTGACGACTCATTCATCTTGGAGCCCACTACGACTCTGAGATCGCTTTCTGCTTCTGCGCTGCTGAGAGGGTCACTTCCCAGCCAGTAGGAGTGCTGGATGTTTTTGCAACCTAGGTGCACCACTCTGCATTTGTCCTTGTTGTTCTGCATCCTTGTGTACTGCCCACTTTTCTAACCTGTTCAGGTCTGCCTGCAGTCATTTCCTACCCTCCGGAGTGTGCACTTCACCCCACAATTTAGTATTGTCCGCACACTTGGACAGAGTACACTTCACACCCACATCCAAGTCACTGATGAAGATATTGAAGAGTACAGGTCCAAGGACTGAACCCTGCAGGACCCCAGTAGCCACATCCTTTCATGTCAATACTGACCCATCTACTACCACTCTCTGGGTGTGACCGCTAAGCCAATTTGCCACCCACTGGACCGTGTAAACATCTGTGTCACAGCCTCTTCATTTATTTATGAGACTAGCATGAGATACCGTATCAAAGGCCTTGCTAAAGTCCAAGAAATCAACATCCACCTCTACTCCTGCCTTTAAGCATTTTGTGACCCTGTCATCAAATGAAACCAAATTGGTCAAGCATGATCCACCTGCTACAAATCCAAGCTGGTTTCCCTGCTGTATTATTTTTCCTGCTGGACTCCCATAAATATCATCCTTCATTATCTTTTCAAAGACCTTTCCAAGGATGGAGGTGAGACTGACTGGCCTATGATTACTTGGATCCTTCTTCCTCCCCTTCTTGAAAATAGGGACCACATTGGCCCTTTTCCAGTTCTCCAGGACCTGACCCAAGCACCACGAGTGGTCAAACAGCCATGCCAGTGGTTGTCCTATGACACCGGCTAATTTCTTCAGTACTCTTAGATGCAGCTCATTGGGGCCTACTGACTTGAACACATCCAGTCCATCCAAGTGACTCTTTACCAAGTCAGCATCGACAGTTGGTGGGCTGGGGTCCCTCTGATGCCCATCTAA
>JAGPOW010003316.1:187825815-187845139 GCA_030014935.1 Caiman crocodilus
TTCATTTATTGTGGTTAGCTTCTAAATATTACTTATATTGAAATTCTCTACAGACCTTGGTGCATTATAATGCAGGACTCCTATTCATATTTCTGCCAGGCACTTTAGGCTCTGAACATATTCCAAAGTTGCAGTGAACATGAATTTGAACTAAGGATTGTGTTATGTTTGGGGAGAACAGACAGATAAATAGATGGACTGAGGAAGTGGTTTTGTGATGTTTGTCTTATGCATTCAGTAATAATTATGCCTTTGACTTCTTGACCAGCTGCCAAAAACACAAAATCCCAACAACAATCAAGTCAATGCTTCTGTTTGCATCATTCAATGCAAACCAACATTTAAAATGAATCACATTGTATATGAATCACATCCTAAATAGTGTTTAAGGGTCATGTTATGCACTTTGTACGCGAGAAAATGCCCCATTAAAGTCGATAGGAATTTTACCCAAGTAGTTACTGCCAAATGGAGATCTGTGTAGATAAGGGATGCAAAGAATTTGCAATTATTATCTGAGCTCTTCCTACTAGAAGTCAGATGGCTATATTCTTTCAAAACAGAGGTGCTCAGAGTCCACATTGATTAGGCCCTATAATTAGAGATATTGTTCAGTAAATAGAAACTGATGCTGAAGTGCTATGATGAGTTGTTTGTTGTTTACAGGACTCCTGCTTGCAGCTATTGAGGACATAATAGATTTTGAATAAATGATCCAAGAGCATTTGAGTCTTAAATCTCTGAACTTTTCAAGGTCACAGTGTGATATGAAATTACTGGGATAAGGGAAGACACCAGAATAGATGCAGTCCTATTGCCAGAACTTGTTTTACCATTTGCAAAAGTAGAACTGGATTTTGCTTGAAGCCAAAACAAATAAAGAAGGAGAGGAAATACATGGTGATTGGGAGCTGTTTTGTAAGGGGTATCATATGTCCATTTAATGCAACAGAACCAAATGCAGGACTAAATGCAAATGTAATTAGACCCAGATCATTTATTGGCAGTTGGAAGCCCACAGAAAGACCAAAGTTAGGCAGAAACTTTGCTGTTGAGGCTGCCATTGCAAAACTTATCATATAGCAGGGGCCTAGTTTGTTCTTGTTCCCAGCATGTGGATATCCTGATATCTGCAGGACAATATCCCCTTATCTTGGAACAGCCAACACATTGATGAGGTGGGCCAGAAAATCCCCTCCATGGAGTTTCAGGAGTTGTGCTTCTCCAGGGCTGCATCAGAAGCTTCTTAGTAGGGAGCTTGCAGAGAGACCAGGGAAGCTCATGTTTACAAGGGGAGATTTATATAAGAAAATCCCAGGAAGTTTCAAGGGAAAGTGATACCATGCAGCGTGGATCGCCCCAAAACTCTGCCGGTTCCATGACTAGTCACACTTGTCTCGAGCAGTAGCGCGCCCCCTCCGCCCCCAGCTCATCATGGCTGATCACACAGTCTCCACTGGCTGAGCTCCTCTGCAAGAAGTGGCACCTGTGGAGCTGAGCTCCTGTTGTTTTCTTCCCTGTCTGTGGAAACAAAAGCAGGAAAAAGCTGCAATTTGGTTTCTTGATCTTCTTGGATTTCTTTTTTAGAATTGCAGTTACAAAAATCAGCTGACATTTTTCCAGGATTAGGGGCAGCTGAACTCTCTCGGCTTTTGTTATTAACCTGGAAATTGCCACCAGTTCTCAGGGCTTTGTCTTTTCCAAGAGTAGACTTCCCCTTACGAATCTGGCGCCTCACATTACCACCTCCTTACATTGCAGAAGGATTCATGGAGTGTCAGTCATAAAAAAAAGAGCATTATCTACCTGAAATGGTTTCTTAATATGTAGATAGCAATAATTAGGCCAATAAGAACTCCTAGCAACATGGGTATTTATTCATTAAAAGACAAGCTGATCTGAGACTGAAAAATGTATTCCCCATTTCTATCCCCAAGTTTCTTCTGAGGTGCATCCATAGTAATCTTTTCATCCCTAATAGTAGAGATTGTTGGTTGAGTTGGATTGATTCGTTGGTTGATTGGTTAGTTGGCTTAATTTGATTTGTTGATTAAAATTGATATCTTTCATTAATAGCAGCAGCCATCTAAATAGATATGGTAAAATTTCTTGTAAACATTTTGGCTGACGTCAGCTTAAATAGTTAAGTCAGTAGGAGAAAGATGATAATAGTTCTGTCAATAAGAGAAGGATTTAGATATTTCAGCTCTGATGCATGCTTGAAATTGGTTGCCCGGCCTTATTGTTTTAAAAGGAGGCTGCAGTCAAATTTCATAAGGACCTGGACAGCTGTATCCCATTGCTGTCATGAAGAAGTAACTGCTGTGGATTTCTGAGAGGACTTTGCGACTGAATTACAATCACCCAAATGATTGCAGTGCCTTATTCAGCCTTTCTGTAAAAGGGAATGGGAGATGATGGGACAAGAAGGTTGTTTTTTCTTCTTCTGCCTTTCTAAACTCCACGTGGGAACTTGCTGCCATTTCAGTCCCCAAAATATTAATTCAGTTACTGTTTCCAGTCCCCTCTAGTGCCTAGTGGAGGGCACTAACTAATGAGAAGACTTTCCCTACTGTGGAGAGCGGAGCTGGTGTCTGTACCAGTATGTGGCATATGCTATTGAGGGTAGTTAGTTCTAGTAAGCATAAGAGACCCCTGAACATTTCTGGCTCCCAGCACACTGTCTGCAATGCAGGTCCTTAATGATTTCATAGACATTCGGGCTGGAAGGGACCTTGGAAGATCATCAAGTCCAGCCCCGTGCCCAAAGGCAGGAAGTCAGCTGGGGTCGCAGGATCCCAGCAAGATAAGCATCTAATTTACTCTTTAAGGCATTCATTGAAGGTGCTTGAACCACCTCTGATCGCAGGCTGTTCCAGATGTTGGGGGCTCGGACAGTAAAGAAATTCTTCCTCATGTCCAGCCTGAAACAGTCTTGCAGTAGTTTCTAACCGTTTGACCTCGTCATCCCTTGGGGTGCTCTGGTGAACAAACGTTCCCCCAGATCCTGATGGTCACCCCTGATAAACTTGTAGGTGGCCATCAGATCACCCCCGAGCCTGTGCTTTTCCAGGCTGAAGAGCCTCATAGATCTCAGTCTGTCATCATAAGATCTGTTTTCCTGACTTCGGATCATGTGCATAGCTCTTCCCTGGACTTTCTCAGTGCACTGTGCTTAATGCAAAGTTTGAGTGGTCCTGTGCTTAGACCACTAGTCTTGGACTTAGGAGCTCCAGGATCAGTTCCCAGCCCTGCTATATAATTCCTTGGTCACCTTAGGCAAGTCACTTAGGACCAGATTCACAGAGCTTGTTTCAATGGGAGATATTCTTTGCGTCTCAAGTCCCCGTCTGCATAAAGAAGCTAATAGCATTTCCGAAAGCATGGGGGTGTTGTAAGGAAGAATACTTTGCAAATGACTATGAGATGCTCAGAAACTACAGTAATAGTGATCATGGAAACCATGTCCTATGCCTGATCATGAAAACCTTATCTACTCAAAGCCCAGGATGACATCAGTAGGAGTTTTGGCTCTTCTGGGGTCAGGCTGTAAGCATGCAAATTTTGGAGCAGGCCTCCTATCCTATATGATGAAGCACACTCCTGGAAAATATATTTGCACATACCCATTATGTTTTCTTCTAGAGCAGAAAGCAGATGAACGCAGCTACACTTTCCAGTACTTGTCTCACAGGCAATGTTTTGAGAATGTAGCCTATACTTCAAATAAATCTGTACTGTTGCAAGCCACTTGTGTTTTTTGTTTGACCTTGCTTTGGCTAGACCTGGGTGAATTTGAGAGAGAACAGCATGAGCCTTCTCTGTCAGATTTCTGTATTCCATTTTTGCTTGCCATACTGCCCTTGCATCAGTATGCAAACGAAATAATCATTTTAAAAAAATAGAGCCATAACAATTGAGTGTTTTATTACCGCAAGAATTCTCCCCAATTGAATAACATTACAGTGCACTTTGTTATAATTGGATTATTACAATGTATTCTCATTCATTTGATAATGCTGCATTTTCTCAATTCTCATAAGACAACAGCGAAGCCATAATAGGCCTTCAAGACTGCCTTCTGCTGCCAGTCTTTCTTCTTCTTTTTCACACAAATCACCCCTTGTGATTAATTAGAAAAAAATAGGAAACACAATAATGTTAATGGCTTGAAACACATTTGCATGCCTCACACAGACCTACAGATAAGATTGTTCCAACACTTAAGTTACAATGGGTAGGTTCAATATACAAACAATAATTGTCATAAACTCAGTGGGCCAAACAGCTATTTAATGTAGCCCCATTAAAGTCAACAGTATTACCACAGAGATGAATTGAGTTCACCCAGAGTATGTGGGCTGAGAGTCACAGTCAAACTGCTAATCCAATGCACTGCCTTTGTTTGAGGTTATCACAAAGCAACAGAGGAGCTCAAGCTGTGTCCTATGTAACTTTTCCGTTTCTAATCGGAGTAAAATTACATTTCTTTCCCTTTTCATAGGAACGGCCCACTTTGTACAGTCCCCTTAACTAAAGCAAACAGGTCATCAAAGGACATCCTAACTGGAAATGAGGAAATGCTGCATCCCGTAATCAACAGAAACAAAATTTAGCATAGCGATTCCTGTGTTTTATCATCCTCATTTTTTTCAGGCTTGCACAGAAATTAGTAAAGTAACACAAATCGCCATTTCTGTCACTGCACTCATACCCCCTCATCCTAAATTTCTTCCTCTTAATCCTCATCCTTTTCCTTATCTCTCTAGGCAGAAGCTAATCTCCTTTTATTTAGTAGCCCTTTCTGTAGTCAGCCGCCATGTTATGTTAAACTCGCTTAACAGGTAAGAATGGGTGAAGGGGCAGCTGCTGTTCTAGGTGATGGATGGTGGAATAAGTGGGATTTGCAATAATCTCATTAGTTAGCACTGTGAGAAGGGAGTTAGTGTAGTTTTCCTCTAAAGCTTTAGTGTGGTGTCTTTCCTAGTTGTTTGGTTACTCTGTTAATGGTGGATACCATTGCCGATCTCTGAGCCCTTGTTAAGGGAGAAATGCCACCAGTGTTGTTGCTCTCGGTGCACAAGAAATCAGGATGTTGTGTGAGGCACTATTGCTGTGCTGTTCCAACCTGCGGTGCACTCTTGTTCTCCACAAAATCAAAAGCGATTAGCTCAAACCCTGAGTCGCCACTAACCCAAATACTTCATGCAGTCCCCAACCTTGGAAGTCTTCAAGAAGGCACTGGACAGACATCTTGCTGGGGCCATTTGATCTCAGCAGTAGGGGTGTGTGAAACAGGCTGTATTCAATTTGGATTTGGCCTGAATTGGGAACAGTGATTTGATTCATTTATTTGGATCACTGTCCCTGATTCAATTTGGCCAAATCCGAATCTGAAGATTCAAGGCTGATTTAGAGAATCAGCGATCTGGCCACAGACACAGCTTTAAATGGTTTTTCCCTATACCTCAAGGTAGCAGGCACGGCTCGTGAACACTATGATGCTGGGGCAGATGGAGCATCCCACAGGAGAGTGGGCGATCGGCCATGGGGGACTGCAAGTACCCCCCAGACCCAGGAGGCATCAGTTGCTAAGCTGGGGTGGGAATCGGGGGTGGGCCTCGCTCTGCCCAGCAGACCTGAAAGTGGACAAGAAGTGCTTCTGGTCAACTTTGGGGTTTGCTGCTGAGCACACTAGGGAGGCCCCCCTGCACTCCTGTGGGATGCTCCATCCACCCCAGCATCCCAGCATTCATGAGCCGCCTGCTACCTTGAGGTATGTAGACGTTTAAAGCTGTTTCTATGTCTGAATTGTTGAATCTTTCCGAATCTCTCTGAACTGATTTGGAGGATTCTGATTTGATTCAGGGAGATTAAAGGGTCTCCTGATTTGATTTGGACTTGGAGATTTGGCCACTGAATCGGGCCAAATCCCTGCCAAATCTAATCAGGGACCAAAGTTTCACACAACCCGACTCAGCAGTATTTCTGCCCAGAGCAGGGGTTTGGACTCGATGATCTTTCGAGGTCCATTCCAGCCCTTAATTTCTATGATTACTAGAGGTCGTTATGAAGTGAAATTGTTAAGCCAAAGCAATAGAATCTTTTAAATTTAGCATTCTGCCACAAATCATTGGGAGGCAATAGTCTGGACTGATTTTTTTGCCCGACATTATTTTTAACACACAAAGTAGCTGAGGAACCTGTAGGTTTCAGAATGTGGGGTAGCAGCAGCCTAGCTGACTCAACCTCTGCCTGTAGGTGAGGATGCAGTGCAAATAGTTTCAATCTTGACTACATGACGTCAGTCCCGGAGTAGTGAGCTGTAGCTCATTTCTCCATGACAAAATTGTGACTTCTTATGCTTTTTAACCAAAAGCATTTACAGTGAGTACCTAAATGAAAGGATTCTAGTTTTCTGGATCAGTTGAGGCTTTCCAAGAGCGATTTCCATGAGAATCTAAAGCGGTAACAGTCACAGTCAGGCCAGTATCTAAAACAAATCAAATGCATGCTTAGAATGTGTCACAGGGTGCCGTCTCAGGGGCCTTTCAAAATATCAACCCGTCCACCTGTTTAGGGTAGTCTGCGCACCTGACTCTCCTGCCACGCCTTTGATGTAATTAATAAGTTGTCTCTAAGGTGGGAGGCTGCCCAATGCCAAGGACATAATATACAGCTCCAACCTTCCCTTTACCATGCCCTATGCCTTGTAGATAGCATCCAAATCACTCCTAATTCCCCTGGACCCATTGCTGAGCTGCTCTCAGCCTCTGGCCCAAACTTGGCCTCAGGCATCTGAAGACTTACCTTGGCCACATACCCCACTCACTAAGGCATCACCACAAACCAACTACTGGGGACAGCCTATGTGCAATCCTTCAGTGCCCTCACACAGACCCTACTCTACACATCCCTGCCCACATGCACAGACTCTACTCTATACCATCTATGCACAGCCCTTCAAGCCTCCCATAAGGGCCTCTATGCAGCCTACTACTCAGCTGTTTCCTCACATGTCCCCTTGCTGAGACCACCACACCACCCCCTTACTGGGGCTACTATTCTGCCCCCTCACTGGGGCTTCTGGGCCTTATGCCCGTTGGGCCTCAGGAGTCTGTCAACCTATCTGGGCCCGCAACTCAGCCTACAGCCCACTCAAGCCTCAGGTGTCTATCAACATACCTAGATCCTGCCTGTTCCTACTACAGGTTACCCACCAGGTTGTGGGGGCTGAGGCTGTACGGTGCCTCATACTCACCTTTCACTAAGGAGGCAACTGGTGTGACATTTCCTGGGGACTTCCCCACCACAGACAGCCCCATCACACCATCCTACCCCAGCAGGGTGTAGTTCTAAGTCATTTCCTCCATCCCCATAGTTCATGTCCTTGAGCTCCAGATGTTCTGGGAGCAGCAGCTCTGGCTGGCAGTGATGTCTCTCTGGCTCCTTTCAGCAGCTTCCAGCTGAGCAATGAAGTTCTGGGTTTATATTGAAGCTGCTGAACCCCGTCCTCCAATCCAGGAGCCCTCCGGTGGACATGTGACCATCTTGTTAGGCTGTACTGTACTTGCCAGCTGCTCCACAACCTGCCTAAGCCTCTTATAGTGGCAGACACCAAAGGTGCCTGGACACAGAATGTAAAATTTTGAGAGAAATAGCTAGCACTTTCTCCCAAAGAAATACATGGACTTGGGCACCATTTCAGAAAGACACAGATGAGCAATGATGGTATTATGCTTAATTTATCTTGTGAGCTATGTTCCTTTTCATTCAGTTCGCTTCACTCTGAAACAAGTACTCCATTCACTTCCCACATATGCAAGACCATAATTCTTGCAGGCAGAATTATGCACTCTCTATAAACATTTCATGCCATTGTAGCAAAAGTCCTCTACGATAACAGTCTTGATGTTCTCTGCTGCCAGATCCTTTTCAAATTAGCTACCCTATGAAAAGATGAAGAAAGATGTTCAGGACTGACATCTCAGTCAACTGCAGAATGGCCACCAGAGTCCTTATGTTTATTTGTTCCCCAGTAAGAATAGTTGCAGAACTCCAGAAATACCAGGATAAAAAGGAAAAGGAGAAGAATTATGTGTTATTATCAAATATTTCTGATTCATTCTAGCAATAAAATGCATATAATGTTTAATATAAAAGTCTGTGTATTTTTACTTGGATGCATAAGGCCTTAAGGGATATGTCTGATTTATTGTAGTTACACCCAGTTTGCATGCCCATATTTTGGTAATTAGTGTCTAGAGTGGAAGCAACTTTATTGGATTTCCAGTAAATATTTACTTTTTCTAGGTCCCAGCTCCCTTTAAAATTCTTCAGATATTGCTAAGGACCCAGCAGTTCTTGCTTTAAAATTCTGATAAGTAGAACAGCCTGCCACTTGTGGGAATTGGGATGGCAGGCAAGCATTACTGCTTTCTGTCAGTTTGAAGTTAAGCACTTCATTCTGTACCTCTGCCCATCGTCCAGCTACAGATGGGACCAAACGTATCTCGAGGGGAGAGATGTGCCATCTTCATTCGCTAAAGCATTCTTTTCCCTGGCTATTGGCACCAGCATTATAACACTGTTTGTCTTATTTGGATTATTGTGAGGTGCAAATGTACTGAAGAACACTTTCAGTATTTAGTTGCATGATTACTATTGCTGTAGTGTTATTTAAAAATTAATTTCATGGTTTGTTTGGAGGGGTTTTTTTGGAAATGTAATCAACTGGGCTAATGATGTTTCACTCTCAGACTTTTAATTAGAAATCCCAAGTAAAATTAGGAAGATGTGATGAAGTGCAGCAAGAAAAACAGATTTAGACAATGACATGAAATTAATCCTGGTACTTGGTTAGAATCCTCTAGTAATTCTGGACTAGGAAGCTGTGTTGATATCCTGAAAATCTGAGCAGATTTAAACAAATTCGTAATGCTTTTCTGTTGCAAATCACTGACCAGCAAAAGTATGCCAAGGTGTCTATAATTTGTTATGAACATTACATATCTGTCAGTAAATATTTATATTTAACAAGGAAGAAAGCTTTTTTATGATTCCTCTACACCCATACTTCATCATAATGTTATACAATATGGAAAAGCTGAGAGGTTCCTAAAAATTCATGTCATGTATACTGCTATTGATTTAATTTATTTTGATTTATATGTCCAATTGAAAGTGTTCGAGGAGACTGAGAGAAGAATGAAGTGTACTGCCCATATAAATATCAGCCTATCAATCTCCTATCAAGCAAAATTTAACCAGTCAAGTAATTAATACAAAGTTTCTTCACAATTGCGCAGCCAGGTCATAGTCCTTCTGCCCCCAAAACCTGAGAAAATAGATATGCTTTGCAGCATTCCCAGAAAGTCAACAGACTTATAGTTGGGCTAAGCAGAAGGAATGAACTTCCAAGTCAAGACTGTGTTCTCAAGGTACTCTATTAATAATAAAAGCCAGGTCTTGTACAGTGCTTTTCATCTACAGCCCTCAAAACTCTTGCAAAGGAGTATCTTTATCACCAACCTACACATAGGGGCATCAAGACACAAAAGGCATGCCCATCCATGTAATAAATGTTGCTTTAGAAAGGGTCCTCAAGAACTTTGCTGCAATGGCAAGAAGCTTTTCGGATGAACAATGTTCATAGGAAGTAGATTATAACCCACATTATAAAAGAAGCAAAAAGGTCTCAGTGGTTCTTGCTAACCTTCCTGACCTCAGATCTGGTGATTGTTTTAGTCCTGAGGCTGTGAGCAAGATCCACCAGTGAGGCTCCTGAGAAGTATTTCAGTACCACAAGGAAAAAGTGCACTATGTCCATATTCCATCCCTAGCTCTGCCCGACATCCAGTGCTTCAGAGAGAGATATAAAACACCCTAGAAGCTAAATGATGCATTCAGGGAAGGAAAATTTCATCTGGGTTCCTGCAGGAAACCAACAGAAACTCTGCAGTATAGCTTCTGAATGGCTTTAAAGTGTCACTCCCTAAAAATCAAATAGCTCCACCATATCTGTAAGAGAAGTTTTCTTTTAATCGCTGGGTGGAAATTGTAGAATTGAGTTGAGCCTCGTTGGTTTTACAATAGCCCTTGCTGCTGCAGCATATAAACTCTGTACTTTCCTGTCAGCCAGGCTTACTGTCTTCTTTTGTTGTACTGGTTTAAAAATAGTGAAACCATGACCTGATAGGCATTGAACTTGCCAGAGGGCTCTCTCCTCACTCTGTCCTCATGCCAGATGTTGCCGCAGTCATGGTGTCCCATTCCACAGCAAAGAAAAAACTGTATCCCAAGAAGTCAGAGTAACTCATTCACTATCTCATTACCAGTCAGCTCAATTGTTCCCCTGTCTAGTGGCCAGGAACATTGCACTTAGCTGAGTACAAGGACTTTACAAAGCAAGGGATACCAGTGGGTTGAACTGGTTCAAGACTAGCCAGGCACCTCTAACGAAGAAGTACACACTGTATGCTGCGGGGGTGGGAAACATTCACCAACCTTTGCCTTAGGAACACAAACACACGCGCAAAACAACTTCACATAGAAAATCTCAACCATTTCTGGTAAAGATAATTTTGAAGAATATTCACCAGTGACTGAAATGAAAATGACAGTGGCAATACATATTGCTGTAACTGCAGGAGATGCAAAGATTTTCAGACTTGGCATTAATATGTAGAACAGTTCTAAAGATGGTTTATTTCAAAAAAATTCTTCCCTAGAGCCAGCCACATGCTGCAATGAATGTTTGCTTAGCAAATGGATTCTGTTAATAAAGGAGAAAGTGTTTCTTCCCGTTTTTTAAATATGTACATAAAGTACATTGGGGATCTTATTTTTTGAATTGGGTTATGAGCAATGAGTATTCCCAGGTATTAAATGTAAGGTCATAAACAGAGCGAGTCAGAAAATGAATGCAGCCTAATGCAAGTTAGTTTGTCAAGAGGGGTTTTTTTACGTTCTGTTGTATCGGACAATGTTATCACGTGTATATTGTAGAAGAAAATTGAAAGATAGGTTTTGCAATGCAACATTATTTTGTTTCATGTCTTTGCATAAACTTTGTACACTTTGCAGAGGTGAACAGTGAAGCAGGAGTGATATATCATAGTTAAGGAGGAAAAGGTTTGTAGATCAGGCCAGAGAAATGGATATGTTTCCTGTTAAAGTTTGACATCAGATAAGGACACAGAGAGACAGAAATGCCACAGAGAGCCTTCAACTAGGGCAGATTGTATGAAGGGGTGGAACAGAGATCAGTGCAGGAGGAACACGGCAGGAAAGGTAGGGCTGAACTTTCAACGTCAATGTGACAATAAGGTGATCGTGAATAAATAGTTCAAGAGTTAGAAGCCTGGGGATCCCATCCACTTTCTGTGATCAAACTGAACGTAGCTTGTCTATGGTAGGGGTGTGACAGTCAGGAGGCCTCAATTTTCTCTGCACTGTTCTGCTATTTGACTCCAAGGCTACAGGCTAAGATTTGTTTTGGGGACAACTTTTGCACACCTTAGTTCTGCCTACCCTCAGACCAGAACGTGCAGCTCCACCAGGGGCAACTTTGCCATCTCCATGGATCCTACCCTTGGTTTGCATAAAATTATAGGTCCCCTCTTTCAGACTCCAGTCCATCACTAGTATTGAATTCCAGTCACACCTGGTGTGATCAGTATTGGTGGTTACCAGCGCTGGACTCTGTCAGTTGTGGTTACCAGTGCCAGGGTCCTTTTAGGTGTGGTCTGGGGGGGAATTGTATTGGTCACCGCACGCTCCATCAGTTGGGACAGTCAGCACGCTCTGTCAGGATGCATCAGTGATACTATACTGCACTATTCCTAATGGCCTCGTCTGTCGTTATAAAGATACCACGAGTTCCGGTTCTTAATAAAAAAAAAAAACTCCTTGGGGTTTAATATTAACAAACAACCAAACTCTACCATCATACCAGTTCCAGTAAAGTTTATTTGTGAGACCTGGCATTGGCACCACATATGGCCTCTCTCATAGTACAGGGTTCCCAGACCCCCTTTTGTACATTGACCAAAACAACTTATATTTAAAACATACACCTCCTAGTTTTACTGGTCACTAAATGTGTTCACGTGACATCATTCACACCCTGTTTTGTGACTTTCCCACTAGATAAGTAGGCCTGTTTACCAAGGAGTTCTGTTTTGGTGTCTTATACCTATCTTACCCCTTGTTTTTCATCTGCTGGCCTTCTGAGGTGCCAAGAAGTGAATACTAACTTTCCCAGCATTTCTGTTTAGGCCAGGTATGGTGTGATTTCTGGTCACCAACACCTGTGTCTCAAAGCTGCTAACAGGGCGCTGTAGGATTTCCTTATGCCCTGATCAGTGGCCGCACTAATCCATGCTCCAGCAAGGCCTACACTTTTTTCGGCAAAGCAGGCAAGCCAGAAGTTATCAATTGCCCTGAAAATCACCTTTAACATAGCAACTGGTAAGGTAAATAAAATAGCAAAGAGATTTATTCTACAAGAAAAATAACCTGCATAAGAAAAATTAACTAGAATACGGAAAACAGGAAACAGAAATCAAATGGAATACGCTCATCCTCTTTTCTGACAAGACATAGTCTCCCAGAGAGTCTTGTCAGTATTTCCAAAGGCCGGCCAACTTGGCTGACTCAGACAGGAAGGGGACCAGGATTCACCCTGAGCCACAGGAGATTGCAAGACAACTTGCACTTCCACCAGGCTCTTCTAAATCCTTCTGCCATCCCTGTTTTCGGCCTAGTCATCAGGAAGTAAGAGACTTCTGCAGAACATTCCCTTCAGCCCGGGGATCTGGATTTCCCCTGCTGGTGGCACTTCCCCTCAAAGCGTGGTTTTGTATGAGCCTGCCACTTCCCATTCCTGGCTGACTGTTATACACGCTATTTTGGGTCCCAGTCCTAGAGATTGGAAGCCTCCCTGCTTTGATAGCTCTCCTTTCCAGGTACTTAGGAAATCTGGGTTTTCTTGCACAATGGCTCTTCCCCTCTGAATGTACTTGATTTTGTTCCACCTATTACCTGTCAGTCCATTGGCCTCCTCCGTGCTATGATAGGCATCCACAGTTCTCTCTGAAATGTGGACAGCCGATATCATGTGAGCCTATCTGTCTTTTGGTCTATGGGGGAAGTGTTATTTAACACCTTGCCAAGCAAAGGGACTCATCTTTCCCTTAAGTCACGAAATTACCAAAAATACATTCACGTCAAACTGTGGTTCATTTAAAGGTGAAAATGATAAAACTTCATAGGCCTTAGCATTAGCTGTAAAGTTACAAACATGACAGTGGTAAATAATTGTAGAAAAATATTTATGTATGACATATGAGAGCCCTCAGAATCAACCCTGCTTTGTGGGTGAAACCATGACAGGACCCATGTCCAGAAGTTTGAAGCTCATATTCATGTTAGCTGCTGTTCTGGGATGCTGATAATTGCCCATGCTTTGTCAAAAGGATGGTAAAAAATGTTCTGATGTAACAGTTTTCCATGTTCCAATGAAACGGCTTGACACACTCTTCAGGGACATGGCAATTTCACTGCGACTTTTAATGGAAATTATTCAACTTGATTTCCTTCAACTTTGCTGAGTTCCCTGGGTTCCATAGAGTCTGCTGGGGTAGCAGGATGCTCATGTCACCATCAGCTAACTAAGGCTAGGGACAGACATTACACATAAACCAGTCTGAGTGATCAGAAACTAGCTTAAACCTATAACAGAACAGACATTCAGTGCACGTAAACCAGTTTGAAAATGACTGAAACTGGTTTGAGATAAACCTAGTTGAATATAGTATCAGGCTTACCCAGTTTGGGTTAAACCAGTTTATGCAATGTATGTCCCAGACCTCTTCCTGGTTTAACTTAAACCAGAGTCCTCCAGCATCCCAGATGCTTTGTAGCCCTGGGTGGGTCTCTCTGCTCCAACCCAGCAGGACTGGCCCTGCCCCTCTGCTCCCTGGCTGGAGCTCCACTGGAGACTGCAGGCACAGCAGGGTCTGTCTGGCTTCCTCCTGCCCTCTTCCCCCATCCCCTGACTCCCTGCTCAAGCAGGGATCCCCCTCCCCTCTCCCAGGGCACAGACCATAGCCAGCATGTGGTCTGCTAGCTAATGCTGAAAGGTCTGTGTAAGACAGAGAAGTCAGTGTCTGCTTAGGGCTTTTTGGAGCTAAAAGAAGAACTTGAACTAATGAGGCTTTTGTTTTCTTGATGGGATGATAAACACTGTGTTACTCCCTGTGTAACTCCCTGCTATGTAAGTAAATGCTGTGTAACTCCCTGCTGGCTCCATCCTTGGTGAGGAGCAGCAAGGGTGGAGGGGACCCCTCCCTAATCAAAGTATCTTGCCAGGGCATGGCCATGCCACTCCTCAGCTCAGCACTAAGAAAGGGAAGGGAGGGCTTCTCTGTGTGGTTAAAAACCAGCTCAAACTGTTCTCTGTGCAGTTACAAACCAGTTCAGCCTAGCCAGATTAAACTAACCTGCAGAGATTGAATCAATTCAGGCTCAGGCTTTTTCAATGTCTGTCCCTACCCAGGTGATCTATCTGCTTCAAAAAGAGCAGCCAACAAGCCAAACAATTACCTTCTGAGTTTCCTGGCTCAGAAATGTTTTAATATCACAAGCACCTAAGAACGTAGGATGTGCCAGACTGGGTCAGACCAATGGTCGATCTAGCCCAGTATTCTGTTTCCAACTGTGGCAGCAATGGATGCTGTAAAGGGAGAGCAATGAACCTCATATCTCTAGGGTGATCTAACACCTATTCAGTATTCTTCCTGGCAAAATATCTTTCCTGAAACATTTCAAATATTTGAGTTTTTTCTTTCTGATTCAAGACAAAATTATTTTTAACCTGTAAATGTTTCCCTTTTCCAGTTAGCACCTGAGAAGAAGCATCCTGGCTACACCCACTCCACATTGTGCATATTTTTTTTTTCTAATATTGGCCACAGAGAATTCGGTGTCATAGATACTGCTGAGATGTCCCTGTAATCAGAGGGGTCATCCTATGGTGGTTTGAACTTCCAAAGTCTACTTATGGCACCACACGGCATCAGAAGAACCACTCTGCACCACAGAACCTGCCCATACAACATCTGACATTCTCTCTCTCAAATGCCACCAATAAAGTCTCTTTTTAACCATGTTTGAAATGAACAAATACTAAATTCCTTCAGTTTGTCACAGGATGCTGCTTCAAAGCTGTATATTTCTTTTCTTGACCAGGAGGCTGGACAAGATGAGCACTAAAACTTCTTTCTAGCCATGCTTATCTGCGATTCTACAAACTTGCTTGCATCTGTGCAGGTAGAAAAATCTGTGTCCATAAGAGGGTCATATATTCTTCTGCATGTGGCATTAGATGAAATATTTCCTTGGTAAAAGCTAATCCATGTCCTTTGGTGAAGGGGTGAGGAGAGGGCAAGGATGGAGGGTGATGAGGAAGGACAAAAGAAACTCTTATTTGAGGTTCTTCATTCTGCTACATTGTAGGAATTGATCAGTCTTGCCTACATGATTTTTGCAAAAGTGAATACCAAACTATGCCACTTTTTAGGTTCTTTTCTGGCCTGTGAAATCATGGCCCTGCTGAAATCAAGGGAGGTTCTGCTCTTCACTTCTGCAAGGCAGTTGTTTCATCTCTTCTGTTTAACTTATCTGTCTTGGGGTATGCACAGGTGAATCCAGTGCAGTTAAGTAAAAAGGAAATTAAGGCTTTCTGTGGAAAGCTGCACGTAACTGTGTTCCTATTCTTACCTCGTGGATAGGTGACTGCTCCAGCATGGCACACTCCATGCTTTACTGAAAACTAAGCTGCCTTGGCTTAACTATTGATCATGCTGTGATAAGAGGAGACAGACAGGCAGTTATCGTACAGGAAGTCATTACTCCCTTTTAACTTACTGCATTTTGTTTGCTCATGACCTGAAGTACTACTCTGGCCCTCACAATCTTTTTTTCTTAACTGGACTCATCTTCACAACAATCCACTGTACATATGGGAATTGAGTCACAAAACCTGACTCAGAGGCCCATTGAAAATCTGTGGCAGATAAGGTAACAGCATGCGTCTCCCAGGTCTCAGATTAATGCCACCTAAGACGATCTTTCATTTCCGAACAAAATTACCACCAAAATAAGGCTTTGAACCCTCAACCTTCACATAATGTGCAGTGCTTTGCTTTCTGAACTGTCTAGGCTCACTTACATAACTGTTTTATAACGCCACTGAATTTTGGCCAATGACGCATATCAGAGGGGTTTTGTTTTCTTTTGGTTTTTGGAAGACTATTTATTGTTATAAAAATAAAAAAGCATAAAGTTTAAAAAAAAAAAAAGGAGAGAAAGTACATGGGAGGTTTGGCTCGGCTATTTGTATTCCAGATCTAACAATTTCAGCATTTGATTCATGATGCAAATGGCTGAGACACAGAAGCTTTCTGATTGCAATCCAGGCTGATCAAGAATAGACACAGAAATGTGAGCTCTAGTGGAACAGTATATTTAACATGATCTCAGGGATCAACTCCATCCCAGCAACAGCAGTAATAAAGATGAAGTTGTTTTTTATTTAAAAAAAAAAAAAAAAAGCCTGGACCATCAGATATTGTTAAAAATTTAGCTGTTGCTGTCCATGAGCTTAAACGGACACAGTGAAAGATTTCATAAGTCGTATATTCTTCTTATCTCATTGCAAACTAAAATGTATTTCTCCTCACATTTGTTTGCATGGGACATTCAAGTTCATTCTGATAAGGGTTTGTACATTAAAACGACTATAAAAATTGAGAATTACGGGCACCACCCATTTAATTTTCAGATCGGGCCTTAGATAAACTCTTACTTTGCTTGGTGTCTAACCACATTATTATGTGGCTCAAGTGACAGCATAGTGCATGAAGGTCAAAATTCAGTGAATCTAATGTTCCCAAGCATGCAATGTTTAGGCTTAGAAAGGCATTGGGCAACTCACTGACTTTTAGAAATAGGATTTATGCTGAAGTAGAAATCTGCTCAGACCCAGGAGAAACTCTGAGGGCCAGATGATGGGGCTTTGTGGCCCAGATCCAGCCCTCAGGCTGTACTTTTGACACCCCTAGTTTAGAGGCACAAATAATTATTGCCAAAGTGTTATTATTAGCAACTCAGTAGCTCATAAGCTCGTGCTACATGATGGTGATGCTATATAGTGGTGCTATGTGGTGGTCATATAGCATGGTGATGCTATGTGATGAAACCTATATGATGGATCCCCTTTCTGCTATTTCTTATGCTAGTGTAAATCAGAACCAACGTTACTGAAAAGAGAAGATGCTCTAAGTGTCAAAACCAAATTCATGGCGATTACATTTTTAGATAATATTAGCTTTCAACAGCAAGCAAATAATAGGAAACAAGGCAACCTCTAACAAGTCTTTAGATTGCCCAGGTGATTAGGCCAGTAGATGGTAAATGTAGTTCAATTTGAAAACATGTAAAATAATTAGCACGGAAGAGGAACAAGCGTAGAAAACTCATGATTAATGAGTCAATTATCTAATACATGAACCAGAAAAAGGTGTTAGGGTGAAGGATTGTCACTGCAGACAAAAATAATTGAAATCATTATCCCAGTTCATAATGGTAGTAAAAAGGAAAACATACTAGATCATACCACAGGTCTGAAATGTGGCATGAAAGAGATGACTCCGTTGCCTCAGAACAACTTTGCTTTGTAAGGACTTGAGAAGCTTGAAGATAATTTGCTCGTTCTAGGACCTTTTAAGGATAATTTTTTTGAAAACCATCCTTGTGACTTAAATCCTAATTTTCATGGAAAGTCAATAGGACGTAGGGTTGTAAGCCACCTTTGCAAGTACAAAGTAAATGCTTATAAAAATTTTACCATTGATCTTTTATGTGCATCCAAACTCTCTGTTTTTCTCTACACGCATCTATCTATCTATCATACGTAAATGTGTATTAATACATGCATATAGTTCAACATGTGCACGTGTGTGTACACACACACACACACACCCCTAAAAAGAAATGAATCAATAAAAGTATGCAATAGATATTGAATAAGCAGATGCACGTGATCCAGAGATTCTGGTGGCATCAAATTTAGTAATAACATGATTATTTGTTAAATTACTTTTTGGTACTTTGGCTTTAAAAATGTGGCATATTTTTGCTTTTATAAGGTCCCTGTCTTTTTCCAGTTGTTTGAGAAATGAAGCTGCTGTATGGCCTTTGGTTCTGCCAGCACACACATTCTGGCTCTGCTGGCTTTTAACTTTATAGCTAAAAAATAAAATCTAACCGAGTTCATCGTATTCCATATGCAGCTATCCTTTATGCAGTAAAGGGTAAAAGTATGAGTTCCTGCTACTAAGCATCTTTCATAGTGATGCGAGGTCAGCAACTTTTCAAACGTGTGTTTTAAAGCAGGGTTGAGGAGATCTCAAATACACACGCAGGCACTTCATCATTGCCAGCAATAAGTCTTCACAAATCATGAGTCTAACCTTCAAAAATCTGGAAATGGCTTAAAATAATGAGATTTTTTCAGATTAAAACCAAACAAGCAATGGGGTCCTATTTTCTCCACAGCCGTGGGGGCTAGAAGCTTATTTAAAACATCATAGTAAAAGCTAAGCTTCACAAGAAATCGCTTGGCTCTGGGAGTGGTGACTTTTAGAAAACCAAGTCAGCAACACTTCTATAAAATGACAGCCAATAAATCAAGCGCCTGTGCTACTGCCGAGGGAAACCTGAGGTGGCAGCTCACGTGGAAACCTGTTGCTGGGTTTTGCATATAACGTTTAGTTTAACTTCTCTGTAATAAGGTACCACCACAATGGAGTAAAAGTTGTACTGATGACTTTCAGCTCTCTCCTTAACTTCAAGGTACATGTCTCAGTCATGTAGCATAATCCTGGTTTGCATATTGGGTGTTAATTCTCATTCTATAGGAGAGAAGGGCAGATAATAACTTTGTGTATGTGCTGTTCCTTGTTTGGACCAAGTGTCTTTGCAGCTTCTATCGCAGCTTGGGAAACTAAAATTAAACCTATGTCTATATTGCAAACTTACGGTGTCGGGCAGCAGGGACCTCAAAGACTGTGCTGTTCTGTACATGTTACCCCCCCACCCGAGGCTGACTGGCTGCAGCAAAAGCTGCCATTTTTGTGCCTCTTCCAAGTGCTGCTGCTTCCTGAATAGAAGTGGCATAGCCGTGTGGCACCAGGGCTAGCTAGCCCACCTACAGCACCCTCTTTCCAATTCAGGAGGTAGCAGGTGCAGCTCTGCCTAA
>JAGPOW010003316.1:187856656-187869712 GCA_030014935.1 Caiman crocodilus
GGGATTCCCCAGGGGTCTGTGCTGGGTCTGATATTTTCAATATCTTCAGTAATGACTTGGAGGATGCAACTGAGTGCATGTTTAGTAAATGTGCAAATGAGACCAAGGTGAGTGGGACAGCAGGCACTTCAGAGGGTAGGATTAGGATTTAACCTGACTTGGTAAATTGGGAAACTCGTCTGAAATAAATAGAGTTAAATTCTTTATGGACAAGTGCGAAGTACTGCATGTAGGAAGGAGCAATTAAACAGCCGGTACAAAGGAGGGCGTGACTAGTTAGGCTGTAGTACTGCGGGAAATACAGCGCATCGCATTCTAAAGGTACGTCAGTACTGTAAAATTGTTGTAAAGAAGGCTAAAAGCCAACTGGGAAGTTTTTAAGAGTTAGTTAAACAAACATTTGTCTGGTTTAAGCAGAGAAGGCCCTGCCTTGATCCAGCTCTTGGATTAGATGAAGTTCCCAAAATTAAAAATAACTTTGAAGACTCAAATAACTCAGTCACACGATATATAGCTTTGCACGTTTAGGTTACCATCTCAGAAATAATGTGTGGGGGACAGTGGTGAAAAAAATGTGTCTTTTATCCAATGAACATGGGTTTTCTCTGGACTATTTAAGAAGAATTAAGCTCTGGAAACCCCAAGTTATGTTTTTGGGAGAGATCTTTATCAATCTACCTTTTGGAAAATCTCCCCACTAGAAATCTGGTTACAGTCATTAGCGTTCTACTGCATGACTTTACAGATGAGAGTCGAGTCACTTCTGTCAAGTACTTTGAGTGATTTTGAGTGACTTATTTATTTCAGGGGTCAGCAACCTACAGCCCATCGACTTGCTCTGGCCTGCAGAGCTGAGGGGTTTGGTGGTGTTCTGGCGGCAGTGGAGAAGTGATGGAAGTAACATCAACCTGCCTTAGACCCAAGCTGGCTTCATTCTAGTCCACCATTAAAAACATTAAAAACATTAAAAAATGTTGCCAAATATTTCTCTCTGCTTCAGGTTTCCCTCTATAAAACAAGGTGGTAGATCTGCCCTATTTCAAAGGATTGTAAAGTACTTGGTGCAAGGTGGGGAACTGTACCATAAATAGATTTGTTGTTCCCCTACACTTTTCCTTTCCAGCTAATTTCTTCACATATTGGTCATCTTTTTACTCCATTATCTGCAAAAGTGAATAACTTTAGAAAGTGAAGTTGGTCATACATTGCTATTTACTATTTGGAAATACATACGTATGTTTTATTTAGTACAATTGTAAAATGTCTCAATTTTAATGCAAGCCACTGTAGATAAGTTTGCATTGCATATTGGGCACTTTGTTTCAACTCAGTACTGGCTATATTTTCATTCTAAATAGTTTTTGAGCAGTGATGACTTTTTATGGTATTTAAAATGCGTCTGTGCTGTTTTAACCTAATGTAAAGTTCCTAAAAATGATGAAAAAGCATCCAACTAAAAAAATAAAACCTTTCAGGTTCTTTCAGAATTACTTTGGGGATCAGCGTAGCACAGTGATCACTTTTAACATTTGGAATAATGTCAGAGAAACAATTTGCTTACTCTAATGGTCTTCAGTGTTTGTAATATTCAGTGTGCTCTAAATATCCACCGCTTCAGACTTATTCTTTGATTGATCAGTGTTTCACAGATAGAAGACTTTTGGCTCCTCTAAATACTCTAAAAACAAATGTGTTCACTCTAGCTAACATGGGAGCAATACTTGGGCCTTAAATAGCATTGTTCATTTTCAGGTGTTGCACAAATATTCAGTTTTTTCCCCAGTACCCTGTGGTATGACTAAATGGGAACTGAGATTTTCAAAAGCACAAATAGAGGGTAGGGCATACAGCTTTTTTATGATTAAAAATGGCTCCCCCATTATTGTTACTATTCAACCAATGGGAAAAGGAGACAGGTCCTGCCTTGTCTATAGTTAGTAAGTGGCAGAATCAACTAAAAATGTTGGTGGTTTGCCTGCTAGGCCAAGGCTCTGTTCTTTGTTCATGCGGAAATCGCTGCATGTCTTAGCATAGCTATAAGCTACCTTAGCAGACGCTGCTGAGTTTTTCTTGTGCAAACTGTTATTTGAAAGAATATAAACAGAAACTGCACGAGGGTGCAGAATAAAGGATTCATTTATATGAATGTACTGTGCCTGTGAAACAATTACAATTATTTTCCTATAGAACTGAACACTTTGGTTCTTAAATTGTTCCAGTTCAAGAGAGACTGTACTAGCTGATAGGAGACAAGAGCCTCACCTACAGCAGGGAAGGCCCAGGAGATCTCTTTAGTTTTGTCCTAGATATATCCAAAAACTTATACAGGGAAGACAGCCAATTAACTGAGAAGATATGGGGCAGTTTTCTATAGGTTTTGGAATCTGAAGTCTGAAGCACCTGCTTTTTTTGCCCTACCTTATCCATAATGTTGGTTAAAAACAGAGGACTTTAATACCTAAGGCTGTTAGTACAGCATCATCTTCAAGCTCTAAAATCCTGCTTTTAAAAAAACCTAGGTAGAGTAAATATACCTTACAACATGGGGCAAATTTCTGTCAGACAGGGAAAGACATTCAACATGTTGGGCTTTCGTGTCTTTAATCCTTGGGACCGAATTCTATTCTGAATAATTGTAGAAGAAATAAGAGGTGTGTGCACGACACTTTAAAGAGGGCTAAATGTTTTTGCACCACTTTAATGGTGTCGGTGGTTGCACGCTTCAGCGGCATATTGCACATTAATTCCGGCTGCTGTAGGAAATTTGGAGGTGTAATGCACCTTAAATGACTTGGGGCGAAGCAAACTAAATCTCCTTTAAGGCATTTTAGTTTGCTGTGCCCACAGCTGCAGAGCAAAGCACCAGGCTCCGTGCAGCTTCATGGCTCTGCTGGAAGCCCTGCAGGCAGCCTGGCAGCAGCCTGGGAAATCAGCCTTCTCCCAAGAAAAACAGCAAGCTGATATTTTTTTCCTTCCCCCTGGAGTCTGCCTGCCTGCCTGAGCTGCACGGGAGCCTGATGCTTCCCTCTGCAGCTGCAGTGCTCCCCAGGACTGCCCAAGCCAGGTGCCTGCACACAGGTGGCACCTTGGGGTGGGGGGGACCGCTACCACGAAGGGAAGCACCAGCCCCTCCTCTCCCAAACCCAGGGACCGCGCTGCCCGCCAGCAACTCACCCTCCCCTCCCCACCAGGGAGGCAGGTAAGTCAGCGGGGTGTGTGCATGACAAAGGGGTTTAATCAGCCCTTAAATTGAAACTGTTTTCAATTTAAATTTCAAGTTAAATTGAAACCCACCGCTTCAATTTAGGGCCCCCATTTCATCTACACACAGCACTGATGTCCCATCTTTGGAGCAGCATTTTTTGGTGGTTTCTGTGTTTGACGAGACATCGGTGTCTAAAACATTTGTTTGACCTCCTGTGGAGAGGGGAACTCGTTCTCTGTCACTGAAAGGAAAGAATTTTATATCTCAGCATGGCATGAGATACACCTTGTAGCATGAACAGCGTGTGCCCCCGGCGGCTGGAGGGGCGCGGCTGCACCACCGGTGGCAAGAGCACAGTGGCAGTGGCAGGAGCCCAGCAGCAGTAAGCGGGGAACTCCCACTGATGCCTCTGGCACTGTTGGAGGCAGGGGGAGCGGTGGCCAGGGGCGATCGGGGACTGCCTGCAGAGACCGACAGTGTTGGCAGTGCCTTTTTGCAGCGGGTGCACCGCCACGCGCAGGGGGTGCACGTGCACCTGTGTGCACCCCCTACGCACCACCCCTGCCTTGTAGGAAAATGAAGCTCTGCTAGGTTCTGCTGCTCTGGTCCCCTCTTCTCAGCACACATTATTCCCATGGGGTCTACTTATCATCAGCCTTCCCTCAAAACCTTTCCCATGGCGTAGCCTGGTGCACATGCTTCCAACTGTCTATCTAGCACTTGCTGCTACTTTCATTAGTCCAAAGTATCTTACAAAATGCTGATAATCACTGTGCTCACAGCTAGAAGCCTCCATCCTTGCTGGGTATAATCCTATGATTGCTTAGTGTTCAGTTGATTCACTTGGACTTTCCTGGACTTTCATTCCTTAATAGAGATAAAGACCAGTTAAAAAGGCCAATAAAAAAAACTGCATCTCAACTCTCAATCTGTTCCCTCCTTTACCCAAGTAAAAAGAATTTTCAGCTGTAGGACAGGAAGATAAAAATACCTTTATTTCATGCCACTCTGGTGACACTCAACAGATGCAGCTGTATTTTTTGGTTGGTTTTTATTTAAGCATATTCTCTATATTTCAATCAGACTCTGAGCACAAACAAGAGTGGGGTGGAAAGTCACACATGACATCATCAAGTAGAAAATTACACGTGACAGGTTGCAGGTACCTAACCTCATTGACTCCAGGCAGGGCTTGCAATTGGACAGGGGCAAATGAAAAGTAAAGATACAATCTGGAAGACTGGAAAGAAAGAAGTAGAAAATTGCTACAGTTGTTTATATAATAAATAATAGAAAAATTGAAAAGAATCAATATTCCTTTGCCCATGATTATCTTGTTATTGATGGCAAAGTTCTCACATTATCCACTCTCACTTCCTAGGAACATAGGGACATAAGATTGGAAAGGACCTCCCAGGCCATTGGGTCCAGTCCTCTGTGTTTGTCAGCAAACATTTCTCCCAAAGGGTGCCCATAAGTGTCAGCTCCAGTGCAGAAGACCATCACAGGGCTTTACTAATGCCAAACCAATTATAAGAATCTGTTGAAATCCTGTAAGAGTCTTCTGCTCCACCAGTCCTGTTTTGCAGGCTCCACCTGGACCTCACAGCTTTTTCCATAATTGCTTTTCATTGCAAATCTTATCTAAAACATCTCTTCCCCTGAGCCTTTAAGTATCCATCTTTTTCTGCTATTTTTTAAAGCCCCATATCATTTGGGAATACATTTGTATAAAGATGATATGCCAAATACAGTATTCTTTATTAGTTGGATGTGTGCCTTGTTTACAGAGTACTCAAAATTAACATGCATTGTATAGACATAAAGAAGTCCCTGCTGCTAATCATATTCAGATAATATACTTCAAATGTAGCCCTGTCAGTTTGTTCTGTGCTTGTACAGCTCAGAGCACAGCAGGTTGTTGGTCTGTGATTGGTATCCATCCAACCATATAAATAATTAATGTAAAATAGGCCTCAGTAGCACAAATCCCGAGGTATGTGCCTACTTGTACACCCATAGTTAATCCCACTGGAGACACCATAGCTAAGTACAGACATTCAAAAAGTCTGAGACAGAATTGATCCAACCTTTGCGGGTTGCTCCAAGCTATAAAATTGGATTGTAAGCAAATGTAACATGTATTTACCTGGGGGGGGGGGGTGCAGGACAGCATGTAAGTATCTGCATGGGCCAGGCCAGATGGCAGGGTGGCATGCCCACACACCTCCCAGCCTGGCAGCTGAGCCCAGCTGAGTATGGCCATCCCTGATTGGCTGTCAACCACATGCCCCCACCCCCTGCTGTCAGTGCAGACCCTCCCCTGCTCTGGGAAAAGTCCCTGGGATAGGGACCCCTCACACTGTGTGGACCCCACATGGGGGAGCCAGGGCAGGGGGCTCCACTTCTCCCTCACTAGCCCTCTGTGCCCCCTGCCATCTGGGCTGGGGTGCAGGGCCTTTGCTGCCTCAGCTCTGTGACAGCCTGGGGGCTGGGCCAGCCAGGCTCTGCTGGAGCCCACCCACCTGCCCTGCTAGAGGGGGCTAATGAGGAGGTGCAAAGCATCCTGGGATGCTGGGGGACAGCAAATAACTTGAGCCAGGAGGGGATTTGGGACAGAAGTTCAATAAACTGATCTAACCACCTGGGGTCATGAGGAACAATGGTCATAAGCTGATGGAGAACAGGTTTAGGTTGGAGATCAAAGGCAATATTTTACAGTTAGGGTGGCCAAAATCTGGAACCAACTTCCCAGGGAAGTGGTCCTCGCCCCTCCCTTGGGCATATTCAAGAGGAGGTTGGATGATCACCTGTCTGGGGTCTTGTGAACCCAGCGTTCATTCCTGCCTGTGGCAGGGGTCAGGCTAGATGATCTGTTCAGGTCCCTCCTGACCCTAGCTACTATGAAGCTATGAAGCTACTATGAAACTATTAAAACCTAAATCAGTTAAGTTTTATACTGCATCCATCCAGGTTTATCTTAAACCAGTCTCAGGCATTTTGAAACTGGTCAATGTGCACTGAACTTCTGTTCAGTTACAGGTTTAAACCCATTTCCAGTCACTTATACCAGTTTATGTGTAATGTCTGTCCCTAGCCCATAAGTCCCATCTCTTCATATGAGGTCAATAGCGAATGTGGATAACTATTTGCAGAATCAATACCAGACTGTTGACTTACATCGAAAGGGTTTTCTTTGAGGTCCCACCAAGCCTTCAGTGCCACCAGAGCTATGGTGAGAGCTCTAGCCTGAGTTCATCTGGAGTGTTTGGAAAGGAGGAAAGATTCAAATCAATTCAAATTTGCATGACTTTCCTGTGCTAATCAACATTTACAGTGCACAACAGCCTTCACTCTTTCAGTCAATAAAATGAGTTCTTGATAATGCTCTTGTTTCAGATCTCTAAATTTGTTTAATTTGGGTGGCACATAGCTCCAATCACTGTAAATCACTGGTAAACATTACCATCTGCATCCATCACTAGCATCAACCAGACTGGTAATCTGTGGTTTTAGGTTAACACAGGAGATCACAGGACTTCAGCATCTGTCCAGAAATAGTTACTTTCCTTTCATTATTTGGCTTTGGCAACAATACTTCAGAAGTTTCAAAAGGTGGACCATTTCCACACTTCCTGCTTTCACACATTACACTTCTGTAGTGCAAGTGTCTTGTTCACTCTTTGCTTCATGAGATAATGTGTCTCGCTTGAAGCAAATTGACTGTAGATAGATTTAGGACCTATTATATTCACCCCAGATTTCACAGTTATGGGGCTCTTAAAGTCATTTATATTAAGGTGCATTATTGCTTAATGGACTTCTTCAGAAAACATTTTTGTTTACGACAGGTCTGTTCTCTCAAAAAATCAGCGCCTTGCTTCCTGATTATTCATCTCATGAAGCCAATTGCCAACACCTTATCAGTTTAAAATAGAGTGAAATGGGTTTTCATTGATCTGTCAAGGTAAAATAGACTCAACTAGTTTCTTAGCTATGAGCATATAGACTGACGTGCCTTGTGCTCATGAGTTTGTTAGAGAGTAGCAGATGACCTGTGACTGACAATGATCTGTTAATAATGCACTTCATCACTGAGGGCAACTAAACTTTTGGACAGTTTCCACTTCTAAAGTGGGTGTTTGTTTTCACCAGAACAACGTGCAAGTGTTAGCTGCACTGGTGGACTTGAACACAGACTGCATAAAGTTTGGCCAGAAACTGACTTTCTTTTATAGTTGTTACCCTCAGAAGACTGAATGGAGTCATAGTTTCATAGCTGGTAGGGTTGGAAGGGACCTGAGCAGATCATCAAGTCTGACCCCCTGTCATGGCAGGAAACAGTACTGGGGTCAAATGACTGCAGCAAGGTGTCTGTCTAACCTCCTTTTAAAGACCCCCAGGGTAGGAGCCAGCACCACTTCTCTTGGACTTTGGTTCTAGCTCCTAGCTGCCCTGACAGAGAAGTAGTGCCTCCTGCTGTCTAGCCTGAATCTCCCTTCTTCCAGCTTGTGACCGTTATTTCTAGTCACTCCTGGGAGTGCTTGGGGGAACAGGGACTCCCCCCAGTGCCTGCTGGCCCCTTCTGACTAGTTTGTAGACGGCCACTAGATCTCCCTCAGCCTTCTCTCATGGAGACTGAACAGGTTCAGGTCCTGTAGCCTCTCCTCATAGGGCCTGCTCTGCTGCCCCCTGATCATGAGGATGGCCCTCCTCTGGACCCTCTCAATACTGTCCACATTGCTCCTGAAGTGCAGCACCCAGAACTGGACACAGTACTCCAGCTGAGGCCTGACCAATGTCACATAAAGGGGGAAGATCACCTCCTTGGACCTGCCTGAGATGCATCTGTGGATGCACGATAAGGTGTGGTTGGCCTTCCCGACCACGTCCCCACACTGTCGGCCCATGTTCATCTTGGAATCAATAATGCCTCCAAGATCCTTTTCTGCCTTTGCACTGCCAAGAAGGGAATTCCCCAGCCTGTAGGTATGCTGCTGGGTCTTCTTCCCCGGGTGCAGCACCTTGCACTTGTCACTGTTTAAACCCACCCTGTTCTCATCCACCCACCCCTGTAATCTGCCTAGGTCCAATTGCAGCCTATTCCTCCCTTCTAGTGCGCCCCCACATCTTAGTGTCATCAGCAAATTTGAACAGGATGCTCTTTACCCTCTTGTCCAAGTCATTGATGAAGATGTTGAACAGTGTGGGTCTGAGGACCAAGCCCTGGGGAACCCCACTGCCCACTTCCCTCCAGGTCAAAAATGACCCGTCCACCACCACTCTGTGTGCAGCCCTCCAGCCAGTTAGTGACCCATTTGACTGTGTAGGTGTCGACACCACAGTCCCCTAGTTTTTTAATGAGAATGGGGTGAGAGACAGTGTCAAAGGCCTTCCTAAAGTCCAGAAAGACTATCCACTGCTACCCCTACATCTAAAGATTTTGTGACCTGGTTGTAGAAGGCCACCAGGTTGGTCTGATAGGACCTGCATCTAATGAACCCATGTTGGTTGCCCGTAAGCATAATCTCCCCTGCTGGCCCCTCGCGGACATGTGCCAGGATAATTCTCTCAAAAAGCTTACCCAGGACCAAGGTAAGACTAACTGGCCTATAGTTTCGTGGGTCCTCCTTCCTCCCTTTTTTGAAAATGGGAACCACTTTGGCCCTTTTCCAGTCCTCTGGCACCACACCAGAGCACCACGAGTGCTCGTAGAGCTGTGCCAGGGGTCCTGCCATAACTTCTGCTAATTCCCTCAGCACTCTGGGGTGGAGATCATCAGGACCTGCTGATTTAAATACATCCGATCCCTCCAGAAGTTCCCTGACTAGGTCCTCACTGGCCCTGGGCCTGGGTGTGCCTCCCCTGGGGCCTGAGGGGGTCCCGGTGGATGGGCTGATCTGGTCCCTGCTCAGGAAAATGAGTCGCTGTATGCAAAAGCCATTTTTGGTATTTCCTGTCCTCGCCATGCATCACTATAATCTCCATAGGAGAAGACACAAAGGGCATGTCCTCATGAGTGCACACGTGCATTTCCCTAGGGACACATAGCAGTGACACATATCTGTGCTGCTGCTACTTATCCCTGGGCATGCCCGTGCATGCACACAGTGACACACAGTGAGTTGCCCTGGGTCGGGTAGGCGAGGCTGGGGACAGTACCTGGCCTGGCCCCAGCACCTGTGTGACTGCTGGAGCTTCAGCAGCAGTGATCTGGGTGCATGGAGCCTGGTCAGAAGCCAGAGTGCAGCTCCGAGTGGCCAGGCTATAGTTTCGGGTGGTACACACTGCTGCCATGTGTGCCATCCTGCTTATTTTTTGGTGCGTTTTTTTAAGATACTAGGATATCCCAGTATCTAATTTTGCCCCCGTGCTGCAGATAGGTAGCATGGTGAACACATTAACATGTGCCACGTGCATTTTGAGGCGCTGCAAACTGTGCATTCCTGTTCATGGGGATGTGGCCTAAGAGTATATTCTTTCTCCTTGCACAAATTCATCTGCAGTGAATGCTTACAGCTTTCAAACAGTTGTCATTTTAGATGTACAACTCTGAATACATCCTTTTTTCTGCAAGTGCTTACCAATAAAGACTTCCATGTCTTTGTTTCTGACGGTAAGGGAATGAAAATTATTACATGCCTCTTGGGAGCTCTTGTCAGGCCACGAATGCTGCACTTAGAAATTGTGTTTTCCTTTTCCGCCCCGCAAGACAAGAAACATCTGTTGCGGTATAGTGTGTTCTTTAAACTGTAAATTTTCATAGGAGAAATCCTTCTTGTGCGTAGTCCACTGGAAAACAGCTACGGTGTAGATTCAACAGTGGATTCATACTGCATGCTCACCCAGAGCTCATTGCTAATGAACATAAACCTAGCATCAGGATCTGGCCCCAAGGAAGAGAAGACATGCCTGCATTGCAGGCTGCAGGTGTGGCTGCTGTCTGGGTAGCTGTATCTGAGCTAGTTTTAACTAGCTGGCTATGCACCAATAAGGGTGTCACTGCCGGAGGTAGAAGGTTTGGCATGGACTGCAAAAGTCATCTAGGACCCTGGGTAAATAGTCAGTGGCTAGCCTGCTTTGTATTACCATGCTACACCACTCGCAGTACCTGACCTATCTAATTAGATTTGTGTATATGAGCTGCTGTTGTTCCTCTGGATTGCAGCATAGACATAGACAAGTCAGGTTTCACAGTGGCAACCTCCCAGTGACTTCAAAGAAAGCAGAGCCTGACTTTACTGTATACTAATATAATTCTCTTCTCCTTTGCTGAGATGTAATACTTGCACCCATTATTACCACAGTATCTGAGCTCAGTGGAAGTTGCACTTTTCATAAGACGATAAGTGGGGAACAACTGTTACAATCACAAATTCCCATAGATACTAAAGCCAAATGTTATAAGTGAGAGGGAGTTTTTTGTAAAATTCCTGGTACTGTGTGTATTTTATCTCTGAAATGCTGATTAAACACAAACATTTGTGAAAACAGTAAGGTACTTAGCAGCTTCATTTAGAGAGAGGCTGTTTTTATTAGTAATATGTTCTATAGTTACAATGATTAACTGCCCTGTGGAAAGAAGTTTTTATATTTCTTCAGACGGTTTAAAACCAATTCCCTTTGAAAGAAGTAAGAGAAGCTTAAAATACAAGAAGCTGTTCACAAGTAAGTGCTGTCAAGATTGGTCTAATCACCTAGTCTCATATCTTTCTTTTCTTTCACAGAGCCATGTTTGACTATGACAAGAGCAAAGACAGTGGCCTCCCAAGTCAAGGACTCAGTTTTAAATATGGAGACATCCTCCATGTTATCAATGCTTCTGATGATGAGTGGTGGCAGGCGAGGAGGGTCACGCTGGAAGGAGACAGCGAGGAAATGGGAGTTATACCCAGCAAGAGGAGGTACTTGTAAAACTCTGTTTTTCTATTTCATTTAGTGCAAAGTTTAAACTTTATTCCAAAGATGGTGTTTGCTCATCTGGTAATGGGATCAAGTGCAAAAAAGAGCTGCAAAAAGTATTCAAGAAGAAGAAATAATGCAGTTCAGCAAGAGGCTTGAAGAGTTCAATCTGCTTAGCTTATCAAAAACAATATCAAGAGGTAACTTGATTACAGTGGTATAAGTACCTTCACAGAGGGAGAACACCAGGCATTAAAGGGATTTATCATAGAAAGTCAGAACCAGCGGCAACAGCTGGAAGTTAGATCCAGGCAAATCTGTATTAGAAATGAGGTATACGTTATTAACAGTGGGAGTGATCAGCCATTGGAACAAACAACCATGTGAAGCCTTAGCTGTCTTGATGTTCTCAGATCAGGACCATATGGCTTTCTGGAAAGTAAGTTTTAGCCAACATATATATGTCGCAGCATTCTGTTCAGGAGTAGCTGAATTATATTCTAAGGACTTCTGTTTTGTAGAAAATTAGACTACATCAATGGTGCTCGGCCTTCCAGTCCAGCAGGTCAAATAAGCAGTGTGGGGCTGGTCCACTGGCTGGATTCTGCAGGCAGAGTCCATTTGTGGGCTAGATCCAGCTGCCAAATGACCCCAAATACCACATCCAGCTGTGGAGTGACATTGCATGCCAGATCCAGCCATAGAGTGACCCCATATGCCAGCCCAGGCCAGCCCCGTGTATCAGCACAGCAGGGAGAGCTGTCACGGTGGTAATTAACCTTGGCATCACTGCCATTTTTCGAGACCCGCAGGGAGCCCCGTGAGCCAGATGGCATGGCCCCACGGGCTGGATTCCACCCAGGGGCTGGAGGCTGAGCACCAGTGGAGTACATAGTCAAATGGACTTTAAAATCTATTCATCTAATCTTACCCGCTTGAGAACTGACAGCACGGAGGTCATTTTCCCTTAAAACATTAGCTTTAACTCAGTCTCTAAACTAACTATATGTATCTTATTTAACCATGATTAATTTAAGGGGACGAGTAATGGGTAAATGTGGTACTTGAGTATTACTCATAATTTTTATGATCTATAATGTCTATTTGGTTGCCTTTGTGAAATCAATTTTGGTCTCATGTGGTCCTGAGAATGCCATAATGCCATAAATATGAACATCGGTCAGTACCTTTCATGAACTGAACTGGCAGCGAGGAAAATGAAACTCATCAAACAAAATGAGTTTCCCTCTGCTGCAACTCTGCTACCGTGCCAGTTACAAGTAGTCTGTCCTCAGCAATTTCATCCATAGAATTGATCTAAAAGTGAGAGCTCTCATTATTTCTAGCGGGATGAACTGGAACCCCCAAGAATGGTGCCCAGTTGCAAGTTAACCGTGCTCCTCATTTTTGCCTTGCTGAATGTCACTGAGGAAAACTGAAATCCCCTCAAATACCATATTGTATCTAGATCCTGGAAAATATGTTAAATACTTCACTCATGCTAATTCCTGAAGGAAAGTTGTCATTGTAGCTATTGTATGGACATCATAAGAATCACAAATGACTAGAGTGGTAGTCCATGTAAAAATTATTGGGAGGGAGATGGATGCAAAGATATTGTCTCCTTCTTAAATTATCGAGCACATTGTGGAAAGCTTTGCAAATCGTTCAGCTCAGCGAAGTATAAATAAAGGAGGTACGGGAAAGCAAAAGCAAGTGATGAAATGAAAGTAGTCATCTGTCTTGTTGATTGTACATGTGTATTTGTGTACCTCGTTTTCATTTGGTGGCAAAGAGTGCATGTGCCTAAAGTTTATTGACCTACTTGCAAAAGAATGCTTTCAAGACTGTCAGAAATATGGACACCTAAACCTGGTCAGCATTTCTTTGTAGGGCAGCAAGGGAGAAAGACGTGGTTCTTTGTACACTTAGGCAGAATCATAGAAGGG
>JAGPOW010003316.1:187881718-187902782 GCA_030014935.1 Caiman crocodilus
TTTTTCCCAACTACTCAGCTAGTCTAATAAACTATATCGAGTCTTGCTTTTTAGCCTCATCAAGCAAAAAGCATTTTAGTGCATAGCATTCAAGCACTGCAAGAAATAAAGCATTGCTAATTTCTCTCTGGGCTTTTCTATGATGCTTTTGTCATTGTACCTTTAGGAATGCTACTACAGTGTCACTGGTATTATTTTTGTTTTACCTAGAGGATACCAAGGCAAAGTCCAAATTATCAGAAGAGTCAACTGCTTTTGGGTGCTAAATATCACTTTTTAACTTTAATTGCAGCATTTGGTAACATTTAAGAACTGGGCTTTGTCAACTTAATTAGGTTTTAAATTAGTTTGGGGGAGCAGTTCCTAATTGATTGTACAACTCCAAGACTTTTATGCTGCCAGCGAATTAACCAGAGTGGGGCTATGGGGGAAGCCACCTTGGGTGTTGATTTGGTGGCTGGGAGTGGAGGCTGCCATGGCTGCTGCGTGATCACACCAGCAGCAGTAGTGACACCCAGAAATCTTCACTGCTCCTGTGTGTGGTTCCCAGTTGCATTGTTACACTCATGTGTGCTGCCAGCCCTCCTATTTCTCCAACCCCTAAGGACCTGCTTCTGCACCCCCTCTCCACCTTGCATCTCATTACACAAGGGGCACCATTATTTTACACGTGTACTCCTTCCGGGCTGCCTCTCTGCCAGTAGTGGCTGATGAGAGCACACAGCCTGACACGTTAGTCCCTGGAATGACTCACCGTTAACTTGAATGGCCCATGATTAACTTACAGACATAACACAGCGTTGTCTAGGGAAAATGTGTTAGCACATTTTGTGCTGCATACTTCACAGGACAATGGACTTGCACATCTGTAGGATCCCCAGACAATAGACTTTCTTCCAGAAGAAATGTATTGTCTGTTTGCACAGCCAGTTCCTAATGCCCAGTGACACACTGGACTCTGGAGCTGGGATGAGAAACTGCAGGGAGAGTCTTAGCCCCTGCCATCCCAGTACAGACAAAATCTCCTATCAATTCATGTGCGAAATACTAATAAATCTCTACTTAGCTTAAGGAAAATGTATTTTTTCAGAGTTTGTAGCTGCAACCTGTATTCCTGAAACATGGAAAATCTCAAAATTATCTGTTTTGAAATGAAAACTTCATATTTTTACAAGAAGTCAGCAAAATGCAACACCTTGGAACCTGAAAGGAAGCAAAATTTAACATCTCAACCCCAGAAAGCTGACACGCTTGCTCCAGCCTTTTGTCTCGAGCCAAATTTGCATGGTCAATCTCAACACAACAGAAATGTCTTGCCCACGAGAGCCTTCCATCACCATCCTCCGGTGAACTATGAAACATCATCACAAGAAAGAAGCATAATTCAATGAACTGCTTGCCATCAGACAACTCTGAGGTAAAAAGACTGCCCCAGCTTTTATCAGAGCCTATTTTGCATAAAATGAACTTTTCCAACCAGGAGATCTTACACCATCTTTCAGCTCTCCTGTGAAATATGAATGTTCATTTCCACCTGGGAGAAAGTTGACAATCTTTGCACTCTCCTATGCCCATAATATATCATACAAGGGAATGTAGATCATTTCTGTAGTACATATTTTGTCTGTCTTGAGTACAAAGAGCCAGGTTTCTGTGGCATGATTGCTAGAGTCATTGTGAAGCATAAACAAGAAGAGCTTTTAATGGCTCATTTTTAAGTCTCTCTATGTGATGCATCAGAAATCTAATTCAAAGCAGCCATTTTAGAGTCTTAGGAAAGATAGGAGTGAGATTTAATATTAATGCAGATTAATAATTAGAAAAACTATATTCATCTTTGAGCTAATTATTTTCTCAGCAGACATCCATCCTATTTAGGAAATTATACAGCCTCCAGTCTTCATTTCCTACCCCTTCTGTCATGGGGCTTCATCTTCTAGTCTAAAATGTAAGGCTGTTCCTATGGTTTTAATACCACAGATTGGATTTGAAAGATATATTTCAGTGGTTTCCGTACGAACATCCTGCATTTACTGACAAACACATTTATTCCAAAGTTCAGCTGTCGCTATAGTAACCCGCATTCAGCATGTTTCAATCGAGACTCTAAAAGCCCACTCAGAAGGGAGCATGTCATGCTAATTATTGATCTATGAAAAGACTAGACTTTGTCTATAAGAAATTCAGACATTTCTGTTGCCTCTCAGGAACCAGATCGTTTAAATACCCAGTCTTTCACAGCTGGAAGATTTTCATGTATTTACTCTAGTCTCTTATGTGGCAAGCTGTACCGCGCAGCTGGGAAAAGGTAATGTTTAGACCAAGGTCGGTAACCTTACTTCCCAACTACTTGTTACCCCGTCCAAATCACAGAAGTTCGATCCTGAGCACCGATCAGCCAGCTTTGCAAGCTTTGACTCAGATCTTCTCAGTAATTCAAAGCAATTTGAGGAGGCAGAAATAGATTTCCCATTATGGCTGGCTGATTGGATTTTGGTGCCTGGCCTGCTAAATACTCCTGATGATTTTGCGAAGGTGCTAAACAACTATTACAATTGCAGTCATATTAGTCAAGGTGAGTCAGGGATCAACCGGACCGTTCCCTTTTTCTTGCTCCGTTCAGATTCAGCCCCTGCTTTCACGTTGGTGGAGTGTTTTGTGGCGGGGGTTGAGGAGGGCAGGGGCTGAGGGTGCTTCATTTTGTTTTCCTGCCTTGGTTCTGTTGCTCGAGCTGATTTTTTGCATTTTCTCCTGCTACATTTAAGCGTTCTGAATTCACAGTACTAAAGGCCACTACATAATACATAACATGCTTGTATTAATACATATTTAATGATGTGTGCTCTAGATTCCCATAGGTACAACCAATATGGTTTTCAAAATGATTTCATATTCCATTTGCATTTCATTATGATAGCACACTTGAAATCTTAATCACACATCATTTAAAAACATTCGCTCGTATAAAAATGGAAACCCTATGCAGCGGTTCATAGTGTTTTAGGCCGCAACAGATCATCTGATCGTGTGATCAGACTTCCTATATGGGACAACCCCTTAAATTTCACTCATTTATCTCTGTCTGGAGCCCAATACTCAGGCTTAACAAAGGTATAACTTGGATTCTGTGTCTGTCAGACACTTTTGAATTTGAAAGCAGAGAGATGAAATATCCACCATATAGTATAATAACTTTGTTCCAGTGAATAAGTACCCTCACTGTCAAAAATGTATGCCCATTTTTTTTATTTGCATATGTTGTCCTCAGCTTTCAGCTATTGATTCTGGTTATGCTTTGCCTTCCTAGATTAAAAAGCCTATTTGGTTCATGCCATTTTCTTCCTCTAAAGGCATTACTTATCTCCTCTTATCAAGGCACCTTTTAATCTTTTTGGTAGACTATACAGGTTCAGTTCTTTAAATGTCTCACTGAAAGGCATTTTCCCCAGTTGCAAATCACTGTTGTGGCTTTCCCCCCCACCATTCACCTTCTGCAATATATCAGTCTCCTTTTTCTTAAAATGTAGATGCCAGAACTATAAACAGCCTGTGCTTAGCCATCTGCCAAAACTTACTGCCATCCCCAGGTACCAAGTCCTGTGAGATAGCCTGATATTTATTTTCACTCTTTATCAAACACCTACAAATCTCTGGTTTTCCATAGAAAAAGAGGCAAGGGCACATATGCTTTTCCCCTGGCTAGTCTGCTTGCGCTTACTCATATTTGTCTAAGGATGTGTTTTTTTAAAACACGTGTGCCAGCATAATTCATAATGTATCAGCATTGCTCAGCACATGTGTATACTGCCTCCAAATATCGTGAGCCTCCCAGGCAATAGTATTTTAAGTGATCCTATATATATTCTAAATAACTTAAAAGCCTCAAACTAAACTTCTCTGCACTTATAAAATAGCAGCATTTAATACACAGCCTACCTGCATATGTCAGAAGAGAATTTGTAAATATATCTTTAAAGTAAGTCGTGACAAAAGTAAATCCATGCTCAAAGGTCTTTGGAAATGATGTCCTCTCCATTTTCAATGTGTACAAACTTCAAAAGTCCTTAAGTGACTTAGAAGTCTGCATCCCATTTTCAGAAGTGACTTAGGTATCTAACTCCTGTTATTGAAAAACTGGGCCTTGGTTTTACTGAAAGTCTATGGGACTTAGGAACTTTAGGCAATGAGAATTACAGATAAATTATCTAATGGGCCCTTGGGCTTTCCACTGCCCCTAATTTGGGTACTTTGGTCCAGGAGGGAGGGGAATCCAGATCAGTATAGATAAATGCCTTGCACCCCATGGAGTTAATGGAGGGAGTTAGCTGGTTCCAAAATTCAATCAAAAGCGCCTATTTGACAACCAAGTACCTACAGGAATGTTTACTGTAGACAGTCACAAGTTAAAAACAAGTCCCTGACACCAAGGAGCAAAACCCAGGACTAAGTGCCTGGGGATTTCAGTGGAGTGCAGGGCTCCCTGCACAGCTGCAGCTTGGATCGTACTAGACCTTGGGCAGGAATGGAACAGCTAGGGACTTGCTCTGAATTGGTGTCGATTAGAGGTGCACCGATATATCGGTCCATATCATATCATCACCGATAAAAGGAAAACTGACATTATTGGCAATAGTTTTTTTTTCTGGCCAATGTGGCTGATATCACTGATAAACACCGTGGGCATGAGCGTAACCACAGCATGCATGCAGCCAGGAATGCAGCCCAGCAATCTCGGAGAGCAGCATCCAGCCAGTACGTCTGCAGGAGTGAAAAGGGTGTGGGGGAGGGGAAGGGGAAGAGTGGAGGGATGAGCAGACTGAGGCCCCCACAGTGAGGGAGGGAGTGGGGTTGGGGCAGTGGCAGGGGCAGGCCTTGCCCAGCCAGGGCAAGATGCAGAATGGAACTGCTGGCAGTTTGTCCAAGGAGTGTGAGGTGTGCAGGGGGGTTGGCTCCCGCTGCTGCATGCACCCCCAGGGGAGGCATGGAAGACATATGCCCCCCAGGTGCGTGCATGGGACGAGGGTAGGGCTGTCCGCTGCAGGCTGGGGCCGGGGGCTGCACTAGTCTCTTCCTAGTGAGGGGACTAGGCCAGGACTGCACTCAGGGTGGGCAGGGGCACTTGGATGGTGATGGGAGGTGGGGCTACAGAGAATTTTGGGGAGCTGTAGCTCACCCCGTAGCCCTCCCCCCCCCAGTGCTGCCTCTGCCCACCCAGCACACAGCCCCAGCCCAGCCCCTGCTGGGAAGAGGCTGGCGCAGCCCCTGTCCCCAGCCTGCATTGGGCAGCCTACTTTCACCGTGTGCACAAATCTGGGTGTCATATACCCACCATGCCTCCCTTGGGGGTGCATGCAGCAGCAGGGACCCACCCCCCCACATGCCCCAGTGCCTCCCAAATGAGCTCCAGCCCTGCCCCAGCCCCACTCCCTCCATCACCATGGGGGGGAGCCTCAATCTGCACCCTCCACTCCCCTTCGCTCCCCCCCCACGCCCTTTTCCCCCACAGACTTACCAACCGGATACTGCTCTCCAAGCTGCCAGGCTGCATATCAGCTGTCAGATTGGTATCAGCCAATATGGCTGGTTAATAATCGGCCATAATAATCGGTATGAGCCAGAAACATCTTTATCAGTGCACCCCTCCTAGTGTTGATCATGCACACTCGCCTAGGTCTAACAGTCTTTTCAGGCTGAAATGGAAGCACTTAATGATTCTAAATGTGCCCAAGCAGCATCATAGCCACTGGCGTGGGGTTGGTCTGGGTTACTTTGTGATGCAGATGACTAAAATTCTGCCCAAATCTTGTTTGACTACCATGTAAGCAAATTGGAACTTGAGAAAATTTTACTGCACCCCTCTTTATGTTGGGATAGATTGTTGTTCTAGCAGGATTTATTCTTGTCTTGGACACTAAAGAGTTCAGTGACTTTGAGCAAATCACTTGACTCCTGTCTCTGTTTATGCAGTTAAAAAATGGAAGTGATAATATAGAGGTGCTTTGAGGTTCAAGTCATGTGCAGCAAATGCTTTAAGTTCCTTAGAAAAACGTTGCTACATGGGTGCAGAAGATTATTATTATTGCCATGCAGTTGTTTATTCATCTTTAATTGTTCCTAGGGTTGAAAGAAAGGAGCGTGCTCGCTTGAAGACAGTGAAGTTTAATGCAAAACCTGGTGTGATTGATGCAAAAGGGGTATGTATAAGAAAAAGACATTCACTGTTGCTGAAGAGTCAAGTGTAATCACTCTCTGTATATTTTAAAACTGAGCATATTATGGCAATATAAAAGGACAGTGTGAGATTATTTCAACACAGGTTTGGTTTATGATGAAAGACACGAAGGTGTACTATATGACATAATCTTGTAAACAATTATATATAATTTTATATTATAGTTCTAGCATACATTGCTCCCTGATGTGGAGATAGAAGGAAAACCAAAGAGTACTTTTATGATTGTTGGGAATTTAGCTAGGTACTATCTTGAGAAACAAAGATTTTTATAATTCATGAACTGTACATTTATTTAATGAACGATGGGGAAAACATATGACTCCCCTTCCTTCAAAAATTGTTAAAAATGAAATCAAGGTTAAAAGTACCATTGCAGGAAGTAAAATTCAAGCTTTGGATTTAATACTTTAATAGTTGTGACGGACATGGAACAGAGATATATATCGCAATAGGCACAAAGAACCAGCCAGCAAAGAATGTAATTTTAAGCTACCAATATATTTCTAGAAAGCAGGAGTTCAACTGGAAAACCTTTTTGTTTCAATACATTTTCCACTGACATATTCATACAAAAGGATCTTACTGTACTACAAATCCACAGCATGACTGTGTTCTGGCATGTCTAATAGATGATGTGACATTTTGAACAATGCTAAGTAGTGGTTTGTCTGCTATTCTATACATTATCCTCTCCAGGACAGCGTGAGTTGTAAAATGAAAAATATCAATAATTATGTAAGTTAAACTATATTTTTCCATTGAGACATTCCATTTACTGCAGCAAATCAGTTACTTTACATTCCACAAGTTGGGCAGAGAATCTGTTTGCCTTAAATGGGACGACACTCATGAGCTGTAGTGTAACTGCAGGTGGGTGAGCGGGCCATGAGCCCAAGGTGCTCCTTTAAGGGAGGGATGGGCACCAGAATGGAGCTAGGGGGGCATTTCACCCTCCATCTCCCACATACACACTCTTTCCACCTCCTTTACAGCAGTGTCAGTTCTGGCAACAGGGAAGGTAGAGAAGCAGCCAGGTGCACAGTGCAAGAGTAATGGCCAGAGGGAGATTTCACCACTTTTTTAAAAAGCCACTTGATGTGCATGTCAGCAGCAAAAAAAAGGGGTGGCATCCCACATAGCAGCAGAAAAACTCCAGCCTCTGCTCCTGTACCATGGGCTGCCACTTCACAGGGGGCGGTCCTGGCCAGCTGCACCTCTGCTCATAAGTAGCCACTTGGGATGGGATTTTCAAAAGCCATTACAAAAGAGCTCCCATTTGACTACAGCAAGGGAACAACACAGAGCAATTATCCAATGTGAGTGCTTGGGAGTGAAGTTGGAAACCCATATGGTCCCTTCCTGACCTGAATTCCTGTGATCCAGCGAGTGACTCCTCTGAAAGTAAATGCTAACCTGCAGCCTACCCACAGCATGACACGAATGGGGCTAGGCTGCTTCCAGTTCAGGAGGTGGTCCAGACCCAGCATAGCGGCTTGCTCTGTGGACCTGCCCTTAATCTCTTCTTGCCTCAGTTCTCCACTGTGTGGGGCTAGTGCTTCCTCTCTCCCAAATGTATTTTATTCTGTCTATTCAAACTGTGAACCAAGTTGTGTAGAGCAGGAAGTGCTTCGGATGATGCATAAAATTAGCACTGGACCCCTCCACGTACACCCGTATCTCAGTTGGGCTCTCTGGGTTCTAGCTTAATAGCTCTTCTCCAAAATGTCTAAAGAAAATCACTCTTGCAAACAGTACCAGCTGCCAAGAGTGTTGGGATTCTGCTTTCAGTGCAAACATAAAATAACTTTCATCGATTCATAGACGTTAGGGACGGAAGGGACCACAATAGATCATCGAGTCTGACCCCTGCATAGGCAGGAAAGAGTGCTGGGTTTAGATGACCCCAGCTAGGGTCATCTAAACTTTATTATCTTAAACAGAAGTTTTCCAGTTTTCTCCCTCCGTAACGGGATTGAGTTGTGTGCCATGCAATTTATTTCCATGTGTGAATAATAGCATTAGTGTATTAACAATATAATAAATGGGATGGCAGACTGACATATTTCTAATTTAACTGTGCTCCAGCAAAGGCAAAGTAAAAATTTCTATTTGAAATAACCATTATTCTGCTACCTTGTGACTTATTTTTGCTCTTTTCTTTTGGGGTTTAATAGGCACTGTATTGTCAGTCAAATCACTTTTTAAATGTCCATTTCCTGTATATAGTCAAAGCCTTGTGATGAAGAATTCATTCATGTTACTAATGGTCCTTATTCAAACCAGAATCTAGGAGAATTTAATTACCCTTTAATTTCCTACATTGTTCTTCCATCTTTGCCATCAGTGTAACATTAATCTCTCAGCCACTCATTCCATTACTTGTTGAGACATTTAGGAAATTGCATAATTACAGAACAAGGCTGTTCTACCCTTTTGGAAATCCATTTTCATTTGCTAGTCTGTACTAAAATCTGTTTTTTCCCTTTTTTTAAAAACAAAAACTGTTTTGAGACTATCTGTGAAAACATAATGTAGGCTCATGTTGAAAAGAGCATTGGGTGTTGGGGAAGATTGCTGTTTAATTAAGCATCAACATAAATAACCAGGTATTAAAATTATATATGCTCAAAAAGGGTACTCTTTGTTATAGTGAGCAGTGCTGCTGTCTTTCAGGGAACCTGTTTGTTTTATTTATATTGGTAAAAACAGGGATAAATTATCCAACGGTGTTTCTTTAATTTTTCAGATCTAAAGCAAATTTCAGTCCAGATAAGCATTATCAGTAGCTGAGCTAGACCGACCAAACATTTTGGTTAGAAATCAAGCTGTATATTTTCATGGAAATAGGCTTGTGTCCATATATATTCAAGCGTATGTGCAAGAAAGGAGGATTCGGTGTGATTGTACTTATCTCAGAAGATGAAAATTCTATGAGAACAGCATTATGGATATATAAAAGATATGTATGGATGTAAAAAAATTACCAGCTATCCAGAATGCTTGGATCTTTTATGAGTTAAAAATTGCATGTCAACTGAACCATCTCTCTGATCCCAAAAATCTTCTTTTCTAATCTATTCTTTCATTGTGGAAGTGATGTTTCAGTGCAAATTTGGAAATGAGCAAGAATAAATGTTGAAGCAATGTCAGTAAAGAGGAGAAACTCTTTCAGCTGACTTCTTGTCTAAAAGATCTAACTGCATGGTCTTTCTAGGCACATTAGAAATTTGTAACCGTTATGACTTTGTCAGTGTATGGCCCATTTACTATCAATATATCAAGTGTAGAGAACGGGGAATGTGTGGACTTTACGCACAGTTTCCCGTGTTTCTCTATATAAGACAACACCGATCCATAAAAATGAGCACCGAAATCCATATGTAGGCATCTAAATAAGTACCTTAACTATTAAAGGCTATGACCATCCATAGCTCCCATTGCTTCATTTCTTTAGATCCCTGAATAAGTATCTCAATATGAGCAACGGTGTTTAAAATGTTAAGGTACAACTCACAGAACCTGCAAGAGGCCTGGACCTGTGTGCATTAGAGAAATCTCATCTTTGGCTAAGTACAGACATTCAAAAAGTCGTGGGCAGATTCTGACTATTTTACATGGGTTTCTGTAAGTGGACTAGGTTAGTTCAGTAGTGAACAGAGCACAAGTTCACCCTTTGGTGGGGGCGGAGGCACGCGGGCTACCTGCAGTGCCCAAGGCCAGCAGGTTGGGGCACCCCTACACTGCTGAGCACAGCTAAGCAGCTGGACCACCCCAGTTGGCTGCTGGGCACATGCCCCCTTCCCTTTGCCAGTCCTCTGTCAGTCCCAGGCATGTCAGATGCAGATGAGCAGTGGAGGTAGTGCAGTCCGCTCCGTAGGTTCGCGCTCACTCATAGGGGGCATTGTGTGGGCTCCCACTCACCCACCCAGGGACCCCCATGTCCCACGAGTGGGTGCAGACCCAGGGAGCATAAGTAGGCTGCAGGTGATGGGTGAGCACCCCTCCCTTTCCCCTTCCCTATCATCATCAGACACTGTAGCAATTGCACTTTCTTAGAGCCTGAGGCAGAGCCAGCTGGGCACTTGGCCGGAGCAGCCAAATGCAGGCCAAGTTCTAGCACCCCTAGCAGGAGCTAACAAAGGAGCCTGGGATGGCAGAGGACAGCAAGCTAATTTGATTCAATAGAGGAACAGGTATAGAAGTTTGCTGCTCTGGACTAACCTAATTTGAATGAGTTTGAGTGCACATTGATCCAAGAGTATCTCACAGCAGGCTTCACCATTTTTAGTCCCAGTTATGTGCCCCAAGCATCTGTACAGTTACCGGTTTGGTTCATATTCTGATCACTTAGTGCAAATAATGTATAACCTAGTCTTGGACTCTATAACTTACAAAAACTCATCTGAAACTAACTATATTTTAAAGAACTTCTTCTGTATCATCTCTTGTTTATGGAGTATTTTCTTCAGGAAATGTCATATTTAATTTATTTTTTCATAGTTTCTTTTATTCATCTTTTTTATATATGTTTACAAATCTTACTGGTTTTTTCTCAGGGACATAATGCTGTAGAACAAGCTGTGTATGAACCCTTACAACAGTTTGTGTGGGGCAAAAAATCACTAGATCACATTAGCATTGGTAATAACATTTTATCAGTTAGCAATGTGAAGAAGGCTGTGCATGGTGATAAAAATAACCAGTGTAATTTCATCCAACAGGAATAAACCTTCAAATTATTAGTTGAGCTTCATTATAAATCTTTAAACAATGCATTTGGTTCTCCTAGTATAACTTCACATCACCTATCATTGCTCTTTTCACTTTTCTAGCCATTACTGTACATGGATATCAAAGCAACAAGCCAGTCTCGCTAGTCCGTTTTGGCTGCTTTATACTGCACAGCTGCTCTAACACTGGCTTACCAGGACATTTTAGGTTTTCCTGAAGGGAGGAGAGTGCCTAGGCAGCTGGTAAGCTGATATGCCACCTCTCTCTGCCTTCCAGCACAGAAAGGATAGCCAAGGATTAAGTGAGTTAGCCAGACTGTTCCTGTGCCGCCTCCGTGCCTGGCTCCTGAAACAGATCCCTTGGGATCATTGGTAGCCAACTTTAAATAGAGCAGCCCTGAAGCTAATCTAGTTTATGGCAAATACTCATTTGGGGCTAGATGGCTGCCAAAAATGTGGGGGAGCATAAAAATGATTTAAAAATCCTCTCTGTGCCTTTCTCCTGAACTGTTCTGGAGGATCTTGGCCTAAGTCTCTTCTTATTTCCCCATTATTCCAATAAGGCAGCAGTAATAAGTAATGTTATGTTTGCCAAGTTGGCAAACTCAGCTCATAAAATTTCTACTACTGCTGGCTTTAAACATAATAGGAATAACTCTTTCCCTTTCCATCAATCAGTGAGGAGTTTTAAGATTTGTACTGAAGAAAACAGAATCAGTAGCACTGCCGGATGGAAAAGAACTAGCCAGTAATCTGCTTTTCTCTTAACTGCTGTAATTGCAGCCAGTCTTTTAACAGACAAAAATAGCATCTCTCTTGCTTTTTTTTCCCCCTCTTCCAGTCATATATTGCTTCTTCAGTGTGGGTTGGAAACATTTTTATATGACAGATTTTGTAGCTTCTGAAAAGTTTTATCGACAGTTTACTTGGAGTTTGTAATACTCTGAAACTTTGCCTGTTTGCAATAAAATGTTCAGTTATCTTAAAATCGAGTAAACCCTCCTGATGCGTGCTCCTGTTCACCCTTTCTGTTCTAGGCCTTCATTGTCAGAACCTTTCTCAACCCACAGTGAGGACACCCATAAGGACCATTGCCCATGCTGTATGTTGTGTGGATAAATACAGGATTTAAGTTTCCTGTGGAATAAATCTCTTTTTTCACAGACTTTAAATTCACTTTAAAAACTCCATCCATTATCCATTTGATAATGAGTTCACTTACTTCCTGCCTTTAGCCAGTACAGGATGTGGGGCACTATATTTAGTCTCAGGTCAAGGCAGTGGAGAGGATTAATTCATCACTGCTTTCCACCTCAGCATACTGAAGGGAGCAAGTAATGCTTGAAAGATGATATAAGCAGTCTCCAGGAAGCTGACATAGGGCCATGTTGCATGTTATACTTAGCATGTGTTAAATGCACTTAAAACATGAATAATGCTCATTAAAGCTGTGCAGCACATGCTAAATACACTCATATTGTAGTAAAATTAGGACTTTTTGCACAAGGAGGATCTCCAAGTAACATGTTCAGCTATCCTCAGACTGCTTCCTCGTTCAAGTCTGTAGTGCGGCACCAGGGCTGGGACTCGCAATCAGTGAGCTGTGCACGTTAGAGATCATAGTATATATTACCATGCAGCTTCTCAGAACACATTCTTACTTAATGCCACACAGATTCAACACGTTCTGTTATAACAAGACCCGTACAGTGCAGGTATATCACTTGCTGGGATATATGCCTTTGCTCCAAAGAAAGTGCCATATTGGTGGAGGACTTTTGACTACTCTGAAAAGGAATAAGGCAGAATATTTGAGGCTAAGTGTCTTAATGAATAGGTAGAGGAAATGCCGAAGACTTCCATTTTGACTGATGTTATCTTGATTCACTACCTGCTATACATCAGAAAAGAACAAAGGAAATCCCAGGTTCAGTTTCTGTTGACCCATTCAATGTTAGATCATCGTTATCCATTACTTTCCCTTGTTCAGTTAGCTCGTTATTAACACTTCTTTAGATTCTATTCAGATCACCTTGTTTCACTCGCCTGCCCGTTCCAATGCCTCAGAAAAGCTTTGTTACGATAGCAGGAGGCTTGACAACATTTAATAGCATTTCTAAAGAATGGATTCTGTTTACAGATCGCATCATGCAGATTGGAAAGTAAGGTCACTGCGGATCTTTATCGTCATTTTAGCAACATTTCATTGTGGCATGCAAGGAGGAAGGCAACCTAAATGAGAGAGCACATTTTGTATAACAGTATACAGGAAGTCCTTGACTTAAGACATTTTGGGTTACAATGAACAGCACTTACGACGTTTATAAATTGACGCACGGTTTCGACTTTCTGATGTAGGCTTGACTTTCCAACGCTTGATCTGATGTGACACCATGCCAGTGAACAAGTTCGCTGCATTGCCTGTCTCCCTGGAGAACATCTGTCCAAGCTTCCTTGGACACTTTCTTTAAGAAAGCAGACCAGACCCCAGAAAAACCTGCAGCCAGGACTCCTCAGAAGACTCCATCCAAAAACCCTTCAAAAAGTCCAGCAAAGTCACCTCAGAGAAGTCCTTCCAAATCAATGTCATTGCTGTTTATAATATAAATACATTAATGTATTCATGTATATTATGTACATTAATGTATTTATATATTAATGTATAATGTAATTACTCATCTATAATTGATTGAGTACAAAATTCTGGGTTATTTTTGCTGAAAATAGGGTATCGGGCCCTGTTTCAACAACCAATCCCCCATTTATAACATTGTTCCCTATCGGAAAATCGGTTCCAAGTTATGAAATTTCAACTTAAGACATGGTTTTCAGGAACCAATTGTGCCAGAAGTCCAAGGACCGCCTGGATATACAAACCTCTGCTCAATAAATGAATTTGTCCTTGGAAAGTGAAAAATCCAGTGACAATCAGGATTTGATATTTAGCTCAACCATTGATAATTTGCCAAGTATTTGAGTAGTAATTCCCAAAGCTGAATAATAAAACCACTAAGAAACTCTGATGATTATGGCCCTGATCCAGCAGAAGAATCTGCAAACACAGACCCTTTATCCATATGGTGAACTATTGATACTAATAGGACTGTGGTCAGAAGTCAGGACCTGTGCTACTGGATCTCAGTGAAGGAATGGGATCTTTAAATGTCAGTGGGTTCAAAGGTTTCATCATTGAAAGTCTAGGTAAATGGCTCTACAGAGATAATGATCTGTGTGAAATCCCTTGGGGATAACAGTTCTAAATATAAGCTAGATGTGGAAAAGATCTATTAGTCATTCAGTCCTTCCTTATGTCAGTGCAGGATTGTTCCCAACCATGCATTTACTACCCTTTTGATCAGCTACCCTTTACATTTTCCAAGTATGGGGGCTTCCACCACTTTTGTAGGGAGTTTGTTCCACAGTTTCATATTCAAGGAGCCTGCACCATCAGGTAGAAGAGGCAGAGATCAGTTATCAAGAATTGATCTTATCCTTGGATAGCTCCTTTAGTTTGATCAGGTTGTTAACCTTTAAGACTGCTACTTCAGCCTACAACATGCTACAGAGGTGCCCTCTAGTAAACCTCTCTGTATTTTCCCTTGGGCCCCCAATCTGGGAGTAAGGGGGTGTTGTGTAAGGGGTCTGTTGGCTGGCATTCTCAGAATATGGCTAAAATAAGTTCATCATCTCGCTGGTGCTATTTTTGCAGCAATGGGTAATGGGGCCCTTTCCAAGATTTTAAACATTCTGTATCACAGCCAACTGCTCCTGACATTCAGCACAGGCATCGTGTTTTATCCCATTACTCCTTATATTCCACATATCGCTCTGCTAAAAATATTTGGTGATTTGGATGGGATTTCAAAAAGTATTTGGCACTGGCTTCACTCTGCTGCCTTTTAAGTCATTAGGCTTAACTAGTAAGTCATTACTATTGATTTCAGTAGAAGCAACATGAGGCCAACTCTCTGAGTGTGTTTGAAGATCCCACTCAACATGTGTCCATTAATCATGCAGTCTTTACTGATTTGAGTAATCCATTGAGTAACCCATGGGAAATAGTGCATCAATAAAGGATAAGATAAGATGGATGTCACTGGCCAGTACACCAGAGACTACACTGAGCATCTGAGTACCTCCAGTGCTAAAAGTATGAGCTGACAAACCAAAGCTCTCTAACTGGGGCTGGGATAGACTCATTATTTCCCATCAACCAGACACCAAGGGGAACCGGCAATACACACACACTAGTATAACCAGCAGGTTATAATAAATCAAGTGAGGAAGGACTGAACCTATGACTCGCAATCGTTTTTTGTAAATCGATCCCTTCAGTTGCCTATTCATTTCTGTTTCACTTCTCCGAATGTCCTCCAGTTTGCCAATTTTCTTCTGACAATGAGGTGAGGGACACCAGGTGTGGAATAACAGTCCAAGTTCACACGTGTGTGCGAGAGAGATCCTGTCCTTTTTTTCACGTCTTCTAAATTTGGTAAGAAGAGAATAGCACTAGGTGTTTAGTGCAGGATAATGGAAGTGTCAAACATTAGAGTGTGTGGGATTCCAAGTGGGATGAATTACTAAGTAGAGCAGAGGTTGAAAACAAATTAAGCAATGTGCATCTGCCTACAAGGATTGGAGGTAGGAGGCTTGGTGAAGGTGGTGTAGGCGCTGACACAGAATTCAGCATCTTTATTCCATTCCACCATCAGTCGCCCTCCTTCCCCCCCATCATCCCACACCATGGAAGTTTCTCTGCTTTGCAACAGCCCTTCCAGTTGTGTTTTTCTTTTTCCTGGAAATGGTTGCCTGTGGAATATTGTTCAAAGAAATCTGAGCATTGCCGTTAGAATAAATGTGAAGCATTGTTTCTAATTGCAGCACTACTTGAATTCTGGCTGCTGTTTTAAAAAAAGAAAAAAAGGAGAATCCTGTAATTGCACTTCTCAGAAACTGGAAAGACATGTCTAGGAGCAATCTGCCTGTCTGGGTCTGGCTGCCTAATTCATCTATTTTAAGTTTTTACAAGCTGCCATTAGAATAGTTTCTAAGCCTTGGCCACTGATGATAATACATGTGCATTGCACATTCAGCACTCTTCAGAAAAGTAGTTACAGGTGACAGTGCAAATTGTCTGCTTATCTTGCATTTATGTCATAATGATGCAGTCATGTTAGAGGTCAGAAACTCTGCTGGATTGACCTTGATTGGTACTTGGCTGGGAGACTGGTGGAGCATACTCGTGTGTGCCACAGGAAGTTAGAGGTTAGCTTCCATGCATAAGGCCAAGCATGACCATGATGCTGCTGGAAGATAAGACTCACAAGTGTGCATCTGACTGAACTGCATCTTTAAAACTTTAGTAGCAGTTTCATGGGGACAAAATTTTAGTCTCCAGTGCCCTGGCCAAATTCCTGTTCAGAAAATTACTTTGTCTTCCCCTACTGTAGTTTCTGCCTGCAGTGCTAACTGGAGATAGCATTCTCTTCTATTGCCCTTATGTCATGTTTCCTGTGCCTGTTGCTTCCCATACCAAATGTAACCAAAGTCAGTGGTGGGATATGTCTACAGTAGGGGTAGGTAATGTTTTTTGGCCACAGTGCTGACAAAAACACAAAGTCTGCCTTGGAAGGTGCCGGAGTGCCGGCATGCCAGAAAAACAAAATGCGGGGCGGAAGGCTACATGACAGGATGCACTGCATAGGAGTATATTTAATAATCATAAATGTTGCGTTTATTGTTGTGTATTCCTTTTTTGTTGAGCACATTGCAGTGAGAGAAAAAAGAGACAAATAAGAGGAAAGAAAAACAAGAGCAGAGAGAGAACCGCACGCACAAACACAGAGAACCAGAACACACCCAGAATGAACACATGCACACACACATCCAGAACCAGACACATGTGTGCGCACACAGACACGCAGGACCAGACCGATGCAGACAAACACACAGAACCAGATGCGTGGGCACACAGAGCTGGGCTCCTGGGCCACTGGACAAAGTCCGCTCAGAGGCACGTGAGCACCCACTGGTATGGAGCTAATGCCGGAGCCTGGAGCAGATGTTTGCAGCCTTCCGGCTGCAGCCAGCCCAGGCTCTGGGTAGCCAGTGCCAACCACGGCAGGGCTTGCAGCCACCCAGCTGTCTGCTGGGAGCAGCCTGGGTTTCGTGGCTGGCAGCAGCTGCCTGGAGCCCAGGTCAGTGGTGGCATGCCGAGCAAAATGGCCTCATGTGTCATGTCTGGCACACGTGCCGAGGGTTGCTGACTCCTGGTCTACACTGTTAAATAACTGCACTAAGGATCAGCACACCTGACACATGTAATTCATTCAGCCTTACTATGCTGGATGTACACTACTGAGCACATCTGACACAAACAACATACAGAACCTATATATTTTACTGTCACAGTCCTGTGACAGTGCAGAGATGCCCTGACATCCTTTCCACTCTTCAGGAGGACCTGGACAGGACCCTAACGTGAGGTTTTTGATAAGCCTCAAGTGTATTATTTGGTTCCCTAAAAGGTTTCCATGAACAGAAAGATTTCAGTAATGAGCTTGAGTATGGATCCAGATCCTAAGTCAGGAGACATTTGAACCTGAGGGGTTGGTTTCCACATCCCTCTCTCAAACAATAGTTTGTGAAATACAGTCTGATCTGTCAGTGATGTTATATCACTGTACGGTACATTCCTCCTAAATAACTTACAGCCTGGACTCTGCTACGTAAAAAGAACAAACCAGCCAAACTCCAACAAATGGATTGCACTTTTTTCCCCAAACAAAAATGTTACAGGGATTTTGTCTTGACACTAAGCAATTATTGGACACCGATTGCCATTAGAAATCACTTACTTGTATGCATTTTATTTATCGTAGTATCATAGTGCTTAAGGTCGGAAGGGACCTAAACGGATCATCAGGTCTGACCCCCTGCCCCAGGCAGGAACGGGTGCTGGGGTCATATCACTGCCGCCAAATATCTGTCCAGCCTCCAAGTATCTGTCCAGGCTCCGCTGGTGGGATAACGCCTAACTAAAACAGGTTTCCTTTATGCATTTATTTATAAACTTCTGAGAAACTTGAGCAGAGCTCATGTAAAGCCAGATGATAATTTTCTAGCACGGCTTTTACTTGTGGTAAAAATAAATCTAAATGAGAAACCATTTTCTCCCTAAATCACAGAGTCCTGTGCAATGTGAAAGCCTAAAATATGGGTTCCTGCGGGAATACTGTTTGCACATCATGTTGTGGCAACTTAGTGAATATTTTAAAATAGTGAGCCATTTATTGAAAGCTAAATTGGCTTTTTCCTGATTTTTTTCTTCATTGCAAAATTCTGAAATGAGCAGTGTTTCCAAAGTATCTTGTCAGAGTCAGAATTGACCCCCGCCCCCATGGTTGAAGAGTTAGGTTCCTTTGAAGATGGATAGCGGATTGGATTAAGGGAGATAGTGAGTGTGTGTGTGCACATGTGCTCCCACATGGGTTTCTACTAGAATAAACCATCCCTGTGTTTTCAATGGTAATCTCTAGCCTAAAGAAAATGTTAGAGGCCTGAATGATGACCACTGACTTCAGTAAAGGCAGCTGATGGTACGGGCAAGGCAAAGGCCCTACGTGGCTCTGCTGTTGTTAGGGTTTTTTTGTGGTTTTAAGCAACCTACCTCCCCTAGGAGCAGACAGAGGCACTGGTCTAATGCTTCTGGATACTGCTGAACAGACTAGGCTGTCTGTCCCTTCATAGGAGGGAACTCAACTTCATAAGAAGTATAATGGCAATCCAAAGTTGATCGTTTCATTTGTAAATACAATAATGGTCAGTGAAAGCCTTTTTAGCCTTATTTGTTACTGACAGTGAGGGAGCAATTGCACTGACTTCATATGTACACTAAGTGCAAACCTGGATTACAATATCCGTGTTATAAAACTCCTGGGTACAGCCCACCAGTTACGTCTAGATCTGGGTGTGATCAGCTTGTGACACCTTTGAAAAGTGGTAGCAGCTGTCCCTGACATCGGAGCAGGATCCTGGCTCCCCACTCACTGCTCTACCCTTGAACACCTCTCCCCTTCCTTTTCCTTTCCCTTTCCCTTTTCTCTTTCTGGCAGATAGTTTCCTCCAGGCAGGAGTGTGGAGGAACAAGGCTTCAGCTTCAGGTGCCTCTTCCCTGTTATCGCAACTTCTGCTTGATCACAAGCTTCTGCTTGATTCTTAGCATAAAGCCTTACTTATTGACATGTGTATAATATAAATGCTTTGATAGGTGAGATTAAATAGAAACACCTGAGGCCCTATACTCTACTTAGCTCAATGCATAACTCTTAAACCATCAAAAAGAGCTGTGCCACAGCTGAAGGGAAAATGTAGTAGCCTTGAACTGCCTACATCTGTGTCGTTACAGGCAGATAATTTACAGTCGACAAAAAAACAATAAATATGCTTTGAATAGGAAATCATTTTGTGTATCAACAGCTTCACAGTTATTTTAATGGGCTGCAGTATGTCTTCCGAATTGTTTTCTGAATCAGTATTTTGCTTTATGTCGTCCTACTTCAGAATGATTGAAATGTGTTTTGATCCAAACTGGTGTGCAGCAGTAATGTATGAGCAACTGCAAAAGTCTCAGGAATTGTTCATCTTTGTTTTTATACCTGGAATCCTAATTGGCATAAAGCCCATCTGAAAAGCTATTCTTGCTGCAATTTTTTAGTTGAGCTTTTCATTCTGCTCATATCAAGAGACCACTCAGGAAGTACAGGTCTATAATAATTTAAGGTAATGAAGATAAAGAAGCAAGCAGCAAAGAAGTCTGCTCTAGGAACTTCTCACTGATTGAGTCTTCCTAAATCAGCGCTTAAAGAGAAGCCACAAAAAGTCAGTGGAGCTTATAAGTAGTAAAGCTAGGGTGGCCATTGGTCACGTTTTATACTGGACCACCCTGTTTTTAAACCCTTCATCCCCTGTCTGTTTCTCAATGAGGACGGGACTGCAAAAACTCCTGTTTTTCAGTTAATTGGTGGAAATACATGTCAATCACTTGTCTTTGCGATTCTATTGGCTATATCTAGAGCTGGGGCAGTGCACAGGCAGGAGGAGCAGGGTTCCCAGCCAGGGAAGGAAAGAGGAAAGGAGGGAGGTGGCCTTTTTCTAGCGGCTCCACCCCTCACTGCTAGTTCACCGGGGAGGTGGTGGCCTCCACCGTCACTACTGGCCAAGGGGGATGTCCTGTCTTCTGGAGATCCATCAGCAGCTGCCCTAAGTGAAGCACTGAGCAGAGCTCTTTGTTTCAATGCAGCTTCTGATTGATGTTTGCTATTGATGTAGGAGGTGAGTATTTAACAGATGCAGTTCTGCGTCTACAGCTGGCAATGGAGGGTTGGGATAAGGAGGCAGCCCAGCCCAGCAAGATGTAAGTTGTACCTGTCTGCATCAGTTCAGTCCTTATCCTTCCTCTATTATTCTGGCAGATTTAGGTTCTGCCCAAAGCTTCGTGGGAGCCCAGCCAGTGGAAGGTGTAAAGGATGTGCCTGGAACAAACACACCTCAATAACACCCTAGCCAGGCCTCCTTCCCAACCACCACTGCCAACATTTCTGAGTGCTCTGACCACCCGTACGCCCCTCTTGGAGGAAGAAGTTGTATCTCTCTGCTTCTATTGCAGCCCTTATCTGGGGTGCTGTTTCACGGAGCTAGCACAAGCCAGGGGTGAATTTGATCCTTGGACTCCAGTTTACAGTAACTCTAAGGTTTGTTCTGAATTTTTTGCTATTTACTTCCCTTACCTTGTTGAGCAAGTTGCTTCCATTGCTTCAGCGTGTTAGAAAGGCTGGTGCGATCCACACTGTAGGCTGCCTGTGTGCTCAGGCAATTGAACCTGGGTGATGGAACCGCACTTAGCCTGGATGCAGCCACCTGGTTATACCGTGCCCTAGTATATATAAGACTTAGTGTAATATAATATGTTGCCAGGGTATCTCAAGGCACTTTCGAAGATGTGCCATAATTTAATAGTGTAGCCTGCTGTGCCCAGCTCACATTTGAAAGTAAGGGAGACATGGGAGTCTTCAGTTTTGATTCGCACAACTGCAGTAAT
>JAGPOW010003316.1:187904469-187921462 GCA_030014935.1 Caiman crocodilus
ATTACTGCAGTTGTGCGAATCAAAACTGAAGACTCCCATGTCTCCCTTACTTTCAAATGTGAGCTGGGCACAGCAGGCTACACTATTAAATTATGGCACTTCTTTGAAAGTGCCTTGAGATACCCTGGCAATATATTATATTATACTAAGACTTATATATACTAAAGCACTGTATAGCCAGGTGGCTGCATCCAGGCTAAGTGCGGTTCCATCACCCAGGTTCAGTTGCCTGAGCACACAGGCAGCTACAGTGTAGATCGCACCAGCCTTTCTAACATGCTGGAGCAATGGAAGCAACTTGCTCAACAAGGTAAGGGAAGTAAATAGCAAAAAATTCAGAACAAACCTTAGTGTTACTGTAAGCTGGAGTCCAAGGATCAAAAGTTTTAAAAACTTTTAGGAATACAGAAATTCCCATGCAAGTTCAGACCAAGATCCATCTAACCCAATATTTTGTCTCTGGCAACGATCACAGTATCAGAGGCATATAAATATTACACCCAAGGAAGAAGGAGTTCCCAGACACTGGGACAATTCTCCATCTCTCTCCCTTCTTCTCTTTTCACTGTATGCAAACTACTTCTCCCTTGGAGGAGACTTCACTCTTCAGCAGCCCCTGGCAGCTTCTTCCCCCCAAACCAGCCTAGCTCACCTTATATCCCTTTGTATGACATCACCCTGACCTTGTCCAGTCAGAGAATGCCACACGCCAGTTCTTCTCCCAGCCAGTTGGCCTTTGCTTGCCCTGGCCAATGAGGCCAGAGGGTTTTACAAATTTTCCCCAGATGTGGGCCCCAGCTTGCCATGTGCTGAGCATATGGCCAAACACAGGGGCCATCTTCCCAACGTAAAAAACATAAATACAAATAAATCCACAACATACAGCCCAAGTGTGTGTGTGTGGGTGTTACATATGGAAAGTGCCAGAACCCCAGAGAATGCTAAGGCAAGGCAGAGGTGTAAATGGATAGTCCTTCGCCCTGGGGATCAGCAGTACCCAGGGTAACAGCTATAGCCGGGCTGCCAGCAGTGGTACAGTGGCTAGGAGAGCAATGGTGGCACTTGCTATTTTCATAGATTCATATATGCGAGGGTCAGAAGGGACCTCAGCAGATCGAGTCCAACCCCGTGGCCTGGGCAGGAAAGAGTGCTGGGGTCAGATGACCCCAGCCAGGTGCTTATTTAGCCTTCTCTAAAAGACCCCCAAGGTAGGGGAGAGCACCACCTCCCTTGGAAGCCCATGCCAAATTCTGACCACCCTTACCATGAAGAAGTTCTTCCTAATGTCTAGCCTAAAATGTGCCCCCTTAAATCACCCTCTGGGATTGTGACCCAGTTGCCTCCTCTTAGTTATTCTACTAAGGCAAGGTCTTTTTTTTGTCTCTTTGAGACCAGAATAAGCTTTGAAGCTGTTTATTTTCAGCTCTGAAGCCTAAACACAGATATTTTAGCTGAAAACTGAGTGCCCATTTTGATTCCCTGACTCCCAGAGCCAGGCCCTTGGCATGTGCTTAGAGTGCTTATTAATCCATCTCTGTGCCCAGAAATACTTAATTTTCCTCTTTTCCTCTTCATTTGAGTACTTAATCATGCAACTTTAATTTTGTTCATATTTAAGTGGAAGTATTCATTGCTTCCTCTATACTGGAAGGACCACAGGTTAAGGCCATTTAGTCTGATGCTTATGTCTTTAGGCTTTCCTGTCAGCCAGCATTTTACAAAGGCAAGATCCTAAAGCTCCTTCTCTAAATTATTCTGCCTACACAATCATTCTTTTTCTGCACTGCCTATCATCTCACAGAGTTGTTTGAACACATAGCACCCTTGTATATGTGACAAAATTATCCCTTTTAGTGGTTTAATTGCCCTTTTTTAGTGATTTAATTGTGTAACAGTTTACATGTGTAGTGACATATTACAATTAAATTTTGTAACAGTGTACACCTTCAGCAGTGTATTTTGATTTAACTAACATTTTATGAAGCAAAGTAAAACACATCCAATGTATTTTAGTTTGCTGTGTAACAAATTGCAGTGATATTCGTCCCGTGTACAAGGGCCCATACAAGGCAAGTCCTCCAAGCACAATGGTAGTAGGGTGCAAGACAAATGAGAATGGAGTTCTTTTAAAGAGCCCAGATAACTAAAGATATTTTATCCAGCAGATCAGATTAATTGAAAATACTAAGAAATGGAAATTAAAATCAGGAGCTTCACTGGAAAGCTAAAGAACAGCCAATATTCACTTGCAAATCAAGGCTTTGCTGTTCATGAGAAATTAATAAAATGACCTCAGAAATATCTCACCAACGTCAAAATCCAGAGCTCACGATGAAAAAAAATATTCTAGTAGATAACGAGGCAAATGTGAAGTGCCAGGGGCACATGCAAGTGATAAGGACACCAGGGTTTTGTCATTGGCTATATGCAGACTTCCACTACTGGTGCTTTGCGCCAAAGGAGACTCATTACTCATAATTATGGAACAACGGGCAAGCACCTCAGCAATATAACCTAGCATGGAACGTAAGGAGAAGCCAGCCAATTCTTTCTGTTGAAATGAATTATCCAGTTGACTTGGCACAATATTGCCAAAACAACAATCACATTTTTAATAATGCCAATTAAAATTTTTATTGCTAGAGAAGACCGTAAAGGACAGGCTGAGGGAGAACTACAAAGTGACTGTCTTTCTTAGTTCACTCACCCAGGCAGTCTAATCTGCAGTTTAGGCTGGTATATGGTCCAACTTTATGATGACTCCATGGGTCGTTAGTCACAGAATCTTAGAAATTAGAGCTGGAAAAGGTCATCTCATTCTTTCCTCTCTATCCCCTGCAAATGCAGCACTATTCCCCATGGTACTTATTATTAGTAGATTTGTTTTAAATATGCAAAACAATAAGTTTTTCCACTTCCCTTGCAGGAGACTTTTCTGCTTGATCAAGGAGCTTTTTTCTATATACTGAGCCTAAATTTTCTTATTTTTGTCTTACATTTTTCTTTTGGTGTTGCCAGGTTGAATAAATTCTTTCCATTTTTATTGTGTATGTCTTTCAAAGACACCTGGGTGATCCTCTGCTTCAATTTTCACTTATCTAGGGTTTGCATACTTAGAACCTGATTTCTGCAAACGCTGACTCAATATATGGTTACATAGGGTGCATCTACATGTTCATTAATTTGCCATAATTATTGTGCATTAAGGTTAATATGTGGATCACCAGTACTAAATCAATGTGCAAGAACTTGTGCTACTGTGCAGCAGCACTGGCACATGGGTTTTTAGTGATGCTTACTGTGCGGTACCCTAAAACTACTGCACAGTAACGTATTAGCATTGTTTTTGGATGACATGCTACTGCGCAGGGCTATTAGGCTACTGCGCAGTTAGCGTCTTGTGTAGACGTGCCCAGTGATGAGTAAACCTACCGAGTGCTGGTGACATACTCACTTGCATGGAGTTTTCTGAACAGTTGCAGGACAGTGCACTTAGCTTTTAAATCTATTCTCTCATCAGTTTCTCCAGCCTCAGATGATATTTATTGCCTTAAGATGAACTGAGAGACTGAGAGATGCTTCAGAGACGCATGAGCTTTCATGGGCAACAATCTTCTTCACCAGATGCGGAATGTCCTGGAGTTTCTCAGTGCCTTTTTGGTAACATGAGTCCCAAACTGAATACAAGGTGCCAAGCACTTGTACCATAGCTTTTCAGGAAGGGAACGCCTTCCCCTGACCACACTCTGCTTTGTGATATGCAATTCCTCTGGCTATGCAACCCAAAATGATCCCAGCCTTTTGCTGTGTAAAGCTTAATAGACTCAGACCTAAATCTGTTGCCCCCAGGTCTCTTCCTCTTCCTCCCCCTTGTTTGTTTCTAGTTTGAATGATTTCTCCTTAAGCAAATGAATTTGCATTTTTCCAAGGCAAATCTCCCATTTTGTCATCTCCCAACCACTCTAACTCATACCATCTCCCCACCCATGATGGCACTTGCAACACCTTCCAAACTTGTGGCTGCTGCAAATTTAATCAGCCAGCTTGTCCTGATCTATGCTACTAAATAAACCTGTTGTCAGTCATCTTACACATAGCAATAAACTCCTCATGGCAGGAACTGTCTCTTTGTCGTGGGCCTTTATAGCACATGGCAGAGGGGGTCCCTGGCTTCTAAATACAGTCATGCGTAATAACACAGCGGCTATAATATAAATCTTAAATAATGGTCCATGAATTTGTGCCTCCAGTTTGATATGCGGCTCCTTGATACATGCACAAACGAACCTCGAGTTCATTGATGTAATGCACCGTTCTTTGGCATGGTCGTGGCATTGGTTTGGAAGGTGGCTTATACAGAGAGGATAACTCAGTCCTGAGACCAGATGGGCATGTGCTTTTGGTCTCACAGTGCTCACATCTGAACCAATATGGGTGAGTTTTGGGAGAACTTTATGACCCAGTGAATCCTGTACTGAAATCTAAATATCTGACACTCCGCTGCACTGGCTTCTATTGCTCATTTTCTAATTGAATTGAAAGTTGTAGTCCAGTTGTCTGACAAAATTACTCCTATATAAACCCATGCTGCGTGATATAATTAGTCTCTCAATTTTACATGATTTTTTTCCCCCCGAGTCTATTATTTTTTTAGGCATTAAAAGTAGTTTTCCTGGGTGATAAGTGGTATTAAAGGTTTTTTTGGTTGATCTGTTGCCAAACAGATGTTCAGGGAAAGATAAGAAAATCTTAGAAACAGCCCCACAGAATACATATTTCTACATCTTAAATAAAATGACTTCTACCTGATGAAGCTAAGAAGCAGGTGGGGTTGGGGGAAGGGTTGGTTTATTCTTTTTATATGTCTTTATTGTGTTCCCAACGTCCAAAGCTTTCTGTAGGTTCACAGGAAAACTAGACAGGCCCACTTATCTTGATCTGAACCTTTTCTAACCCAAAGTTCAGTCTATCTCATCAGGACAGATCCTGGTGCAGAATCCAATGAGCAACAGCAATAGCCTGGGTTTTTCCATTGCAGTTACTCATGACAATAACTGAGAGGCTTTTAAGTAGTAGTGAATAAAATAAGAGTGTCCCTCTCTCTTTACTGAAATGAAAGACTTCAAGAAGTTTGGATGGGCCTACAGCTCCAGTCGGCCTCGGGCCGTGTGGTCAGACTGAAGGACACGATATGTGTCTCAAGGAAAATACCACGGGGATTGCAATTTAACCAGTTCCTATATGACTTCTACCTAGTGTATTTCTCATCGCTAAAATGTCTGACTACCTTCAACGCATTTACCCTCCCAATGCCTTTGTGAGGTAGGGAAATGCTATTATCCCCACTTCTCATTTGAGAACTGATGGACAGAGGTCCTATTGGATCATGGAGAACAAGCTGAATTTGAGTCTCTTATGGCCAGTTAACTGCACTAGATGCTCGCTTTAGATGGCTTTCTTTAGCCTTAGGACATGTCTGAAATAAAAAAGCAGAGCCAGCCTTAGGGAAAATGGTGCCCAGGTGAACTTGTATTTTGTCACTTCCCCACCAGCACCCCTCCAGTGCTGCCCCCAGCCCTGCAAAGTCAGCGACACTGCAGGCAGAGGTGGACGGGCAGGGGCATGAGGCGTAGTCTGGCAGGGAGGCAGAGCTGCCCACACTCAGCTCCTCCTTGAGCAGCAGCTGGAGATGAGGGGTGGAGATGGGCTGGGATGGGGCAGAGCAGGGGGAAAGCATTGCTGTGTGTCTGTGGGGGCACCCCCCGACCACAGCACCCTGAGCAGTCAGCCACATCACCCACCCCTAACGCTCTGTATAAAAGGACTGTGCTAGGGGGTGTCATGGTGCAGCAGTCAATGCCACTCCACAAGATGAAATTTAGCCCCCATAGTGAGGCACTGAGGGCATGACAGATTGACAGTATGTATGTGCAGGTGACAGAGGTTATTGCCATGAGCTGAGCACCATATGAAAACAGCTATATTACATCCACTTTAGCACTTGCTGGCACGGTCCTTCACCAGTGTAGACACACTCTTAGTGTTCATAAAGCACTTCCAGTAATTCTTATGTGAAAGGCCCATTTTAAGGGCAAGGTAGAGTTATTACGTGGTGGGGAAAACTGGTATTATGTGCTCCAATCATGGGCAGATCTGGGATTTTTAAAAGGGGGTGCAGTTGGCATGGCACATAATTACATATAACACAACATATCTTTTTCACCAGTTAAAGAGAAGCTAGAAGATTTACTAATACGCCAGGGGGCTAGCACTACATTATTCAGTTTAATATCAAAGCTATTAGTATTGGGATGTGCACTGATTTGCTAAATTATATATAATGTTAAAAAACCACAACAAACTGGGCAAAAAATAGTCAAAATAGTTGAAAGATACTGCTTCATTAGTCCTGCAGTCATTATAGTGAAATGGATGTCTCTATTCAGATTCATAAAACAAAATAGAGCTTCCTGAGTGTTTTGACAGTACCCCCATTACTTCACTGTCTGTCCTTCCTACACTTGGGTTAATGTTACCATGCCTGAATAAAGGTTTTCAGCTAGAGCTAAAAACACTCTGAAGGGCTGTAAAATAGAAGAGAGAGATTATCAGGAATGGCCATCAGAGCAAAATTTCAGAACAAAGGCAAGTTTGAATAGTGAAACATCAAAGCCATGATAAACGGTGGAGAGTCATTAACATCTGTGTAGTGGAGAGAGATTAGCAGGAATTGGGGAGACGATAATGAGCCGTGAAGTCAGTTAACTCTCTCAGTCTCTCAGCGCTGCCTGTAGAAAAATGCCACTGTGCCTCCTAGGCATTCGTTTTAAATTTTGGGTAGAGCAAAAATCAAAAGAGGTGGGGTAAAACAACACCATTAAAGCACACACCCCCACCCCCTCCTCCTGGATTTGGTGATTTTATGGGATTTTTTGCAGCCCTACTGTCTTATGATCCTGGGTATATCTACACGAGACACTAACAGCACAGTAGATTAATTCTACTGTACATTAGCATGGCATGAAAAACCATGCGGATGCACTAATGCACAGTAGAATTAGTAGAATTAGTCTACTGTCCATTCGTGTCACTTAAAAAGCGTGCACCTGCAGTAATGCACAGCAGCACTGATTGCGACACATAAAGTTAGTGTCTGTGATTACAGGTACTAAACTTAATGTGCTGTAATTATGGCTCATTAATGAACATGTAAATGCACCCTCTGTGGCTCTAATAATATCATGCAAATAAGATACAGAGAAAGATTATGAGAAAGAGGCTTGACACTGAGTGATTTATTTGCTAAGTGGAGATGTTTATTACTAAAACACAGTGATCGGTCTTGGAGTACAGCCACCAGAGTAATAATGGGATGAGTGTGATGTTTCCCTCTACTAACTGAAAAAAAAGTTCTTCTGTATACCCTTTGCATGGGTAATCAAAATATTACTTAAAATGTATGCATTTCATACTTTATTTGCCATTATTTGTAATGCAGCTTCGCTTAGAAAAAGATGCACTGATGATAAAATGTAATTTTACTTTAAAATGAGGGAAATTCTTTAGAATTAAAAAACAAACAAACCAGAGTAATAGCTAGACACAATCATTTGAATGTCTGTCACAACCTGGAAGGTATTAAACCCAAAGCAGCTAAACACAACTGGAAACAAAAGGGGTTTTTATTGAAGGGAGAGTCAAGAGTATGTTTCTTATAGGCACATCTTTTCTGGGAGGCAGAGAGCAAGGTTCAAGCCTAACTGCTTTTGTTCTAGGAATGTTAAATCAGGAAAACTGAAAGCACCATACTTCACTTTCCCTCTGTGAAAGCCGTGTTTTGTCATCTACGTTCATATGCTACACCTATATTGCATTAAGGGTACAGTATAAGAATTCAAAATCTGATTTGCTTTAGGTATCACAGATGTCTGATAACAAACCTGCCAGATAGGAAAATAATTTGGCATTTTTCATTCCATAGTTTCTAATGGGTTAGTGGTGGCCCCTGTAGACCGAGGCAAAAAGAATATCCATTGTTCAAAAGGAGATAAGCGTCTGTATTTTCTAAAGCAGATCTCAAAATGTCTTGAGTGAAAGCAGAATGTTAGGGTTACTCCTTAAGCTTTTCTCAGGAGAAATCCTGGGTCTTATACAACAGTCCTTTTTAAGGCATTCTTCCATTGACTTTGGGAATTTTGCCTGAGTAAGGCCAGCAGTATCAGTCCCGGTTTTGGCCTTTGGAAACAGAATTTGCAACTTGGGCACCAGGATGAGGAACAGCAAACACCTGACTCTCACTTATTCTGTGATCTGTCTGTGATGCCTTAACAGCTCACAGAGGCCCAAGCAGAAATGAGAATCAGGTCCAGAATATTTTCAACAGCTTCAAGTTTTAGCCTGTCTCCCCTGCATCTGGTGTTATCTTTCTTCTTTCATGTCCGGTCTTATCTGACCAACAGCCATTCGTGTAACCTATGAGGACTGCTTACATAAGTGTTTGTAGGACCGAGCCGCTAGATGTTAAATTCTGTGGGGGAACAACAAGGATCCTGATCTGGACCTCATTTATTACTGTATTTATTTAGTGGGAGACCAGGATCATATCCCTCCCTACCTTTTATCTGTCTAAGTGGCTTGAGCATTCGCAATGCTGAGCAATGCTTGTTCATCTGAGTCAAGTTGGTAGGATCAGATCCAGCTTAGGCCTTTATAAAGTTTCTATGAATGTTTATCATTTTAGTTCTAGTTCACATGATTACAGTATGGTGTCATATGTGATGATTTCCATGACTATAGCTATAGACTATTGGATGAGAATTTTTTTATACATGGATAAATAAAATAATAGATCAAGAGGCAGCTTTATTTAGGAGTGCATTTTCTAAGGACAATGACTTATAAATAGTAAAGCCGTTAATATATTGTTCTCTCTGATTACTAATTAAATGGATTTTTGCTTTCCTGAATTGAAACAAAACAATAGCAAACAAAAAAAAAAAATCCTCAAATTGCCACAGAAGCAAGGCTTATAATGGTATAATATATGAGTAATTAGAGCTATGTCAGATGGTGGAAAAGCCTTCAAGACAAATATACTTCTGGGTGAAATGTACGTTTTGAAGTTTTTGCTCTAGGTTGCTGAGAAAATTATTTTCAAAGAAAATATAATTTATACATGTGAACCATAATGGTATATTGTTATGATGCCTCAAATGTACCACAGCTTATTTATATATCAATTTAATAACATTCCCTTTAATTCCAATCTGAAAAGGCATTTGGTAATGAAATACTTGTCATTTTAGACCACTTTGCTTTTTTAGATATTATTTTGTATATATTTTTTCCTTTAAAAGTGTGATGCCTTTAGTATTATTATGTCAGAATAATCATAACAGGCAACATGTTCATGATCCAGGAAATGTTAACATGTTACAGGCCTTGCTTTGAAAAGATAAAAGAAATGATTGCAGAAAACACATTTTAATTTCCATTATAATCTGGAGGTCATTTAAGTGATGTGATTTGCATGCTTGACCTTGTTTTCACCTACAAACAACTTCAGTCCTTCATATCCATATTTTTAGTCTCTGGCTCTATTTCAAATTTGCATTGTTTTGAATTTGCATGCTCCCTGTATTACCCATGCATGACACACACATAAATTTCTAACTGAATGCGTGCATACCTGGAGACATTCATGGCCCATTTTTTCTTTCGCGTGTATTTTTTTTTCTTTTGTTTTCAGTTACTAAAGTTAAATATGCTTGAACTGTAAAAGTGGCATGAAACTTTTGTGACACAAGTGAACAACTATTTTGAAGAGGATTTTTAAGTAGTTAAAACTTCACACCCTTCAAAAATGTATTCTATTCCAGAACACCTTCTTTTGGCACATCTTCTTTTCAGGATTTAACACCAAATAAATTCTATTGCCAGACCCAAAACTTGTTCCGTTGCATAATTAGGACCAAATCTTGGTCCATGTATTCACAGAGACAGTTCCAGTGAGAGTGGATTATTTACTTAATTGTGATGAAAAGTAATTGGCTTCTTATGCCTCCTGGCCATATCCTGCTACCATTTAATGTAATGCTATGAATGCTTGCAGCTCTGTTTAAACATAAAATCTCTTCTAACAAAAAATGCCTATTCGTTTTACATTTCATTTGCCAAATGATGGCAGGCAATGCCTCTGAATTTGTTATAAAGTATTGTACAACAGTAGAATTCAATATCTAAATGACGCAAAGCTGGAGGCCTATGCACAGGAGACTAATGAATGAGTAGAAGCTCATACTGAAATGAAAGTCATTTCCTTTAACTTGCTTGAACGAGTCATTGAATTATACCTCATAAATTACAAAATTAAGGAGGAAAATAAGACTGATTTTGAAAGCTGAAACAGCTGCCAAAAAGTATACATTTTAATTGGCATGCACGAATCCATGCATCTACTGGAAATGAAACACGAGCCCCATTCAACGGCTTCTTTTAGCCACTGAATGAATTATGAGCACTGTTTACTGTGATTAAGTTCTCATTGTCTGATCTTGAGGCATCCTGAGACCCCCACAAGTCCCACTGACCTCAGTTAGCGCGGCAGATGCTCAGCGCTTAGGCAATCACATGCCCTATAAAAGGCTGAACCAAAACCCTGGATTCAAACACCCCCAAACTAAAGGGAGTGGGATCAGAATCCACAACCAGATCTGGATTCAAATTGTGCTATAGTTGTTACAATGAACACAACCAAAACCCTTTATCTGACTATGCCCACGCTTGGGAGATCCAAAATCTGGAGCTAAAGATTGTGTTTTGAGCCCGGTATTGAAATGGATCCAGTCTGCAAGGCGTTTTGCCGTGTGAGCTGCGGTGCCTGGTGAAAATCATTTGTGATTCTTTGTGACTTGGTTTGGACCAATTTTGAGTCACTACAGTTCTCTCCACTTTTACAAACTAGTTGTTTTGTCAGCATGAGTGTGACAACAATTAGACGTCCCTGTTTTTGCCCCATGCCTTTTCTCCTTCACAGTCATTCAATGACAAGCGTAAAAAGAACTTCATCTTTTCACGAAAATTCCCATTCTACAAGAGCAAGGAGCAGAGTGAGCAGGAAACAAGTGATCCAGAACGTAAGTAACCTCTTGGAGACCATGTCACATGCAGCACAAAAATGGGTGACACGCATGACACCAGCACCCCACACATCTAGGCAAACAACTAGCAAAGGCAGGCAGGCGAGGTATTACTACTGTGACCAATGCATGACTGCAGTTTGGATCCAGCTGGTGCTCCCTCCCCTTGAACCGTTCTTTTCAGAATACGAATAAAGCAGTGCCTTTGGCTTTTGGCTGATGTATAAATGACTTCCCCTTCTGAAATTTTGCTGGGCTTTTTCTTTCTTGTTTCTTTGTCTGGTTTTTTTTTTGTTTGGTTTTCTTTTGTTTTTGCTGGCGCTTAAAATATAACTGTAGCTTAAAGCATTCCAATCTGGAACAGGCCTAAATTAGCTTAAAATCAATTGGTATTAAATGATTATAAAGAATTATTTTTGGTTTAAAAGAAAAGCAACTCAGGTACTCTTTTTGTAATACTTGCAGCCTTCAGGAATTCGTCTAGGCGGCTGCGATCTCCATATTAATTACCACTGATCATTTTTGCTGGATGTTTTAGCCATAAGCTAAGAACCTCACTCAGTGGTGCTTTCTATTTTCATTGCGGTTTGCTCCTCACTGGAAACTGCAAAACTAAGAAACCCTAGGAAATGTAGTCCTCTGAGCAGAATGATCGCTCACTGCTGACCTTAATTTTATATTCTAGAAGTCCCGAATAATTTAATGTAGATGCAGGGAGAATTTCATTTCTTTCTGTTCAAAAAATCTTTCCCTGCCAATTGGACGTGCTATGGGTTTTTTACGGTGGGTTTGTTATCGTTTGGAGTTTCGCGTTTGCTTTTGTTGGGGGTTTTCGTTTGCTTGCTTGCTGGGGTTTTTATTTTCTTTTGTTGGGCTTCTTGCTCCTTTAACCATAGCGGCAAAGGCCACTGTCTTTTTCATTGGCAATATTACTTTGGAATTTGGACTTGACGTTGTTTCAAACCAGAGAAAGCAGGGATCCAGATTGCTCAATCTGCATGGTCCGTCATGGTAGTATCCATTTCAACTCCACTGACTTCTTCCTTCCTCTTCTGCGGCTGTTCTTCCTTTCTCATTGCTCTCTCTGGGGACTTCCGTGCAGGACATCCCCGGATTAGGTGACGACGGTTATGGAACAAAGACTCTGAGTAAGTTCCCAGGAATGGTCACTGTAACTTCTCTTTGTTTTGTTTTGTTTTGGCTTTTGTTCCTTCTCTGAGGACCTTTCACTCCTAGCATGCACAAGATAGAGTTTTATTTGTTACCCAGCTGTGAATGCACCAAAAACTATGTTTCAATTGTTTTGTTATGCATGGATCTTAAATAACATACAGCGTATCGAACAGATATTTTTACTTCTGTTTCAATAACACCTTTTGTTTCTGACAGTATGTTATTCTTACCATCACGGCAGTTCTGTAGACAGTACCCTACCTAGACCATGTGCTGCTGCCAAGAATGTACTTTTCAGCAGTAATCCCTATTGATTTAATGGGAAAGTTAAACATTTCAGCTTGGTTACAGCCTGAGAAGATCAGTAGACAATTATTTTATGCTGTTGCTTCTGCATTTTCAGCTTTTTTGCATGGGAGTGTTTGTTACTTTGCTGAATTTTAGATTAGTACTTGGTTGTTAATGGAAGAAACCACTTGCAGACGAGAAGACATGCCTTCTCCATGACTTATTTCAGTCATTTCACCATTAGCAACCTATTCTTTGTCATGTAAACTTAAATGGTTTCTTTTTCTGGTATGCAGTGATTCTGCTTCAGGAGCTGATCTCAAAGAGTGTGCAGCCTTTTTGTCAGATGACTGTTCACAAATGATTTGTTTCCTGTATAGTCAGACCAAGCAAATTGTACAGAAGGAACTATTTGCAACGACTTCCATATACTTTGATACATTATATGCTGTATCCAGCTCTGACTAATTCCAACAAATTACCACTTCTATGTGTATTGGCTGTTTTCTTCTTTCAATGCTTATTCTTTTTCTTAGCCACCAATTAATTGAAGCAAAATATAAATGATTGTTGCCACTGCATCACCTACTGTTCTGTATGTGCTTTTGATTACAGGAATGCATTAATACACACAAGCTTATGATGTTACTCCACTCCTGTTTGTTTGGGTTTTGGATTTTTTTTGAGAGAGAGACTTTCAGTCATACAGTGGTTGACTTTCCCTTTGAAAAATGAAAGCTTTATCTCTTGTAGAGTCGAAGCACAGTGCTAATTTTCTGGCTGATGTGCAACAAAGGTCATTGTCATCAGCCTTCGGACTGTGCCACGACTGAATAGTTTGAGGAAAGTATCCTCAAAATTAATGTAGATACTCTCTGCACTGTATAAAATGAAGCAGAAGTCCTTTGATTAGATCAACCCAATGAAACAACTGTGGCCCCGGAAAGATAAGTATTTCAGAATTATCATATTAAAAGGCATGGATTTTGGGGGGCAAGCAATTTTATTAGACCAACTGCATGGTTGGAATAAAGTAAGACAAGCTTTCAAATGCAAAGCATTCTGCATCAGGTCTGAGATGAAGACCTGATGAAGACCTCAGACCTGATGAAAAATGCCTGGCATTTGAAAGCTTGTCTAACTTTATCCCAACCATGCAGTTGGTCCAATAAAAGAGCTTGCCCCAAAAAATCCTTGCCTCACATAATTCCTGGACCAATATGGTTATAGCATCACTCCAACGCTACCATTTTAAATATCGAGTATCGACAGGTAACTCTGTCCTACTCTATATTTACTTAGGAAAACTACTGTTGCAGTACTATATATAGTCTCTAGTTTCTTAGTTTTCAATACTTATTTTAGCTTTCAATTATCAGCACTGTTCCAGACCCTTCCAACCCCGTCCCAATTTCCCTGATACTAAATAAATGCATATAGCAGGCTATTATTTAATAAAAGCCTTGATGATTCCCTATAAAATGTCAATTTGTTGTACCCTTTGTTAAATTCTTCTGAGGGTGCTTTGAAGGAATAACATTGGGTAAATCTTGCTCAAAATGTTGATTCTTTGAAAATAAGCCTTTTGCTAAGCCTGTGGACCAACATCTTCCAGGATTACTTATGATACGTGCCAAATGCTGGGCATTTCTTCAGCCCCATGAACCTTGCTATACATATCCTGTGCACAGTTTGCTTTGTGTATTTGGGGAAGGTTATGATGATCAGGGAAGAAGGCACAGAGAGGCATTGCTGTGGCATTGTCCCCTGGCAAGCCCTTAAGGGAGAAGCCCTGGGTCATTAATGTAGATTTTACTCTTGCTTCCATGAGTTTCATCCCCTTGCTGACAGCTGTGATGTTCTGGGCTGCAGCTTATAAATGTGTTTTTCCAACTAGTGGCTCTGCCTGATTTCCTGATTCATTTATTGGGAGGTGGCTTAGGCACTTCTCAGTTGTGTATTTAACAACCTGCTATTTATATGAACTATCTTTCATATCTAGTTCCTACTAACTTAATCCAGTACCTTTCCTTTCCACCTATCAGTCACTCAGATAGAATATAGGACATTTGTTGGCTAATACTAAGTGGCCTCACATCCCTCATGACCATGCCATCTTGAAAAAGTAGATGAAGCTCACAAACTCATTCATTGACCAATACAAGCCATAATGTAGGGAGCAGCACATGCCCCTCTATAGACACTCTGGCCTTACTTTTCAAAAGTGGCCTCTCAGTTCCTTGCTACCCAACTTTAGAGAAACCAGAGGCCTAAGTTTGATCTCAGCTGCCAGCTAAAATCAAACACAAGAAACTGGAGCTGCTCAGCACATAAGCCATAATAACTTAGAAACAACTTAGAAACTTTAGGACAAAGCTCCTGGAGACTGCTATTCTAAATCCTCTTGCAGCATCCCCTAGGAACTAGCCTCCTCCTGGTGGAGTAACCACGATGGTGCCATCTGAGTAGTCCCCCAGCTATGAGAGGGATATTAGCTAGTTTCCAGTGGTGGAGCTCACCATGTCTTCAGGAATCCTGCTGTCCAGAGCCAAAGCACCAAGCCATCATGAGCTGGTGTGTGGTTCTTTTGGGGTTCCAGTAAAAACTGTGCAGATCTACTTCATCATTGGCCTTTCCCTTCAGAAGCCGCCAAAATCAGTCCCACACCCAAGTAATCCAGAGAACGTTTCCTTTCCTTGCCTCCAGGCAGGCAATAGTTTCTGTTGAGGTCTCTGTGGAATATATTATGACGTTTCTTATGCCATTTGCAGAGATCCCCCACTCCTGGCCCAAATATGGCGAGACACTCTTCTGGGTAACTGCAGGTGGTGTCTGAAAAGAACATTTCAACAGGCTGTTTTTCATTTTGTCACCACAATTATTTTTTTATGAGGAATGTAAATAAATAAAACTAAAGCACTTAGCAAAACTACCTTTATATTTATTGGCAAACTGTATCTGCCATACCTTACTCAATGATTAATGACTAGCACTAAAGTTGGAAAGAGAGTTCTCGAAGCAATGAGACCAGTTGCTAGATATTAATGATACACATTATTCATAATTAAAAAAAATCTGTCTAGACAACCAGGTTTTACATAATTAGCCTAGAAATCTAGAGACCTGTGAATGGGCCGCAGCGTATTTTAATATGAGGGGTTTTTGGGGTGCGGCTTGTCTTTTAGACGACTCCTTTCATTGATTGTGAGTATGAGTATTACTAGCCATAGGTTCATGGCCCCTTTCATCAATAGACCAAGAGATAAACCTTTCATTTGCATGGTCTGAGATTCTCAGATAGGGTCACTGCACTGATTTTACCTCCACTTTGCATACCTTCCTCTGCATGAATGTAGCAGTTCTTTTCAGTTCCAGCTGCTTTGTGGTGCTTGGTCACGTTCTTTAATTTGCTGTACTGTTCTTGCAGAACATGTTTCTTCTAATGCCAGCGATAGCAAAAGTAGCTACCGTAAGTGATTGCTTTGGTTGGAGTCTCTTTACTTTGCATTGCTTGTTTGGTTTTCTTTTGTTCCTCTCCTCGCTGCTCTTTTTTTAACTTAAAACAATTATTAGAGCAAATGGCTTGAAAGTCAAATTTCTCACTTTATTTCCACAATGAAGCTACAAAAGAGCAATGGCATTCTGCATGCTAACAAGCATGAGTCTCATTAACTGGGATATTAAACTAAACCTGAATTAGGGCAGATCTATAGAAATTTGGAGTGCCTGGTTAATGTTGGGCAGTTTATTTCATCAGGGAAGGGTCAGCCATTTCATTTCCTAATGACCCTTTCAAAAAAAACCCAACTTATGCCACAAGGGCCAAATTTGCAAAAATGCAGTGGCTCTTATGCAGTTTCTGTTTGTACAGGCATGCCTGTGCCTCCACACATAAAGAAAGCAAGGTGGAAGTACTCTTATTTGAACTGGAAGTTCATGTGGTGGAGGCACGTCTTGTAAACAGAGATTGAACTTTGAAAACCTAATATAGACATAAACCCTTTGGGAACACTAGCCCTAGATGTCAAAGTAGTCTTATACAAAGAGGTCTTGCTCCTGAAATTTGTTCCAAGCAGAGGGATCTAACACCTAGCCCTGGGGTTCCTCATGGTTACCCATTCATATGAGTCCAGTTGCACAACCAGCACCTTGATGGATGTGGCATCTATCCCTTTCCATTTGTCTATTTTATATATATTATATTAAGTATATATTTCTATTTAAATATTTCTATTTATATAATATACAATATATATATTATATTAAAAACAGGGGAAAGGAAAGAGATAACATATACATGTATTGTGTGTGTATACATACATATATACATACATACATATATGTTATATATACATATATATATATATATATATATATATATATATATATATATA